>OX463819.1:9077200-9399700 GCA_949825045.1 Argyresthia goedartella
GGTTTCCTAGTGGGAAATCATGATTCACGGTTGTAGGGCTGCCTTTGTCACATTGTAGTTGAGAGAAAAGAATATCCTAGATTGGCTCAAGTCGGCAATGAGTCTGTGGTCGGTATACCACGATTAAAGTTCATTTTCGGTAAGTGAAAGAATAAGTGCCAATTTAGTTAACAGTTGTTATAAATTTGTAGTCGGAAACTACTGTTACCAGCGCATAAAGGATTGAACGGTCATTCTGCGAAGCCTAGATTGTATTACTTACGGTGGAACGTCGGGTTCTGTAGTCCTACAGTGTTATTTCGGTTTACACAGCAGGGTCGGGCTATTTAAGGGGTATTAAGCTGATTTGCTGACCTCAAAGGAAGTGTGGTTCATAAGAAGCCACTTATTATTTTGTATTGTTTTATAATAACCTTTTGTGTGTTATTTGTATTGTACCACATGGTGGCATTCTCTAATTGATTTAGAGTGTATATTATAAGGTGTATGTCCACAGGGCGACCATATTAAATATTGTTTATGATTTAATTGTTTAGTGGTTGCCTTGGGTTTTACAACTTAGTTTTAATTTCTGTGCCCAGCGCTGACGGGAAAGTGCTGGTATCTGGCTGTGCTTAGTTCGGCAGAGAAGCATAGGACCAGGAACAATTAAATCGGTAACCATGGCACCTTCGCCCTTGATGGTACTGCGATATGGTGTCCGTGAGGAGATGAGATGGCTTGCCCATACTCACAAGTATGTGGAGCGACCCGACATGGACGATGTCCTGCTCAAGCGTGTGGAGGACGCAATGACACGCGTCGGGAAGGTGTGTCGGCTGGCTGCCGAGGCTGAAGCCCTCGGGCTTACGGATGAGGCCTCGGTGGCTGCAGTGAGGCAGCTCTGTGCGGATGCTGACCAAGCGATGGAGTGCTTGGGCGACATCGAGCGTCGCGCCGAAAAAATTAAGCGGTCGCGTCGGGATGACCGCGGGGAGGGTAGCGGAGACCCCCCCCCTAAGGGTGTGGTTGGACGGCTTCCACACCTGGAGATTCCGGCCTTCGGTGGGGCAATTGATGAGTGGCCGGCATTCATCAATTTGTTCGATAGCCTGGTCCACGGTCGGGACGACCTGGACAGCGCCTACAAGTTGGCCCAGCTATTGATGGCACTGCGGGGTGAACCGAAGGAGTTGGTCGGTCACCTAACGGTTACGGCGGGCAATTATGAGATTGCCCGGGTCATATTGTTTGACCGCTACCAACACAAAAGGCGGTTGGTTGATGCGCAGCTGGGGAAGCTGTTCAGCATCCCAAGAGTAACCCGGGATGTTGACATCCGGGTACAGGTGCTCAACCCTGTGCTGGTGGCCACTAAGGCCCTTCAGAACCTTGGTCTGCCGGTAGACCAATGGTCATATATTGTGTTATATATGGTTTTGTCACGGTTGCCTGCAGCTGTTCAAAGTCGGTTTGAACAGCTGCATGGGGGCAGTAGCTCGGAACTGCCCACGCTCGTCCAATTAACGGAGTTTTTGGAGGGTGAATGCAGGCGATGCGACACCATGGATTCGGAGGCCAGTGTGCAGCGCCAACCCGCGCGGATGCGGGAGGGGCCGCGCCCCCCACCCCCACGGGGGGGTGGTCGGTCAAAACAATTTGGCGTTTTGAGTGCCGCGCCGTCGGGTGACGGCTGTGTGCTCTGCGACAGTGCCGGTCATGAGGTGAACAGTTGCGCCAACTTTAAGGCGCTCGGTGTGGCTGCCCGCAGGAAGGTGGTCTTCCGCCACCGATTGTGTTTCGGTTGTTTGGGGCCGCACCCGCTGAGCGAGTGCTCACGGGCGTCCCCCTGTGAGGGCTGCGGTGGCAGGCACCACGTCGTGTTGTGCCTGAACCGGTCAGGCCCATCGGACGGTCACCAGGGCCGGACTCAGGTTGGTCGGTCACAGGGCCCAACCAGGGCCGGACCCAGTCCCCCTCCGGGCAACGGGAGTCACCAACGGGGTGACTGGGGTACCCGCGGACGGGATCCCCCCCGAGGGGAAGGGGGCAGCGCGGGGGGTAACAGGCGGGATAGCCGGGGTTCGGTCGCCGCTATCCAGGGTCAGCGAGGACTTCGGGCCGCTGGCTCATCGCGTGTTACGGGCGGGTGTCAGATGGCACCTATGAGTGGCGCGAAGGCTGGGAGCCCACCACCTTCTGCGCCACCCTGCCCGTCGCTCTGGGAGGCGAACAGTCCGATGTCGCCCCCATTCCTAGAGCGCCCCAGGTTGGATCCGCTCTCCCCCCTCCATCCACGGTGGCCACCGGGCACACCGTACGCTGTCCGGTATGGTCGGGTACCGGGACAGCGAGGGGCCTATTATGCGGGTTGGCACCCCCTAATGTACATGCGGTCTGGTATGCCACCGGTGGCATATCAGCAGCCGAGTTACCAGGCCGACGGAGGTCTGAGCGGGTTCGGATCCCGCGGGGGTTCCCGCTAGGGACACGCCGCCCACTTACAAGGTGCCGCCACTCCACAGACGGTCATGCTCCCCACCGCCTCGGTGATAGCGTGGAGTTCGGACGGCAAATCTTGTGTGGCACGAGCACTATTGGACTCGGGGGCCCAGGGGTGCTTAGTCTCGTGCAACCTTGTAAGACGGTCGGGCATTTCGGTAAGGGAGTACCCACATTCCATTCGGGGAATTGGGAACACGGAAGTCAGTTCCGTTAAGGGAGTATGTCGGATTACTTTCTCGTCACGGGTGGATTCATCGGTGAATCTGACGGTCACGGCATTAGTCATGCCTAATGTGATGGGCTCACACCCTCACGTACGGTTGTCGCCCTCGGTGCGACAGTTGGTCGCTGGGTTGTCACTGGCTGACCCGGAGTTCGATATTCCGGGCCCAGTAGACATTTTATTGGGTGTCGATGCCTTGGGATACCTGTTAGTGCCAGGTGTCCACGTGTTGCAGGCGACTGGTCTGGTTTCGGTCAACACCAGACTGGGCCATGCGGTAATGGGTCCGGTCATGCCGGCTGCCCCACGCCTAGCGACTCGTAGTCCCTTATTCGGTTCTGTACTCTCGGAGGTGATACAGAAGTTTTGGGAGGTGGAGGAACCACCTACGGTACGCCGGTTGGACCCGGTTGAAGAAGAGTGTGAACAGTTTTATCGGAACAATACTGGTCGCCTTCGGTCAGGTCGATTTCTCACACGTCTTCCATTTCGGAGTGATCGCCCACCGCTGGGCAGTTCACACCATGCAGCCGGGACGCGGCTTCTGTCGATGGAACGACGCATGAAGCGTGACGGGATTTTCCGGCAGAAGTACGTCGACTTCATGCGGGAATACGAGTCGCTCTGCCACATGTCGGTTTCGGGTATCGACTGGAAGCGTGAAGACCACTGCTTCCTGCCTCATCACGCGGTCTTGAGGACCCCGGAGGGCAAAATACGGGTAGTGTTCGATGGATCGGCATCAACATCTAACGGCATGAACCTGAACGAGTGTTTGCATTCAGGGCCGAAGTTGAATCATGACATCGCGGATGTTATCACACGGTTCCGTCGACACAATGTTGTGTTTGTAGCTGACATCCGGATGATGTTTAGACAGACAGTCATTCACCCTGACGATAGACGGTATCAGCTGATACTGTGGCGAGAGAGCCCAGATCAGCCCATCAGGGTGTACGAGCTGAACACCAACACGTACGGGCTACGGTCTAGTCCTTATTTGGCGATTCGCACTCTTCGGGAGTTAGCGGATCGAGAACGGTTAAATTTCCCTAGAGGAGCAGCGATCCTGGAGCAGGACCTCTACGTGGACGATATCTGTACCGGTGCAGATTCCGTGGAGGAGGCGCTCGCTCGACGGGACGAGCTAGTTGAGCTCTTACGGGGTGGAGGTTACGAGCTCCGGAAATGGATGTCGAACTCTCCAGAGTTACTGACTGGTCTTCCGGATGACTACCAGCAGGATCCCCACATTTTTGAAAATTTGGAAAATCCAAATATGTTTTCGGTATTAGGCGTCCAGTACCAGCCGGTGTCAGACATGTTCTCGTATCGGGTCGAGTTGGACTCCCCGAAGGTCTGGACGAAACGGAACGTCCTCTCAACGGTGGCTAGGACATTTGATCCAAACGGGTGGATCACCCCGGTAACATTTCAGCTCAAGTGTTTTATGCAGCAATTGTGGTCTGCTGAGCTGAAATGGGACGACCCGATCGGCGGGTCATTGAGCTCGGAGTGGGACTCGTTCTTTTCGACCCTCCCTGGCATTAATCGGATTTCACAGCCACGGAGTTTGGTCCCCACCAAACGATACACCGCCACCCTGCATGGGTTTTGCGATGCCTCGGAGAAGGGCTACGGAGCTGCGGTGTATCTGCGTACGGTCGACTCCTCGGGGGAGGTTGATGTGCGGTTGGTCATGGCCAAGAGCAAGGTTGCGCCGTTGCGCACTCGCCTGACCATTCCCAAGTTAGAGCTTTCGGGAGCGGCTCTCCTGACTCGTCTGCTCAACCACACGATGACGGTTCTTCGTGGGTCAATAGGGTTGGAAGATACGGTCTACGCTTGGACGGACAGCCAGATCGTGTTATGCTGGCTGAAGGCTTCAGTTCATAAGCTGGAGATTTTTGTGGCGAATCGGGTTTCGCAGATTTTGACTTCGGAGGTTCCCTTGATCTGGAGACATGTTCCAGGGGAAATGAACCCAGCAGACTGTGCGTCTCGTGGGTGTCACGCTCCGGAGTTGGTTGGACATCCCTTGTGGTGGGATCCAAAATGGTTGACTCAAGCCGAATCGGATTGGCCAATGAGTCCACGCGTTACCACGGCGAACGGCGCCTTGACAGTCGGTGTCTGTACGACGCAACCAGAGCCGGAAGAGGAGTTCAGCCTGCTGGAACGATACAGCTCGCTCGACAAGCTGGTCAATGTGACCGCCTGGATCTGCCGATTTGCGCGGAATTGTCGGAATTCTGAGGCGCAACGAGTGCGGACACCGGTCCTGACGCCACGGGAACGGAACCATGCGTTGTTCGCATTGGTACGGAACGTGCAGACGGTGCACTTTAAGTCCGAATTGGACATTCTGAGACGCGGACGCGTCCAACTGAAGGGAGCTGTGGCTCGGCTCAACCCGTTTATTGACCCTCAAGGATTGCTGAGGGTAGGAGGTCGGCTGCGGAATGCCAACCTGCCTTATGCGGCTCGCCACCCGTTGTTACTCCCTTGGAAGGGGAAGTTGGTCGAACTGTTGATTCAGGATCGACACATTCGGAATGGGCATGTCGGATGCCACGCCTTGATGGCGTTTCTCCAGCGCGAGTTCTGGACTCTATCGGGAAGACGCTTAGTGCGTAGCGTCGTATTTCGGTGCCTGCCTTGTTATCGGGCCAAGGCGGCTACGATGCAGCCCCAGATGGGCGATTTGCCCTCGGATAGGGTTAACGAAATCCGGCCCTTTGCGGGTGTCGGAACGGATTTCGCGGGACCATTCATGGTCAAGTCTTCACAGCTACGGAACGCCAGATTAGTGAAGGCATACCTGTGCGTCTTCGTGTGCTTGGCCACGAAGGCAGTCCACTTGGAGGTGGTCAGTGACCTCACTACGGAGGCATTTATCGCATGTCTGGATCGGTTCGTCTCACGAAGGGGCCTCCCGACATTAATCCGTTCGGACAACGGCACGAATTTTGTCGGAGCCAGGCGATATCTGCAAGAGGTCACTCAATTCCTGAACGGTAACCAGGACGCCATCGGTACGGCTTGCTCCCGACGAGGGATTGAATGGGTTTTCAGTCCGCCGGGATGTCCTCATTGGGGAGGAATTTTTGAGGCTGCGGTTAAATCGGCTAAGTCGCACCTGACGAGGATCATCGGTGAGACCTCTCTACGCTTTGAAGAGCTTGCGACGCTGTTCTGTAAAATTGAAATGACACTGAACTCGCGTCCGTTGTGCCCGCTCAGTTCGGATCCAAATGATTTGGAAGCGTTGATGCCGGGTCACTTCCTGATAGGTCAGCCCCTTAACGCCTTGCCAGAATACCCATTTGGTGATGTTAAGTTAAGTCGGTTAACTAGGTGGCAGATGTTGCAGCAGATGGATGAAGATTTTTGGAAACGGTGGTCCCTTGAGTACTTGCACATCTTGCAGCAGCGCCTTAAGTGGACTGACCGGACGAGCCACCCTCAAGTCGGTGATTTGGTGCTGATTAAGGATGCGAACCTGCCATCATTAAGATGGAGACGAGGACGGATCGTCAATTTGTACACGGGTCGGGATGGCACGCCTCGATCAGCAGAAGTCAGGGTGGGGGACTCGGTCCTCAAGAGAGCGGTCGCAACACTTTCTCGCCTTCCTATTGATTAGGGACAGGTTCGGGCCTGTCCGGGCGGGTGACTGTTTAATATTTATGCGTCGGAAACGCACCGGTTTTTTGTTGCGCGAATCGATCGCGAGTAATCGAGACATCACTAGCGAAAACGGCAACTAGCAGATGTCACTCGTATCGGAAACGAGATGTAAAATTGGAGGTTAATTTTTCTCTTGGGCTGTCTCATCGGTGAGAATAACATGGCGGCTCGGGCCCCGTGATGGTATTTCGGTGTACCAATTATCATACAGGCATCGGGCCTGGTCATAGTGTAAATCTACCTCATAGCGTCGGGCTATTGATTGAAATAAGTAGATTCGCGTCAGCGGCCAAGTGATCCCGGTTGATTGGACATCGTCGCATCGGTAGCGGCGACTCCACGATCACGGCAGGCAGCACGCCGGTGACAGCGTCGGCAGCAACGATAGGGTTCGATTCACTCCATATCCTATCCCAAACTGTGCCCTTTTCCCGAATTCCCGTCTCGAATCGAGCTTTCGATTTCCTGCCTACGGAGACAAGGTCAGTAACCAATTTCATCATTCTTTTCTCTCACGTGGCAAAGGCACAACCCCCTCATGATTCCACGCCGTTCGGTTTAGGCGTGGAATTAAACAGTAAGATATACGAAATATCTGTGTCAACATCTCGATTAACTCAATTATATTTTCATGTCTTTTTCCATTTTCATCTGCGCAGATAAGAATCGACAGTTGTTGATGCCACAGACTTGATATACTTTAGAAAAATGGGGTGATAAATAATACAATTGGTCGGTGTGAGTGAAAAACTTAATAATTATCTTAAGAATATTAAACCTCGCCTGTTTGTAACGTAAGGGCAAAGAAATTTCTTCATAACTCCATTATAAGGTTGATGAATCAGATTTTGGCGAGCACCATTTGTAGTTTATTTTTAATTAGCTAAGGAGTTATTGTTTTTTTTCCGCATTTAACCGTATCAAAACCTTGGCGAGGACAGCGTCACGACAGAAGCTTCAAAATGTGGGAAAACCGTCCTGCTTTCCCAATTAACCAACCTTTCAAATATAATCCTCTACAAAGGCAGTTTTACAAATAAACTGTGCCACTCCAACATCATCCCGTTGCACAAAAAAGATGATAAAAGCGATATCGGCAACTATGGTCCTGCTAGATTAGTTTCTCATTTTTATAAAAAAAAAAAAAACAAGTTATAAAATATAAAAATATAAGGATTCCGGATAGTAATGGTTAATTAGACGCAAATAAACCGCAGTAGCAAGCAAGTTTCCGACCTGGCTTCTCGACTACTGACCACCTCCATACGCTCAACCAAATCATCGAGAAGTATAACGAGTTCAATAAACCATTATATCTGGCATTTATGGACTACACCGAAGCGTTTATTAGCGTCTCATATACATATATTTTCAGCGCCCTCAGCAACCACAACAAAGAACAGGAATATATAATTAAATATTTAGCTAACATAAAACTGGCTCTTCCTTTATGTTCGAGAAAGGCGTGAAATAGGGCGACCCGTTGTCTGTGCACCTCTGCGGTAGAAGAAATCTTAAGGAAGCTGACACGTTTGTGGGCAAATGAGGGAATGGTTGTCGGTGGCAGAAGACTCACAAACCTTGGCTTTGCTGATGACATTATCCTTTTTGCACTGTTAGCCCTTTAACGAAGAATACCACTAAAAATATTACAATAAAAATTCAATTAAGTGAAAACATGCTGCAGGAGCTCATTTCAGCGAGCCTTGAAGATGAATCTGTCCAAAACCAAACCTAGACTATGTCGTGTAGCGACAAGAACCTAAACAGAACCTAACAAGAAACAACAACCAGGATAAAATTTAGGAATGACAGTTTATTACGTGTATTTTACAATGGCAATTTTTATAAAAATGAAATGAGGATGAGGCTGAATGAGGTGACACAGGTTTTTTAAAAGATACAGGTATTGATATAAAAAAAGTGAGCGAAGGACACGGAGAGTAGGAGACAGAACAGGGAGCACGCGGCGGTGGTGCCCGGAGCCTGGAGTAGTGGCGTAGTTGGTGACCCGGAGGTGGTGAAGGAGGTGGCTTGAAGGCAGCCGCCCCTCAAGATGTAGGTGATTGGAGACGGCAGCACGACGGGGTATAAATGGTTGGCAGCACGTCAGGATATAGGTAGTTGGAGACGGCAGTAAGGCAACAGCAGCAAGCCGTATGGGTGGCTGGAGACAGCAATAAGGCAGCAGCAGCAGACAGTCAGCGACTCAACAGAGGCTCGCAGGATCGCGGGGCAGTGCGGCCCCGGGATAAGGCCTTTAGGTGAAGCTTCTTCTTTCAGAGCTGAAGTGAGACTCCCGAATTTCAGAAATGTTCCGCTCTTATACCCTTTTTGGAGAGTTCTAAAAATTATTTAAATTAAAAGCAATTTTTGTGAATGGCCAAGAGGGAAAAAGTATTTTTGAAAAAGTATTAAAGTAAACATATCAGACCGCTAACGAGTTTGAATGGACATTGCCATGACAACCAGATAAACAACAACATCGCAATATGTCAGATTTTGGTTTCAGGCTCGTAATAGAGAAAACAACCAGATCACATAGCCAAAATTACATAACAGCGATAGATAAAAAGGTAGCGCACCAGCGCGCACAAAGCCCGAGATTGCAGAGTTTCGGAGAAAGCCAAATACAAGGTCACCAAAGGTAAACCCCTTCGCTATCGATTTAGAAGTGTTGATAGTGTGAAAATACGAAGTGAAAATGATTTGTTATTGTGTTCTTATGGTTTAAAACGTTACAGGGTCCTATGAAAATAAAGGTGATACAAAATATCCAGCTGTACAGCTCAGCAAGTATCCAGCTGAACAGACTGGAAAATGGCATGTAAGTAGCATAACACTTCATTTTCCCCCCGACCCTGGAAAAAAATTTGACTCAGCAAAAATTTTGATATGTACATTTTTTTAAATAAACCATTAAAACACAGCTTTGCAGAAACAGACATCACCAGGCAAAATCAGATATACCATCTCTTACATTCATCATCTTCATTCAGGTAAGGGTGGAGTTCACATTCAATGACTACCACTCTAAAAGTGTGTTTTCGAAAGGACATTCAGGCTTACTTCAGGAGTTGTCATCCGCTCCTGCGTGGAAAAAAAAATAAGTAGAGGTAAAGAGAAACAAATTAATCCTAAGGTAGCTTTAGTCGCTTTGACTTAAGATTAAGAACGGCCAGAGCGGTAGGGCTCGAAGCCAGAGATCAGCAACATCGCCAACGAGATGTGTCTGAAATAAAGGTGAAGACTAACCAACGAAGATTCGAGGTCCTAAAGTAAAATGTGTTGAAGAACACTGGATTAAAGGAAGAAATAAAAATAATAAGGTGAAAATGATGATGATATTTATACATATATACAAATTAACAGTTATTAGAAGTTAAGAAAATTTAAGATTTTATATCTTTAATGTGCCACTTGCCTCTAACTCCGTTAGGGTCTTCTAGAATGTATACTAATGGTGAAAGTTTGGTTATTATTTTACACTTAATGAATTTAGGGGCAAGTTTAGTATGAAAGTATGCGCCAGCATTGCTTAAAACATGGTTTTTACGCCAAACAGTATCTCCCACATTAAATTCTTTAAAAGACCGGCGAAGATCATAGCGAGCGCTATTTTTAGCGTGAGCTATGTGAAGTTTAGTTTGAACTCTGTGAAAGATAGATGAGAGGAGACCAACATTAGACGCGTAAATATCACGAGGCATAAATATCAATTCCTCGAGATTCTGAGTTGGAGTATAGAAGGAACCACAAGGTATTGTTTCCCTACCAAAGACTAAAAAGTTTGGAGTTATTGTGTATTTACGGATATATTAGAATAAAACCAAGGAGTAGCCTGGTACACGTTTAATGCTCAAACACAAACTGATTTACATAACAAAATCCACATACCCACATAATATTATATTCTCTGTGATACCCCACATTCATATACTACAATCCCTCCACCATATCTAAGAAATATATCTAACTTAACTAACACAATTACCTAAACCTACATCTAGACTATGCTACATAGAAAGGATTAGGATTCCTTGTGGAACGTAATGGATAACGGCGGCCTTCCGTTTGCTCAGCTGACTCAGACTCGGCTGTGCCAGTGCCGCCATCCGAGGAACAGTCTAGCAATGCATCATCACGAACGATTTGTTCACCACTATCCCCTTCTCTCTCGAGACGTGCTTCTTGCAGTTCTGATGATGCAGTTGAGGCTGTTATTACATCAGTACAATCATAAAAGGTTAAATCATCATCACATTCATGTGCCAATTGATCTGAACCCTTATATGCTAACAAATGATCTACATGTTTTTTTACATTTATGTTGATTTCTGGTATATAAACTTCAAACATTCTTGTACCTACTTTTTTCTTAATTAAGCCAGTTTTCCATGTATTCTTGTTACCGTTGTTATAAAAATGTTTGACCAGTACTCTATCTCCTACTGAGAAACTTGTGTTCCGCTTCCCGCCGTACTGTTCACATTGTGAGATCTGTTTGGAAGAAACATTTATATTAGCTTGTGTTGACAACGGCACTGTTGACGGATTGTTCATAACACTATCATTATGATTATTCGATACTTGGTTCCGCAACAGATCGAAACGACAGCGCAACGGGCGGCCAAACATTAGTTGTGCTGGTGAAAAACCGGTTGTACAATGTATCGAATTCCTATAATCGAACAAGAATTTATTTATTTTGAATTGTGCTATGACTATCATTCGCTTTTAATGTAACTTTCAACCCTTTTTTTATAGTTTTGACGCTATTCTCAGCTTGCCCATTCGTTGCTGGATGATAAGGTGCGCTAGTTAAGTGTTTTATTCCATTAATTCTGCAGAATTCCTGAAATTCATTGGATACAAAATTCGATGCATTGTCTGAAATTAACGTACGCACTAAACCAAATCTACTGAAAATTTCTCCTATTTTTTCTAAAATCGCCGCACTATCCGTCTTTTGCATCAGATTGCATTCAGTCCATTTTGAATGGGCATCAACCATCACCAAGAATTGATTACTAAATAGCGTAAACATGTCAATATGCACATGCTCCCACGGTCGCTCTGGGTGGGGCCACGGAGCGAGCGGCGAGCGGGGCGGGGCCGTACGTAACGTATTGCAAACGCTGCAGGAGCCTATCTTTTCTTCTATATGCTTATCAATATTGGGCCACCACATTCGCGACCGGGCCTCTGCCTTTGTTTTTACCACTCCGAAGTGTGAACTGTGCAGTTCTTCTAGCAATTGTTCTCGAAATTTTGATGGAATCACCAATTTATGACCCCGCAAAATACACCCATTTTCTAGTGATAGTTCCGAACGACATGCAAAATACGGTTTTAAATTATCTTCATTACATTTAGCAGGCATGCGAGTTTTTAAAAATGTTACTATCTTGTTTAAGATCGGGTCTCGTTCCGTTTCGACTTCAACATCTTTCATTGTGATTGGTGTTAGCATTGAGTCTGATATGTATTTTATATACAAACTCCTATCTTCACCCTGTTTCACTGTTTCGATGATTTATTTGTCACTATTTGACCGAGATAAGAAATCTGCAACATTGTCCTCACCCTTAACGTACTCTATATTAAAATTGTACGCTGATAAAAATAAAGCGTACCGTTGTAAGCGATTTGCTGCCAATTCCGGAACACCTTTTTTATTTCCAAATATAGTAATAAGTGGCTTATGGTCGGTCCTTAAAATAAATGGGACCGTGCGTCCATACAAATAATGGTGAAACTTTTTTATCGCGAACACAATAGAAGTTGCTTCTTTTTGAATTTGTGCGTAGTTGCGTTCCGCCTTTGACAAGGAACGCGACGCGTATGCGATCGCCCGCTCTGTGCCGTCCACCTGCTTCTGCGCCAGCACCGCGCCGAGGCCCTCAGGCCCTGCGTCTGATGTCACCACGATCTGTAACTCGGGGTTATAGTGCGCTAACACTCTATCGGATGTTAACTCCTCTTTAATTTTATGGAACGCCTTTTCCTGATCATCTCCCCACTCCCACTTCACCCCTTTTTGTAGTAACAGATGTAGCGGGCTAAGCACACTAGACGTATTGGGTACGAAACACCGATAGTAGTTTACCATGCCCAAAAAAGATTTTAGCTCGCTGATTGTTTTTGGGCTATTGCAATTCAAAATAGCTTTCACCTTTTGTTGTGATTTACGTAGGCCATTTTTATCTATAATAAATCCCAGATATTCGACAGAATCCTTAAATAGTTCACATTTATCTTGTTTGAGTCGCAGTCCTGCTTCTTCTAATCTCTGTAATACTTTTTCTAACCTCTCTATATGAATTTGTCTATTTTCCCCTGTCACCAGTATGTCATCTAAAAATATACAAGTGCCCTCAATATCACCAATTAGATTTTCCATTGTTTGTTGAAAAATAAAAGGCGCATTACACAATCCAAATACCAGTCTATTGTAACGGAACAAACCCTTATGTGTGTTGATGCAAGTGAGGTTTTTTGAGTCATCTAATTCCAGTTGATTGTAAGCCCGCGAAAGATCCAATTTTGAAAATTCTTCCCCACCATGCAGCTTTGCAAATAAATCTTCAATACGGGGAAGAGGGTAGTTGTCCATAAATAACACCTTATTTAATGTGACGGAGTAGTCACTACAAATTCTCACATTTCCGTCGGGACGTAACACGGGCACAATCGGTGTAGCTATCTCGGCATGCTCAACCTTTTCCAAAATACCTAAATCTACTTGTCGCTTAAGTTCTTCCTCCACTTTAGATTTTAATGCTAACGGTACCGGGCGTGGCTTAAAAAATCTCAACTCAACGTCAGGTTTCACTTTTAAATGAATCTTGTATTTATTGAATGTACCTAATTCATTAGAAAATAGCTTTGCGTACTTATCTCTGATGATTGTTGTGCAATTGTCCTGTTGTATATTATTACAGTCAGCATCAGCACTGCATAACTGTAAGTTGAACGAACTTATAAAATCGCGACCCAGTAATGCCGGTTGATTGTAGCGCGTTGCAATGACAAAAATGTTTATCGATCTTGTCATGCCTTCATAGGTCACCGGTAATAACAAACATCCTAGCGGTGTAATCTTAGTCCCGTTATAGCAATTCAACACAATTTTGCATGTTTTTAATACGTATTGAGACAAATGTGTTTGATAAATCTTTTGAGGCAAAACTGAAACTGCGCTGCCGCTATCTATTTCGCAAACTATATCATTGTTAGCTATCGTGACCATCTGTCGCATAGGATTACCGTTAATCGATTTTATATTGAACAAATCATAAATACCTTCAACAGTGTCGCTATCAGCCGCAGCTAAATAATTGTTGTTTTGCTTACGAGACTTGCACATACGTCTCAAATGACCTTTTTGGTTACACACTTTGCAGCTATAATTACTGAACCGACACTTCTCTTTTGAGTGGTTTTTATAAACCACACACTTCACAATGCTTTTCACTATTATCACTCTTATCACTAACACGAGTGCCCTTGGTCGCGGCCATCGCCCTTGAGCTCGCACGAAGGGCATACAGCGCCGCCGGCGCCGCAGCAGCGGACTGCTCCGCCTGCGTGGCCTGCAGCGCCTGCCGGGCACATCTCACGCCCTGCGCCAGCTCCAAGGCTCGGGTGAACGTGAGGGTGTCCACACTCTCCGCGAACAGCTTCTCCTTTTCCTTGATGTTCTCGAGACCCAACACGAACCGGTCTCGCAAAGCAGCATCCAAATCTCCACGGAAACCGCAGTATTGCGCCAAATTACGCACCCGCGCCGCCCATTCAGCCAGATCCTCACCAACTCGTTGCTCCGCTTTGTAGAATTTGTACCTCTCGGCAAAAGTGCTCTTCTTTGGTACAAATTGTGCGTCTAACAACGTTAAAAGCGCCACGTAGGTTATACTTTCCAAGTCTGATGGGAATCAAATCTCTTACGACACGGTAGGTATCCTCCACCAAAGCCGTCAACAACAGAGCTCGTCGCTTCACTCCCAGCTTGTCCGTCTCATTATCAATATTATTTGCGGTGCAAAACTGGACAAAACGACTTTTAAAAATGTCCCATTCTTTTGTGCGATGGTCGAAGGTCAGCGAGTCGCCGAACATTACATTTGCACTACTACTCGACATGATTGTTTTCTTCGTAAACACCAATACTTTTATGTTGTTAATCACTTAATTACCGCGTAAGTTACTTTCTCGTCGCCAAATATTGTGTATTTACGGATATATTAGAATAAAACCAAGGAGTAGCCTGGTACACGTTTAATGCTCAAACACAAACTGATTTACATAACAAAATCCACATACCCACATAATATTATATTCTCTGTGATACCCCACATTCATACACTACAGGAGGAAAGCCAGTAGCAACGTTTGTAGCGTGTTCATTGCGAACTGAATCTTAGTAAGATGGTTGTCCCATGATCTATGATCGTCTCCTACTAGGGATGCTAGAGCTGTAATAATCGTACTATTAAATTTCTCTGTAGGATTAACCTGAGGACAATATAAAGCTGTGTGAAAAATACAAGGAACGTTAAAAGAATTTAAGAATGAGTGGAATTCTCGCGACTGAAATTGAACAGCGTTGTCAATTATTATAGTTTGGGGAATGCCATGAACTAGAAACACTGTATTTTCTAAGACATTAATGATATTAGCTGAAGTGGCACGTTTAAGGGGAAAAATCATAGTATATTTAGTAAAATTGCAGTTAATTATCAGAATTTACTGATTTCTTCTCCGCGTTATAGGCAATGGACCCATAAGATCTAATGATATAGTTTGAAAAGGTCTGGAGTAAAGTTTAGGTTTACCCATAAGACCATGGGGAGAATGATTAGGGTGTTTGTAGGTTAAGCAGGTTTCACAAGTCGAGATTAAATTGGCAATGTCCTTAAACATACCAGGCCAATAGTATTTTAAAGATATTTTCTTGAATGTCTTAAAGATACCAAGGTGGAGTTCTGAAGGGGAACCATGGCTAACTTCAATAAGTGCATGTCTATCTTGTGGCAGTGGAACTTCTTTCCAAATAAAGTCATCGTTTAGACGATCGGGAGAATGGATGCAGCGGTAAAGTTTGTTATCCCTGATAGTGTAGTTGGGATATGCGTCTGGGTTGTTGGAGCATCCGAGAAAAATCTTGTTGTAGTGCTCAAGTTCACGATCAGGTGGTTCTTCAATCGTAATAGGATGTACGCCTTGAGGTGAAGTTTCTCGTGTATCAGGACGTTCTTTATTCTTATGTCTTGATAATAAATCAGTAACAACGTTATCCTTTCCTTATTTATGTTTCAGGACAAAATTAAAGCATGATAAGCGTAGAGTCCAGCGAGCAAGTCTTCCAGATGGATTCGATAAGTTCTGAAACCATTTAAGTGCAGCGTGGTCAGTATATATTGTAAATTCTTTACCATTGTCTAGGTAACATCGCCAATGTTCTAGCGCAGTTATTACAGCCAATGTTTCTCTTTCAGTAGTTGAGTAGTTTTGTTGATTTTTGTTTAGTGCTTTACTCATGTAAGCAATCACGACTTCTTTGTCATCTTGATGTTGAGTAAGCATTGCTCCTATGCCATAATTTGATGCATCACAATGTACAGAGAAGGGTAGTTCGAAGTTAGGGCAAGCAAGGACAGGAGCAGTTACCAAAGCTTCTTTAAGTTTCTGGAAAGCAGCTGCAGCCTTGGAATTCCTTAAAAATTTAGGAGCGTTCTTCCCGGAACAGGTTAGTTGGTTGAGTGGAGAGGCAATAGTCCTGAAGTTTGGAATGAATCTTCTAAACCAGCTGCAGGTGCCTATGAATCTTCGAACTTCTTTTCTGCAAGTAGGTACAGGATATTCTAGAATAGCCTTTATTTTATCTGGATCAGCACGTAGACCATACTCGTCCACTAGAAAACCAAGGTATTTCAGTACTTTCCTGAAGAATTGACTCTTTTCAAAGTTAATAGTCAGATTAGCATATGAAAGTTTTTCAAGAACTTTCATGAGAAGCGATATGTGCTCATCAAAAGTCTCGCTAATAATAACGATGTCATCCAGATAGCAAAATACCTTGTTCTCAAATTCAGGAGTAAATAGCGTATCCATTAATCTTTGTTGAGTTGCAGGTGAGTTAGTGAGACCAAAAGGCATCACTTTTAATCTGAACATACCTCTTCCAGGAACATAAAATGCTGTCTTATCTCTATCAGCAGGATTCAAGGGAATCTCCCAAAATGCTTTCGCAATGTCGATGCTTGATAAGTGTTTGGCATTTCTCAGGTTGTCCAAAATTTCGCTTATTAGAGGCAGACTATAAGCATCACAACGTGTAACTGAGTTAAGCTTCCTGCTATCTACGCAGAAACGCCATTCACCATTCTTCTTTGGAGTGATGAGGACTGGAGATAACCAAGGACTTTCGCATTGTTCAATGACGTTCCATCCCAGCATCTTGTCAACTTCATTAATTAAAGCCTTTTGCTTTTCAGGAGACAGTCTGTAACATCTTTGTTTGATCGGAAGAGAATCACCAGTGTCAATCTTGTGGGTGATTAAGTGTGTGTTTACCATGAACACCTTTTTCTTCAAAAGAGATTGTCTTGAAGCGTTGGATGATGTCATTAGCGATGTTCTTTTGATTAGGAGTTAAATGCTCATAAGGTAAAATTTTAATATCTTTAGTGTCGATAGCAAAGCATTTAGGATCTGTAAAGTTAAGAGAAGCTTAAACACTAGGTAGAAGATTAAATTTTCTCCAAAAGTCAATACCTAGTATTAGAGAAGGAAATATTTCAGGGAAAACATAAGCTTTAATCAAGTGAGTTTTATTATTGAAATGGACAGGTAAGTCAAAATAACCCAAGGAATTAATTTTTTGATTATTAGCAGTAGAGACAGTAATAAGATCTGACTTGAAAAGTTTGCAGCCCAGTTTAAGAATTTCCAAATGAGAATTATTACCCAGAATAGTTAATGAGCTGCCAGAATCTAGTAAACCAGATAAAGTTAAGTCATAAATGTTGACATTAACGAATGGACGATTAAGATCTTGTTCATTGGAGTAGAGTGTAGAAGAGATTTTGTAGCAAGCAAAGAAGTTTTGAATTGTTTTGATCCAATTAGTCCACTCGTCCTTATCAAAGTTTGAGTTTCTTTTCAAGTCAGCAGTTAGTTTTTTTGTACTAGTATTAGGTTTGGGAGAACAAGTAGGGCAATCTGCAGTTTTAAAACCCTTAAGACCACATTTGAAACAAATCACGAATCGTGGTTGAGTGCAACTGTTCAAAGTATGACCTAGTTTACGACAGCGAACGCAAAAAGAACTTTCTTGGGGAGCTGCAGTTTGAGAGAGACTATTAACTTGTCTAGAAGGGTATTTGTAGGGTGGAGTGAATTTATTCATGAAGGGAGGAGGAGGTCGTGAGTTATTAGAAGAGTTTGGAGAGTCAACTGAACTTGAAGTGGAATGCTTGTAGTTGAATTCAGAAACATGAGGACTTTGTTGAAAATTTGGTTCTTTAAATTGTTTGTCTCTGTCTAGGAACTTTTCGTAGTTTTGGCAAGTGGCCAGAAGAGAATCGATAGAGTCAATGTCTTTTAGAGCTACGAAGACTGAATAACATGGGCGAATATTTCTCA
This sequence comes from Argyresthia goedartella, assembly GCA_949825045.1. NCBI lineage: Eukaryota > Metazoa > Arthropoda > Insecta > Lepidoptera > Argyresthiidae > Argyresthia > Argyresthia goedartella. The sequence continues at coordinate 9,095,247 of OX463819.1, forward strand.
AAATAATCTCCAATTGTTCTGTTTCAGAAAGTCTTTTTGAAAGGTGAGCGAACATTCCAGACATGATGGAAATATAGATGACGATAGGTTCATCACGACCTTGAGTACGATTCCTAGTCGCTTCTAGAAGTTTATGATCATAATCAAAACCACCAAAGTCTTTGATTAGAACCAATGAAGGGCATTGTCGGTGAAAATTTCGAACGCCTGAGAAATCAACAAGTCCTTGGACAAGCCACGAGCTAAGCTATATTCTTCAAGTTTTTGAAGAAAGGATCTTGGACAGCTTTTACCATTGAAGGTGTGTCTTTTCAGATCTTTGAAGACGTTAGTTGGAGGGAAAGATTGAGGTGGTGGTGGAGGATACGGGGTATGGGTCTGGACAGAAGTTTGAGAAACAAGAGGGGGTTCCATGACAGTCGGATCAGCAGGAAGGTCCAGTGATGGAGAGTCATGTGCAGTTGTAGGTGGAGTCAAGGATTCGAATTGTTTAGAAATAGCGTCAAATTTCATCTTCAAAGTATCGAAACTAGCTTTAGAGTCTGGATATAAGTCCGTATCTATTCGCTCCAATCTGTAAAAAACATGATTAATAAAAGTTTCTATTAATCGTAAGTATTTGGTTTCACCTTGTAAAAATTTTTCAATTTTACAATCCAGGTAAGTCAGAGTAGAACCAATTTGAGACAAGTCATCCTCAATCGGAACTGGAGAAGTCAGAATATCTTCAGGGTGAGAATTCACAACTAAATGCAAAACCTGTATTTTAAGAAGCAAAACAGTATTAGCTGGTTCCTCACATCTAATCTTTACTTCGTATTCGAGCTCGGCCTTGTTAAGGAATTCGTACTTAATAACCCTTTCCATTGTTATGATTAAGTATATAGTTAAGTGTTATAGAAGTGAAGTGAAGTGAAGTGAAGTGATGTAAGTTAAATGTAGGCCTAAATATAATCCAGATGAGTTGTAAAACTAGATGAAGTTTTGTTTTAGAATTTGGAAAATATGAAAAGGATGAATAGATAAAGATTTAAGAGCGAAAGAGAAAGCAAATCAAGGGGAAAGAGACAAGGCGCAGAAAAGGTGGAGAAGGGTGAAGAAGAACTTTAAACATTGGGCGCCAAAATGTCGTATAGCGACAAGAACCTAAACAGAACCTAACAAGAAACAACAACCAGGATAAAATTTAGGAATGACAGTTTATTATGTGTATTTTACAATGACAATTTTTATAAAAATGAAATGAGGATGAGGCTGAATGAGGTGACACAGGTTTTTTAAAAGATACAGGTATTGATATAAAAAAGTGAGCGAAGGACACGGAGAGTAGGAGACAGAACAGGGAGCACGCGGCGGTGGTGCCCGGAGCCTGGAGTAGTGGCGTAGTTGGTGACCCGGAGGTGGTGAAGGAGGTGGCTTGAAGGCAGCCGCCCCTCAAGATGTAGGTGATTGGAGACGGCAGCACGACGGGGTATAAATGGTTGGCAGCACGTCAGGATATAGGTAGTTGGAGACGGCAGTAAGGCAACAGCAGCAAGCCGTATGGGTGGCTGGAGACAGCAATAAGGCAGCAGCAGCAGACAGTCAGCGACTCAACAGAGGCTCGCAGGATCCCGGGGCAGTGCGGCCCCGGGATAAGGCCTTTAGGCGAAGCTTCTTCTTTCAGAGCTGAAGTGAGACTCCCGAATTTCAGAAATGTTCCGCTCTTATACCCTTTTTGGAGAGTTCTAAAAATTATTTAAATTAAAAGCAATTTTTGTGAATGGCCAAGAGGGAAAAAGTATTTTTGAAAAAGTATTGAAGTAAACATATCAGACCGCTAACGAGTTTAAATGGACATTGCCATGACAACCAGATAAACAACAACGTCGAAATATGTCAGATTTTGGTTTCAGGCTCGTAATAGAGAAAACAACCAGATCACATAGCCAAAATTACATAACAGCGATAGATAAAAAGGTAGCGCACCAGCGCGCACGAAACCCGATATTGCAGAGTTTCGGAGAAAGCCAAATACAAGGTCACCAAAGGTAAACCCCTTCGCTATCGATTTAAAAATGCTGATAGTGTGAAAATACGAAGTGAAAATGATTTGTTATTGTGTTATTATGGTTTAAAACGTTACAGGGTCCTATGAAAATAAAGGTGATACAAAATATCCAGCTGTACAGCTCAGCAACTATCCAGCTGAACAGACTGGAAAATGGCATGTAAGTAGCATAACACTACAACTCTTATCATAGACGTGGGTGCACAGAGTGCTTAACTCAAGTGGAGCTAAGACGACATGTCTGTCGATCGACCCCGAGATATGGGCAAAGATTGCTGAGATTCGATGAGATCAAGACGGACCCCGCCGATGAGGTAGGCCCAGGAGGAGATGGCTCGAAAATCTGGAGATATATCTCCCTGATTGGCAACAGAAGGCAAAAGATAGGAAGGTGTGGACTAAAAGTGGGGAGGCAATTGCCCAGTAGTGGGAAATACTACAGGCTATATTAAATAACAATTATATGCAATGCTCTTGCTCCGTATTCTCATTAAAAGAGGCGGAGACCCGATGAACTTTCATTAAGGCTAAATTCAGGAATATCTGCACTAGTGTCCTCTCATTCCATCTCAGAATTAGATGATTTACTGGCTTATATAATCCGTATCAGAGGATCACTATCTCCATAAGCCCACTTTGAATTTAATTCTCGGACATTGGAAAGACACCAAGGATATCCTAGAGTTAATTTTGTAACTTTTGTTGAAGCTTTGAGTGATATTTAAGTTTAAAATGTTGATGATTGGATTGTCTGGTTCTGGAAAGCTTAGATTTTTCTGTCCAAGAGAGTCGTCTCGTGTCGCTCATGTATTTGGAAATCTAGCGTTCAGATTCTGAGAGGCCCTCTTTGAAACGTATAGGGACGTCATAGAAGGTTAGTATTAGGAAGAAGGTAACGTTTTAGATAGAGGGGCCAATGGTGAGATGTTCTGAATATGGAATACTGCTACAAGGAAGTCTTAGTTGTGAGATACACCAATAAAGATATACATATGTCGAAAGAAACTCGTGAAGTTGTCGCGCAGTACTTTGCACCCTAATTGTATGCCATAGGCGTGCTGGCATGCAGTCATTGTAGGCGTGAGGCTTCTAAGTGATTTGTTGAAGGTTTTTGTTGTCATACCACAAAATCGTGATTTAGACTAATATGACAAAATATCATATTCCTTCTTTGCATGCTACGAAAATTTTACAGCTGCAGCCGGGTCAGTAGTTCTGTTTACTTGAAATTCAACGGCAACAGCCGTGGTTTCCTTGCACCAACTCTCAAAATAATGGCCCCCGGCGGGTTGGCCGTCATCGTGTTTACATTGACAGGGGCAGTTTTAGTTGGGTATAGGGTAGCTAGCTTTGGAATTTTACTACCCATTTACGGATATTCGAAAGGACGAATGGAAAACTTGTTAGAAACATTCTTATCACCATAGTTGCAGCGAGGGGCTAGTCCTTGAGTTTGATAATTGAGTATTAAATAACGGGCCAACGTAGGAGCAACTGTGCTTCTGCCACCATGTATGGGAAAAAATTCTGGTCCCCACGATGCAAGGTAAGTGTAAGACCAAAAGCAAGCAATGTATGTGCCTGTTTGCATATACATTTTTGTGTTTTAAACTGGCTCCTTCAGTGCAACAAGAAACTTTTTACCCGACTGCACAAGAAGAAGAAATGTTTTTCGAGCGTAAGTATATATGTTAGTTTTTCAACATTTCATAAGCAAGCGCTACAGCCCAAACGATTTGAAGAATTTAAATACATGAGGTGCCGTTAGATGTGGGAGTTGCATAGGTTTTATGACTTTAGTTATTCATTAGTAAAACTTTGGATCGCAAAATGCAGTTTACAAATTAATTGGTGCGGCTTCTTTCACAGCCCGTATACGTAACCATGAGTTTTTATGTGTGATTGAAAGAAAATGCAATCGGGTTATTTGTTTTTATAAAGATTCCACTTGTTAAATGTTGGTGGTGATTCTAAGAATGAAAAATTCCATTATCTCGTATTATATCCGTACCATGAATTGAGGAAACACTAACTTACATGTTACAGCATCTAGTGACCTACCCTAAACTACCTTTTCAGCCGAAATCGAAACCGAACAATCTACTTTTGTCCTAGTTTCGGCCGAAACAGAAAGTTGTGAAAGTGTACAAATTCCTTAGAGCTTTACCCTCATTTGATTTTTATGGACAATGTGATAACCTCTCATAATGTTTGTTTAACTACGAGTAATTTGAAACAATGTAAATTAGTCATTTATACTCGTGACACAAATTTTCGAATGTTATTTGCATACTGAAAGTATAGCTACAAAACGTATGTTTCGACCGAGCCGAAAATTCGGCCTGTTTTTGGCGGAAATCGAAACCTCTTTTTTGATGAAACTTGGCCGAAACCGAAACCGAACCTTCGGTCGGTCTCTAACAACAACACATAACAAATACTGACGTAATTTTTCGAGCTACTTGGTAGCTTTGTTTTTTTATTCGTTCCAGAAATGTTTTCATTGTCACTTATTTCCTCCCAGTGGAAGACCGATGCCGGTATTCGTCTGTCAGGTACAATAAAAATGATATATAGTTTGTCCCAAACAGTTACCGAGCAGCGTGCACACCTACTCGTATGATATGATAACTTGCAACTAGTTACGACGTCTTCGCGACCTCAGCGCGAAAACTTCCAAGTAGTTCCTGTTTCCCGCGAGACCAGCGCCATCTGTTCGTGGCGTTTGCTAACACTGAGGTTAAATTAAAAAAGTTCCCATTGTCAAACTGCAACCCTACTAAGATAAAACAACTATGTGCTAAACTGAAAGGTTCAAAACTAATTTTAGAGCTAACATACGAACTAACTGATACCTTGAAAGCCGACTCATTCGGACTCGACTCGGAATTCGGTTTGTCGTGTGAGTGGGGGGCGTCTATTAATAGCGTGAGGCTATGTATACGAAAAAAAAACAGTTCGCTCAAATCTTTGATTTAGTTGTTATTTATGTACTCTTCATAAAATCTAGATTTAATCTACACTAAGTCATAGATTGAGAGACACGTGAACATTTTGATTTATTTCTGGTGGTAGATCAAAAATATTAAAAGAGAGTGAGATACAGATAAAAAAGAACCTAATAGAACCGATTAACTCGAGCGCGTCAGATTATTCATCCCCTCAAGTCCCTCATGATGTAGAAGAATCCTAACATCCTGGTTAGTAATACCACTAGAGCCGTGCCCTGTTAGGGCAACAAAGTCTGTACAAGTGGGATTTACTCGCGCGCGTCAGACTAAGATATGGTAAGTTACTGCCATGCTGTTAAGGTGAATGAATACTCAAACTGCAATATCATACCTGTCTTTGAAGGCCTACTCCACCTACACGGGAGGTCCAAATGTATTTATTTTTTAAATATATGATATGCACTTAGATTATACAAACACTAGATACCGCGTCAGTACTGAATGACAGCGGTGAAAACAGGCCAACTTTAGCATGCTAGTGTGCGTGTCGACATGTTGGAACGCTCGCGACCTGTTAATCTGTGTGCGTGTCAAATGTTGCCACAAAAGCAATACTACCGGAAAAAGTAGGGAAACTGTACAAGTTGGTGGATTACCTTCGATCATTTATTCTACAGTATAACCTAAATAAATAAACTTGGTAAATAAACTAAACTCATTTCAACCATATTATGTTAGCTGAATTCCGGTTAAGTATGCAACTATCAATTTTTATCTTCACAGATTTAGCTTAAATATCTATCTTTCGTGTAGCTAATGGTATGGTATGACTAATTTGGTACTAAATAATGTATAATATTCATAGGACACAGTCCCGATCCCAAGACCTTCGTCGTCGTAGGGCTAAGCAGATACAGGTACCATTACACTCACACCACTACACAACATATGCAACCTACACTACTTACACAACCGGCACACCACATCTCAACTTGCTATAATATAAATTGAATTTTTAAAACTAAATCAACACTAGTTACATATATGTTTAACTAGTTTTAGTTATAATTTCTATATATAAGTATAATCGCCAAGTACGTTTGTCTTATAATATTTAAACAAAAAAATGTAAATCCGTTATTGGCTAATGTTAAGATTATTTTTCTTGCCTTACATAATTGTATTAGCTGTGGATTTTTTAAGATCAATAAATAAATAAATAAATAAATAAATAGGCACTACATAATTTATAATATTCTCAAGTAATAAACTAATTCATAAAGCGACTGGTAAACAAATTAGACTGAATATAAAATGACTGAGTATTTATTTAATCCTTTTTTCAATAGGTAGCGACAAAAAAAGACCCCGTCTTACATGCGCAGGGTTTTTCAGGCCCATTTTTTAATTAGAAATGCAGTAAGAGATGTGAAATCATACTTCAAAATAATAAAAATGGCTAGTCTTAAGATTAATTTCGAGCCTCGCCTAATGTCCGAAGTCATGTTCGTTTGTGATAACGGATGTCATCTTTAATCGGCTAGATTGCACATTAGCCGATGCGTTTCGGTTAATGTTGGACATTAGTTAGCTAATGATAAAAACGATGTATTCGTGCGACTGCGGGGAGCGGGGCGGGGTAATTCTATTCAGATGAGAAAGCTATTTCTAATATCAGGGCAAAACACTGCGGTAGCTTAGGTGAAGAGTAAAGGGGTTGAGCGAAGCGAAGCCCCCTATATCCTTCGTATTATGTTGAACATGTAAGAACAACAAAAACTATAATAAGACGAGTATAAGTATTTTTTGTTGTTCTTACATGTTCAACCTAACACGAAGGATAAAGGGGGCTTCGCTTCACTCACCCCCTTTATCTTTCACCTAAGCTACGGCAGTGTTTACGGCTACATCCCACATCATCACTTATTCCAGAGTAAGACGGTAATTTTTCAACATTAGCCTAGGTGTACTGAAAAATAAACTTAAGTTTAGTCGGCTAATGTCAACCATATTTTCTCACCCATCAACAGCGTCGAGGCTAAACTGCAGTTTAGCCGACTAATGTTGAAATCATTTATCGCAATGAACATTATTTCGGACATTAGCCGAAGCTCGAAATTAATCTTAAGACCAGCTGGCTAAACTTAAGTTTAGTTTCACACCTAGCTTTAGCCGTAACATATACATCATTTATTATATTATTATGTTTTAGTTGTACTTGTGTGTTGACTCCAGCCGGATTCCCAAATATAGATTTTGAAGCAAATCGGACTAGTAACTACGAAGTATGACTGAGTTTGGTCACAACTGTGATTTTGCCACCCCGTATGGAAAAAGGCGATGCTAGTTTATCATCTCGATCAAAAGCACTTTAATGCGAGCATAGTTGTAATTTGTGGGGAAATTTTGCATTGAAAAACTGGCAACACTAACAAAACGTAAAGTGTGAATCATGTGAAATCGACAAGAAATTTACTTAATGTTTTACGAAATTCAACGAGTTTAGGTTGACTTCCCGATGAAATGATGGCTTGTGATTTGCTTTTATTCGTCCTTTGTAATTTCTACACAATTTAATCGCACAGCAAGGCATTTTTTATCAAATTTTGATGACCTGTGAAACTGTACAACGCGTGCGTCTCCAATGTCAGCTCAAAGCAGACTGTTTGAATGGCGGCCCACTGTTGTGCGCCTTATTTTTCGACGCAATCGCGAAAGTGACACTCCGTCTATAGAGTAAATAGTCTAAGGATATGCATAATATAGTCAAAAATAAAAGTTACGTTGAAAAAAAAAATACTGTTTTCTTACTGATTTTTAACGCCTGAAGCAATGGGGAAGAAAACTGCTTTTTTATCCCGGCAGAGTGCGATTATCGACTTGGCCTAAATAAACTGTCAAAGCTGTCAAACGCCATACATTTTTTGTTTACATAATTGTTTTCTCGTGGAGTTAAGAAAATGACGAAATGTGCTGCACATGGTTGTAAGAATAAAGGAATTCATATGTTCCCCAAGGATTCTAAACGAAGAAAGTTGTTGGACAGCCACTAAATGGTCGAAATTATGTTCTGATCATTTTAATTCTGATGACTATTATGGTGAAAGTTCTTACACTGGTTAGTATAATCTTTTATTCTTCTCTTAGCTAATATTAGTTCCGTATTTATATTACTGTGGTCTTAGATAAATATTTTATAACCTAAGGATATCTTTCTTTCAGGAAATAAACCTCTGTCCAAGTTTCTCAGGTCTACTGCTGTACCAAGTAAATTTTCTTTCCAAGAAAGTAAAAAAACTCCACTGGCCAAGCAACGATAAGCTCGATATGAGATCAGAAGTAAAAGAAAGCTCTTCGCAGAAACGCCAAGCACTTCGGGTATCCAAAGTCATATTGTTGAATGTGTAGGTGAAATTGAAGTGAGCACAAACGATGACACCATAAATTTATCTCAACCTCAAGATATGAAATGTAGCAATCTTTCTTTTGAGAGAGGTACACAGTTGACTTTGAACATACTTATGGGTGCATAAAAAGATTCATACAAAAAATTTCATTTTGTGTACCTAACTTTGTGTCCTATGATTAACAAAATTCAGTATTATGGTATCAATGTTATAAATTTAAGCATTGAAGACCAGTTTCATCAACTGCTACACGAGCAGTTAATAGAAATCGTGACTCATACATCTGTCGTCCCTTAAACTGTGCCTGAAATCTGAAACAAAAGTGCAAAATAAGATATACTTATCGATGCCAAATCACAGACACTACCCTTTTAGGTGCATGCTTACCTTTCAACAAAGGCTTGGATATGTTGTTTTGTGATCTTAGGCAGATCAGAGTTCGCGTTGATATCGCGGAAAGATTCAGCTGATGGAGCTTCATAAACTTCATCTTCCTCTACATCCTCACCACCGAAGTTTGCATTACGGTCATAGGCTTCTAATCTAGAACAGTAAACAATATTGTTAACAATTAGGAGTGAAATAAACACAAAAGACTAGAGAGACATCGATCACAATGTAAAGGAAGCAGTATTTTATTTATAGACGAATTGAAAGAAGGCTTCTACAGAATTTGGATTTTAAGTGTAGCGTGTGTTTGAAAGAATTTCGGAACAGCAATGAAAAAGTAGCCAAACACAACAAAGCCTTTGTTTGGAGTACAGTAACAGCTGGCAGTTATTACTCCCAGGCTGCTAATATAACAAAGTTGATGCACATCCCTACAATATCAGAAAACAAGTTGGTCAAAAGTCAAAAGATTGGATTAAAGATCGCAAAATGTAGTTTAAAATGTTATTGGTGCGGCTACTTTCTTACTCCATATAGGTAACCAGGTGCATTCATAAGTTTGTATATTACAAGTCTTCAGCTCACAGAGCCACTATTTATAATTATTGACCGAGCGAGCGAAGCGATTTAACCAATTGTGTTTCAGCTTTAGCAAAAATTCTTTAGTATGTCTTTTCGGATTTTCGGCTATTCGCCTCTACATTTCAACTGATCTCGCAAAAATTTTGTGAGCAGGCTCGATATTTATATGTTTTTTTTTGTAGATACAATCTTTTTTGTAAAATGGCGGCGATGTGGCTTTGCATCGTTAATGGTGCGACGGCTACTTTCATACTCCATGTATGTAACCAGGTGCATTCATAAGTCTGTAGTGCTACTGAAAGAAAATGCTGTAGGGTTATTTGTTTTAATAATTATTTCACTTGTTTATCCGATTTGATCCGATCTGTGGGGTTTGAGAGGGTGGAAATTAATGGAAAAAGAAACGTAAATTTCCTGTTTAATCAAATTTCTATAACATTACGTCATAAAGTTTATTATTTTACTAAATCTGTCTCTAATCTCTAAAATAATGGTCAGTGGTCATGACATGACCCAATCATGACCCAATAATAAATACCTACATTTCGTCAAATTACGTGTCTAATTGAGGACGTATCCTTTGCGGTAGTTATGATTATAAGACACAGGACAAGTTCTATTAAACTTGGTACGACGTCCTTTTAGCACAGTTGGATATTCACATCGTGATCATATCCCATTATTCCTGAAGAAACAGAGTGTATAGTCGTGATCTTGCCCATTTACTACTTCTGAACTTTGCACCGAAATTAAGTCGTGTGTCTTATGGACTATGGTAGTACTGTATTAGAGTAATCCGATGTGAGTGTATCAATAAGCTGAAGCCATATCTCATCATACCGAGTGGAACCAATGTGATTGGATCACCCTTTACTTTTGGCTGCTTTATACGTCGCTGCGCTACTCGGGCCAATTCGTATGGAGAAGCCAAATTGAATTTTCGCCATAAATTCACAGCTTATATTTTTTCGTTTTGTACTGTATATAATATCATTGCTTTCTCAAACGAATTACCTTACCACATCAGTTATGGAGAATAGTTGGCTTTTATTCTAAGTGCCACCAGTACGAAGGCGAGTCAACACTATTCTCTGAATAACTATGGTAGCGCCATACTTTTCAATAACACTCTTCCGATAATTAATGCGTACTAATTAAATCAGAAACAAGTCGAAAAAAAACGTGTAAATACGTGAATGTGTCTCGACTGAATATTTTGTCACCTGTGCTTGGAAAGTCCAAATTAAGTTTGATTAAAATGTACTTACTGTATATGATTACATTTTAATATAGTCTTTTTATAAGAGTTTTTGATTGGGTACCAAATAGGGTATATATAATCCAATTTGGGTATTATGAAAAACTGCACGTTATAAAATATCCATAGCTAGTATACGTTGCGCCACACGTTATGAGCGGTGGCTTAGAATGCGCGGTAGTCACTTTTCAGTACATGTACATATGCGCAGTAATTCCCGCCAACGTCGCCCAGCTCTCTTAATTCGTGGCGCGAGGTATACAAAACCACTTACGAAGTGCTGATCTCAGCATTTTTTATTATTGTTACATACCTACACTACGAAATTGCGTGCACTGCGCTTTGGTTATGCGAATATATATGGCCCATTTTCATATATTGTATTTTATTACTCGTTGGTACGTAGAATTAGTTTAGTTTTATCTTCCGCAAATCGACTTTCCATTTCATAACGAGATCATTCGAGGAAATACGACGAGATCCATTCACGAGTTATTGGCTTTAAAAAAAACATATAATAAAAGAAGCATAATGGTTTTTCCTGTATTTTTTATTATTATAATATACTTACTCCAAAGATAACACGGCAGAATGTGTTTACACTTGTAATAACAAAGTATATATTAAAGCAACACCAAATTGAGGAAGTGATGTTAAGATAAAAATATACAGAGGTGTATAATTAATGAAATGTCATACTGCTAGCGGAGGAAGATCTGCCTTGCTACTTTAACTAGGTTATGTTTTATTCGGTGGATCTCAGGCGGTCTACCTCAGGTGTCACTAGGAGACTCTGTATACTCTCTGTAGACTCTGCATTGGTTAGACTTATTGAAACCGTGTGTTTTCAGTTTGGTCGACTTTATTAAACCTATTATTCAGTAAGGTATATTTTAATACTTATTAGCTAGGTGCGACATGTTTTACTTGACTTCGCGAAGACTCGCTCTGCATCTGAAACTTTTAGTGGTGGGTTGTAAAAGAAATTGCCTGGTATAAAAAAGGAATTGCTCACGGGTAACATATATTTCAGCCGCGGGAGCGGCGTTGTCATAAAACGCTTGAAACTAGAAGGTGAAGGAAGGTGCCTTCATTTACGTCATACTAGACGACAAGTAGAGTAGTAGTTTAACCTACCTAGTATGCATATAAAAGTGAGTTCATATGTTTCTTAGTATACCGTAAAATGTGGTACTGGAGCGAAGTTAGCAGCCTAGAGCCAGCAGTCTAAGATAACCTGACCAAATTAAGAATTTTAGAATGTTTAAGCCAGTTGTATTTCAGAAAAATTATCAAGTGTGAGCTGAACTAGCGTTCGGAGCGATCCAAGAATAAAAATGAAAGAACTGTTTATTTATAGAATATTTTTTTATTATTAATTAGCTAATGTTGCATTGATGAGCAATACGGTTTATTAATTAGCTAAAGCAATATGAATTCTGTAACAAGTTTAAGTATCAAGTATGGTGGTTCAAAAAAAGTTTTTTTCCTTTTTTAGGCATTTGAAGCCGGATTTTGGGCTGCTAGCTTTTGGAGCCAGATTCGGACAACTTTCTATAAAAATGCCATGTATTCATATTCATATTCTTTATTGCACAGAAATCTAATAGTAAGGTAACAAAACATTTTATGAGCAAAGGCGAGCTTATCTCAAAAGAGATATTTCTACCAGCAAACCTAGGCAGGACAGGAAAAATTGTGCAACAGGAGAGTCCTAGTGCGCAATAAAACTGTATACTACTAAAACATAATAATGTACTAAATGATATATACTCAATAAAATACAAAAATAAAATATATATCAAACATATACAACTTATATATACACAGTCAGGTCATAAGTTCTGTCACACAATAAAAACTTTTGAATTTAGAACGCTGGCCACAAAAAAGTTTATTGAATTCGAATTTCGAATTTTTCATGAAAATAAAAATGTGTACTTTTTAGAATTTTCCTCATTTTTAAATATGGAGTGGACACTTAAAGAAGACCGTGTCGCAGTTATTGCGTTGCATCGTTGCGGTTACGCGCCAATTCAGATTTTCGACTTTCTGAAAAATTTGAGTATAAACAAAAGATTCGTTTATCGTACCATAAAACGATACAATGAAGACTCTAGTGTAGATGACAGGTCAAGAAGTGGTCGCCCTCGCTCTGTTAGGACTCCAGCAGTGATAAAAGCTGTGAAGGCGCGAATTCAAAGAAATCCCATACGTAAGCAGAAACTGTTGGCCCTTCAGATGGGGTTAAGCAGGACCACGGTGAAAAGGGTGTTAAATGAAGACTTAGGGCATATCGAAGAAAAACAGGACATCGTTTCTACGCTCGTTTAATGGACCTGAGACTGAAGAGATGCCGCGCTTTGTTGAAGCGGTACGCGGGAAAAAAGCATCGGGAAATTCTTTTTTCGGATGAAAAAATTTTCACCGTGGAAGAGAGCTACAACAAACAAAATGTTAAGGTGTACGCACACAGCAGTGAAGAAGCGAGCAACCGTATTCCGCGTGTCCAACGAGGTCATTTTCCATCCTCGCTCATGGTTTGGTTGGGAGTCTCTTATTGGGGCTTAACTGAGGTACATTTTTGTGAGAAAGGCGTAAAAACGAATGCAGTTGTGTATCAAAATACAGTCCTCAAGAACCTTGTGGAACCTGTTTCTCATACCATGTTTAATAACAGGCACTGGGTATTCCAACAAGATTCTGCGCCAGCTCATAGAGCGAAAAGCACACAAGACTGGCTGGCGGCGCGTGAAATCGACTTCATCCGGCACGAAGACTGGCCCTCCTCCAGTCCAGATTTGAGTCCGTTAGATTACAAGATATGGCAACACTTGGAGGAAAAGGCCTGCTCAAAGCCTCATCCTGATTTGGAGTCACTCAAGGCATCCTTGATTAAGGCAGCCGCCGACATTGACATGGACCTCGTTCGTGCTGCGATAGACGACTGGCCGCGCAGAATAAAGGCCTGTATTCAAAATCGCGGGGGTCATTTTGAATAAACTTTAAGTTCATTTTGCTATATAAATGTTTACATAAATAATAAACATGTCTAAATTATTTCATATTGCACATGTGACAGAACTTATGACCTGACTATGTACATATATAAAAGTACCTAGAAAGAGAACGGAAATGATTTTTCAATCTTTTCTTAAAAGTTAAAATTGAGGGACTATCTCCAATTATTATTATTATTATATGTGGAACGCAGGGAAGTGCGTTCCACAGTCGGATCGCCCTTAACCTAAACGAGTGTTTGTAAGCGGCAGTGGTATGCAGAGGAGTAGAAAGGAGAGACATCGTGTGGGATCTCCGGTTGCTATCTGGAGGAAAAAAACTCGAATTGTTCTCGAAGATATGGGGTAGCAGGGATTTCGCAAAATGTTGAACAGATAGGAGAGGATGTGCATATCATGACGAAGGCGGATCAAAAGCTAACTAATCATGTCAGAAATTAAAATCTGTCAAATGGTATAAACATTACAGGCTGCTAGCATTTGGAGCCAGATTCAGCTAACTTTCCACCGAGGTACCAGATAATGTATTATGATACGTGGTACCCAATGTTGTAAAGATCTAGAATCATACATGATATGTCATAGATGCCATTCTTTGATATGTCAGAAATGAAAATCTGTCAGGTGGTATGAAAAATTGTACTACCTGACAGATTTTCATTCCTTGAAAGGCTGCTAGCATTTGGAGTCAAATGTGCCTTCTTCAAGCCAAGATGCCAGACAATGAAACACAAGCCATTATACTCTGTCTCAAAAAAAAAAAAGTAATCTATCGAATGGCATGAACAATTTAGGCTGCTAGCTTTTTGAGCCGGATCCAGCCGATTTCCAACCGAGATGTAAGATAATGACACATGAGACGTGATGCTTTGTGTTTTAAAATGCACTAATCAAACAGCAGCCGTTCATGGATATGACGAAATATAAAATCTGTCAGATGGTATGATTTTATGCTGTTAGATTTTGGAGCTGAATACTGCCAACTTGCAACAAAGAAGTTAGTTAATGAAATATCAGATATAGATATCAGATATGATGTTATTTGATATGTCATAAAATAAAATCTGTTAGGATGTACGATTTTGGACTGCTAGTGTTTGGAGCCTAATGCTGCCATTTTCAAACCAAGATGATAACCATTGAGAATATGACGTGATGTACTGTGTTATAAAGATGATTAATCAACTACAACGTCCCAAAGATTAGCCGTTCTTCGATGTGTCAGAAATTAAAATCTAACGACTGCAAAAAAGGCCTTTATTTGTAACATGTAGGTTGTAACATGTTTATATATTTATACTACAAAAAATAGTAAAAATTAAGTAAATTATCAAAACTCCATATTTGGCGCAGTGGCATACAAATACTCAAAACATGAAATATCAAAAAACCGGTCAAGTGCGAGTCTAAATCGCGCTCGAAGGGTTCCGTACCACCGTTCAATGGAAGCGATGGTGTGGAGTGAATAGTTTGGATTTTACACAGCAAAATATTGTTTACAAAGTTATTGGTTTTCACACTCCATGTACGTAACCAGGTGCATCCATAAGTTTGTATGTGGTATTGAAAGAATTGTTGTATGGGAGCCCCTTTAAATATTTCTTTTATCCTGTTTTTTAGTATTTGTTGTTATAGCGGCAACAGAAATACATAATCTGTGAAAATTTCAACTCTCTAGCTAGCTAGGTTCTTGAGATACAGCCTGGTGACAGACGGACGGACGGACGGACGGACGGACAGCGAAGTCTTAGTAATAGGGTCCCGTTTGGAACCCTTCGGGTACGGAACCCTAAAAAAGAGTAATTTAATTTATGCAGACGTGGTAACATAGAACTAATGAATTCAATCAAAATTATAATCTTGTGTCGTCTATATACTCTTATTGAGTATTATACTTTATTTAACACTTACTTACGCATTTCTCTTTTAAATTGTGTTACTTATTCTGTTCTAGGTATAGTTTCAGGCATATGGTTAAAAATTGTAGGTGCCATGACGAGTATACTGTTTTTAAATAATTCTGTATTGTTACTGGGCATGATAATTTTCGTCTGGTGACGTTTACTTGAAAAATTGTGAATTGGTGAGTATCGGTTTTAATAAACATTGCTCCTCATAGACATATAGCGAAGAGAATTTCAAAATATTAAGTCGTTTAAAGTGAAGCTTACAACTATCACTGCGGCGAATCCCACAGATAGATCTAATGCACGTTTTTGCGCTATAAATATCTTCTCTTGTCGTACCATATTTCCCCAAAAGATTATTCCAAATCTCAAAACAGAGTCTACATAACCATTATAAACTAAGAACACAGTCTATTTCGATGCAGTTTTTGAGAGTTTTTATGGCACACAGGTATATTTATTAAGTTTCTTGCAAGTATTTCCTATTTGGGTCTTCTATTTCATATCATTATCAATATTTAGTCCCAAAAACTGTGAGACTTGGGTTTGTTCAATTGTCTTTACCTGAATAACTAATGTCAAAATTTGCCAATGATTTCTTTATATTATTTTGGAATTTCATGATTTAAGTTTCGTCATTATTTATTACTATTATTTATTTATTTATTTATTTATTAATCTACTATGTACAAAAATATTTGAAAAGATTATATACAGAAACATTAATACATATTTTGGAAAATATAATCTATTCGCTGCGGAGCAAAAAGGGTTCAGACAGAATAAAACAATTAACATGACTATTTATGACTTTATTTACAAAATATTATCAAATATAGACAAAAATATTTGAAAAGATTATATACAGAAACATTAATACATATTTTGGAAAATATAATCTATTCGCTGCGGAGCAAAAAGGGTTCAGACAGAATGAAACAATTAACATGACTATTTATGACTTTATTTACAAAATATTATCAAATATAGACAAAATAAGTAGCTATCTAAATGGACATGACCTTTGACTTTGTGAACCATGACATTTTTATAATTAAATTGATAGAATACGAAATAAGAGGAAATGCAACAGTCCTCGTAAAATGAAACTTAGAAAAAAGATAACAGATGACACGAATCAATAAAATATGTATTAAAACAAAAATTGATAAATCTTACTTATCTAAGCCAAAAGAATTAAGGAAGGGCGTGCCAAATGGTAGTGTCATGGGACCATTGCTGTTTTTGGCATATATCAACGACTTGCCTAAAGTAGTACGACATCCCGTGGTGCTATTTGCGAACGATGGTACGGTTATTATTTGTTGGGACGATCTAAATAAATTTGTAAACGAAATTAATGACACGATACATAATAAAATGCCTCCATAGCAAAAATCTCATGACTGCATGCACTCCCACTGTAGTAATTGCTGCTGCGCATCACTAGAGCTGGTCAGACACATTAAATACGTCGGCCTTATAGTTTATGATAGGTTCACTTGGTCCAAGCACATAGACTCCATATGCACTAAGTTAAGAGCTCTGCTTCTAAAATTCAAAAGTACGTAAGTTTAAATAAATAAATATATAATAAAGTAAGTTTAAATAAAAAATCTTAAGTACTAATTGACAAATTTGTGACACGAAACCTAAAAGGTTTATTTGTGTCGGTCTGGCAGTTTACATTCATTATGTAGGTAGTTGAAACTATTTCTTAATGCAAAAGAGACGGGAACCAACCCATGCGCGGTGTGGTGTGTGTTGTAAGAACGAGTAGAATATATGTAGCTGTGCACTACTTACTGCTGAACGTCTATCATACATACCGCGCGCATGTAGTTGCTTCCAGTCTTAACAAAAAATATCAGTTGGGTTATTCTGCAGTATCTAATGTTGTTAAGTAAAAGTTTTTTAATTTTTTCTTTAAATTGTGATCTTGAAATTGTGTTCGTATGTCATAAGGCAGTTCGTTTAGTTTTTTTGGGATAAGGTAAGAAGATGTTCTTTTCCCATTGCTATTATTAAAGTTTGGTATATAAAATTTATTTTCAGTTATTTTCCGTGTTGTTATGTTTATGGCATATTTTCTTAAGCAATAATGTGTCATGAATTTTATTGTATTCCTTTAGTATGTAGTAATCAAATTGGGTAGACAGGGGCATGGTTTTACAATAATTAAAAAGTTTAAGAGGGTTACTTCTACATTCTAACTTAATGGATAGCGGAACTATAGTTTTTAGTATTCTATGTTGTAGTTTATGAATTTCATTAGTTAGATATGGTGATGCTCTTCCATATGTGCTCAATCCGTAGGTTACAATTGATTCAATCATAGTCTTGTATAGTGTGAGTAACATGTGGGTGGGTAATCTGTGTTTTAGAATTTTGAATTTTAGAAGCAGAGCTCTTAACTTAGTGCATATGGAGTCTGTGCTTGGACCAAGTGAACCTATCATAAACTATAAGGCCGACGTATTTAATGTGTCTGACCAGCTCTAGTGATGCGCAGCAGCAATTACTACAGTGGGAGTGCATGCAGTCATGAGATTTTTGCTATGGAGGCATTTTATTATGTATCGTGTCATTAATTTCGTTTACAAATTTATTTAGATCGTCCCAACAAATAATAACCGTACCATCGTTCGCAAATAGCACCACGGGATGTCGTACTACTTTAGGCAAGTCGTTGATATATGCCAAAAACAGCAATGGTCCCATGACACTATCATTTGGCACGCCCTTCCTTAATTCTTTTGGCTTAGATAAGTAAGATTTATCAATTTTTGTTTTAATACATATTTTATTGATTCGTGTCATCTGTTATCTTTTTTCTAAGTTTGATTTTACGAGGACTGTTGCATTTCCTCTTATTTCGTATTCTATCAATTTAATTATAAAAATGTCATGGTTCACAAAGTCAAAGGTCATGTCCATTTAGATAGCTACTTATTTTGTCTATATTTGATAATATTTTGTAAATAAAGTCATAAATAGTCATGTTAATTGTTTTATTCTGTCTGAACCCTTTTTGCTCCGCAGCGAATAGATTATATTTTCCAAAATATGTATCAATGTTTCTGTATATAATCTTTTCAAATATTTTTGTACATATGGATATTAATGGATTTTTTCTATTCATTTAAAAACCTGACATACTATAGGAGATATTACGAGCCCTCCATATTAACTACCTTCGTATTAATCTCATCATAAGCTGTACTGTTTGTTTTTAATGAGGCAATCACTTTTGATATGCGGATGTAACTGGATGGATGGATGGATTTAGGAATATTGAATCGCAATTATTTGTTATATTATATTATAAGTATTATTAGATATCAAATTAAATTTATTGTCAGTATTTATATTACTATCATGTGTATCATCATCTATAAAAAAATATAGAATGCTTCAGCAATATCCATTGGTTCCATTAGATATTTACCATCTACTAAAATTTTACTTACTATTTATTAGCTTACTAGCTTTTGGAGCCGAATCCGGGCAACTTCCAACATAGATGCAGGATAATGCAAATGTCATGCATGATATGTCATTGTCTAACAACTCGGTTGAAAGTTGGCCGAATCTTGAACCACAATAGCTGTGACAATTTTAAGTATCTGAAAAAGTGGACGTATCAAAAGTGGACGTTTTTATTAATTTTTTGACCGGTGTTTCCAAGGTGAATTTATTTCGCCCGTGTTCCCAGTAGCAAAAGGTTTTTGCAGTCAGTGGTTCAACGGGTAATATAAATTACCCGTGGACCCACCAGTGGGCCTATCCAGTGGGTCCATGGGTCGCGAGCCTTCATATCTCCGTACCTGCGGCGAAAGGCCAGCTGTCAAGCAAAATCGGAAATTGAATAACTGAAATTGCTATTATCGACCAATTATCCAATTATCGACGCTCGAATTACTGTATTCTGCCACTCCATACGGGTACAGGCGTGATGTTATGTATAAAGTAAATCATACTAAAACAGTCTGCAGCCTTTAATAATACATATGTCTCTCGTAATCTGCAACCTTTGCCAGAAATAATTGACCATTTATTTTTCAGTCTTAACTTTCTTAGATGTCGAAGCTTGCTGCATCGCCAGTTTTCTGTTCATTTACCGAAGTAATAACGTTAGCTAAATTGTTTTCAGAGGGCAGCTTTAAAGCTAGGCCAGACATTTTCTAACAGGATTTAATAAAGGTTGTAACAGACGGAACTAAATTTGAATAAACCTTTCTGTTACATCTTGCTTATAAAATCTAATAGGTAATTTAAGACGTAAGTTAGAAGGTGGGTAATATAATTACATCGATTCTCAATCACTTTTATATAGCTAATAATTTTCGGTAGCCAATATTAACTCCACAACATTAAGAGGATATTTGCCTCACCACTTTACTCAGAAATACGTAACCCAACCACTTACTTATAGCTTGCAGGATTATCCAAACCTAATCTAAAAACTCACCTACAGGATGTCGTTAAACACTGGAAATCCAAGTGCCGCTATATTGCCTTTGCTATTGCGCCTTAGTGCTTTAATGGCCAACCGACCGTTCAGCGAATTTTGAAGGAAACGTTTATTTCGTTTGAAATTGTTCTAAAGCGTTGTCTACTGAAATCTACGGAATCTAATCATTATCTAAATGTGCTCAGTAAGGAAAATACATAATTTGAACAGGTATGTTAAAATTACAGGTATGTTAGCTACGTACATCAGTAATTCATAATATATTTGAAATTTTAAAGTGGAGGTTGGACAAAATGCCGCTGACAAAATATCGCAGTTGGAGATGAGAGAATGTGCACCAGTGGAGATGGCCTAATAAAAACTACTTTTCAGTTACGTGCTTGTGTGTCCAAACAACCACTGGTAGAATACAGGATGTTATATCAATAAGGAAATAAGTTAACCAATATTAGTCTTTGTTCGGTGTAATGTATGTTATATGAAGGTATCTACTTGCATATTATAGGTAAACAGAATATTTATTAGTATAAAATAAAACTTATATATTGAAAAAAGCACTCAGGTATTTATTAAAATTTCAGTAGGTTGTTACCACCAACTACATCCTGTCTTATACATTTGCAAAAAATATCACGTAGCACAGCTAGATTTTTTGTCGCACATAAAATAATATGTTATGGTAGCCTCGCTTTTTTAAACATTGGTGGCTATCATTTGGAATTTATATAAAAATATTGTATAAAAAACTAGTTAGGTAGGAACTTTTCCAAAACATACACAAATTAATTAAATTAGACTAAGAACTTAGTCAATAAAAAAACATCATTTGCAGCAGACGGTAGGTTTTAGTTGATGTCATTGTTTTGTATGGGTGGTATTGATATTTCTATAAGACTGTACCCCCCCAGGGATATAGCGGAAACCCATTTTGAAACCTGGTAAGGTTAAAAGAGTAAAATTATATCCCCCTAGGATACAACGTAAACTCATTTTGGTGTGTGCGGTGAGAAAGTCCCCAAAACTTCTCGGTTGCAATGATAGGTATGATTGTGTCCCCCTAGGACACAACGCAATACCAGTGACGCAATATATGATGAACTGTTTTGTCGTGCATTCCTGTAAGGTGGTCCGGAATAGGCGGAGAATTTCGAGACGTAGATGCCGAAGATGACGCCGAGGATGAAGACTCGATGACTCGTGGCCGTCACTTGCGATTTAGTCGACCGTGTTTTTCTTCTAACTTTTCTTGCAATAATTTTAGTTGTGGCTCACCTTTAGCGGATGACCTACTCGCTGGGGCGTCCAAACTTTTTTAGCATCATGTTGGGGTCATTTGATCATCTTCCTGAAAGTTACAGGGTGCGGAATGCAGTAGTTTTTAAGATATGATTTTTTGAAAATCTGAAAATACTTTGTAAAATGATGTAACGCAACGCAAATAATATATTTAAATCTTGTCTGTGGTCAAAATACATTACCTACATTTCGTTGTACGCATATTTGAAAAGATGAGAATTCTCTAAAAAAAGGAGGAAATGTGGAATCTTTTTTTAATAATACCTATTTTAATAAAAACGTTCATTTAACTTGCAATTTTTGTTTGTTTATTTATTTTACGTCAATCAATGTTAATTTGGTATTTCTTTCGTAAAATATCATTTTTGATAATAAAAAAGTTGTAATTTTTGTTTAAAACGGAACGCATTTTGTTGAACGCAACCGGAGCGGAGCGGAGCGCAGCGTATGCAAACAAAAACGATTGGCTAGAGTAGGTTATTGTGGCTACTTTTCATGTAAATTTTGATGATAGCATTATGGAGCATTTGTGGAGGAGAAAGGCGTCGAGGCTGAAAAATGACCCTTTCGAAGAAAGCAACTAGGCATTTACGCGCGGGGGGGGAGTAGTAGGGGGGGGGGGGGCATCTACCCCCTTCCCCCTCCCCCACTTAAAGATCAAGGTCATTTGTTTTAATTTACAAACATAACCTCAAAACTTTAAATAATCATATCTCAGAAACTAGGCATTTCCGGGGGGGGGGGGGGGGGGGGGGGGGGGAGAGTAGTAGGGGGGGGGGGGGAGTATTAGGGGGGGGGGGGCTTCTACCCCCTCCCCCAACCCCCCCTCCCCCCTCAGGGTCAACAAAAGTAGGTCATCCGCTAAAGTCCTTCCAAATGCTGATAGCCCGGATGAAAGGTGTAACCTACCCCCAAGATTTTTATTTTTTTATTTTCTTGTTCCCCTCAACTAAGTGCATGAGAGGTGGTACCTATGCGTAACTACCTGTTGTATCTATATTATCCTCCTAAGTACTAATCTCGAAGACGACGCGCAAAGAACAATTAGCTATTCTATAAGTGGACGTCAAAAAGTATTTTTTCCCAAAAATCGCCGGTTGGAAATTCAAGCGCTGGGGCAGTGATCGTATTCTACTCAAGGCTCATGGGTCCTGATATTGGAACTTGTATTTATTTACTTCACTTCATTTTTATTAACACGAGTAAATTTTCAAATTGTTGTTGTGAATTGATTATGTTCTGCTTTTTCTTCCACGTGGTTCAACCTCCTCCTTGGAGTTATAGTATCCTGGCCTCTGAGAGATTAAGTCTTTGAATTCAAAACTTGAAATAAGAACCATGGAACTGATCCGAGTTTTCCTAACAAATCTCGACCCAAGAAAGATCAATCTACTTCGAACTCTCAAGTGAGACAAGTAACAGAATGCCAGGCCACTAGGCCCGGGAATTCCTGAGGTACTCGGCCAGATCTTCTGAAGGAAGCTGCTCTATCTCCAGCCTACTTGCTCCCCGGGAACATCTGAGGAACTCTGCTGAATCTTCTGTGACTGCTGCTATGCCTCCAGCCTACTACAACTTGACTACTCAAAAACAGAAACCATTCTCGAAATATGCAAATAGTTCCTTGTGCTATATACTAACTCTAATATCTGATAAACTAAATCTACTTACAAATAAAAAAAATAAAAATAAAATAAAAAAACACTTACATACATCACACAATACTTACTATCTACACACACTCACTACACTCCACACTAACACCACACAGTTACTCAACCTGCCCAGTGGCTAAAGGCCCGGTTAACGTCCGATCCCAAGACTCGTAGTCGTAGGGCTAGCAGGTACATCTACACTAAACACTTCTGATTTATGTTGTACAGCAAGTACTTTTGTTATTTATAGAATTAAGTTCCATCCACCTTTATTTGTAAATGGTCTGGAAGAGACTAGACCTCACGATACAGGGAATCCTAGTGTGGGGCCTAGGGCTTAACCGAAATGTAAATCTTTTTAATGGAAATAAAGAGATTAATTCATTCATTCATACTAGACCCCCTCACTCACTCACTCTACTAATATCTTTAATTAATTGACTCAATTTCTAACTTCCTCTAAAATTTTCTTGGGCTTCCGTTACAGAGGGTTATATACTATTAACTCCAGTAACGTGTCGTTTTGGCGCTTGACGGTTTTTTATTTTATACTATTTTCCCCTCTAAATTCTGAAACTCACTCTCACAAGTGACAAAATCTGATCTCTTTGGCTTTCTGTTTCGACTTAGTTTTAATTTCATTTCTTACTTTATTACTATACAGTAATAAAGTAAGAAAGTTAAGTAGGTACCTACCTAGGTATACACCTAGGTAGGTACCTACTTAAACAAGGCGGAACTCGAATATGAGGTGCGGATCCGTTTAAAAACTCCTGCCGGTTCCCACATAAATCTCAAAAAGCAAATTGAACCTTTGATTAGAGACAA
Source organism: Argyresthia goedartella (assembly GCA_949825045.1). Taxonomy (NCBI): domain Eukaryota; kingdom Metazoa; phylum Arthropoda; class Insecta; order Lepidoptera; family Argyresthiidae; genus Argyresthia; species Argyresthia goedartella. The sequence continues at coordinate 9,119,065 of OX463819.1, forward strand.
TCCTACCTCGGAAATTGTAACTTCGGTCCTTCCTTCTAGCTAAGATGTGGATCATGCTGAAGCTACCTTGACTTATGAAGAAGAAAATATCAGTCCGCTTGAACGGATTTTTTTGTTAATTTTATATTTTTCTTATCTAATTACCTTTCCTTCCTGTATAATATGTAAATATCAATGTTTCATTATTTTAAATAGGTTTTTTTAGCCATTTAAAATTCCTTTTAAAATTCCTTGTAGTTGGTTGGACCTAGCTAACCAACTATACGTAAGTACATAGTAAAAATCCTAAATGGCCTGTTTTCGTAGTCTCTTCATTTTAGTGTAACCTTTTGTGTGTTGGCTGTGGATTTTTCTATAATAAAATAAAAACTACAGATGAACTAGAAAACTGGAAAAATAACTGATTTTGCTTCCAGTACTGTCAGACCTAGGGTTTTATCTATACGTCTCGTCTTTAAATATTTTTGTGTACTTATGCAGATTTGTGGACTGCAAAAAAAAACTTTGTGCGTTAAAAAAGGCTCGGGGTGGTTGAGGAAATGTAGGGTTTTCCATACCTTATCTAAAAAGTCACCTTCAGGCTATCGTCAAACACTGAATATCCAAGTGTCGCTATATTTGTATTCTACTTAAGGCTAACGTGTAACGTGACAAGCTACAGTTTCTGTTAACCCTTACCGTTCTAGCTGGATACAGCTACTTACCAAGCTGAAAGCTGGGGCAGCCGCTACTAAATAAGCAATGACATAATTCCTGGGCTTGCCGTAAAATCTTACAATGGCTCAACATGGATCCAGAATCTAAAGAACTTTATCTCACTTTGGATCACCCATATAATAAATAGATCAATCAAAATAAGATAACTTAACATAAAATTAGCGTTTGTGTCAAAGTCAGTCACAATTTATTTATTATTGCAGTCAATTTCTTAGAATAAATATAGCCCATTATTATCCCCACCGAGGGGCAAAGGCCTTTACCTAAGTACGAGTAAGGTTAAGCCATACTCCACCACGCTGGCTTAGTGCGGGTTGATGGGGGGGTTTACGACCATTACTACGTAGCGATAGTAACAGGGACCTACAGCTTAACGTGTCTTCCGAAACACTGAACGTCCGATATTGTACTTAAGATAAATTAATTATCTCATTGGTACATGGTCAGGTTTCGAACCTGCATCTCCTGTTTGAGAAGCAAGCGTAAAACCCATTAGACCACGGAGCTCATTTTCTTTCTTAGTAAACGTCTTTTTTTCCTCTTCTCTACCTATACATTAGACCACTGTGGGAAAAGAAGGACGAAGAAACTCCCAAAGATTGATTATACATAAATCTCTTTTAAAAATAGTTTGCAACTAATACAAATATTACAATATGAGTTATTATACTAATTTAGTCCTCATGATTAGCATATAATACTTGTAGTGCCGACTAGGGATCACCTTTTCACACTTTATTGAGATTTCTTCATGTATTTATAAATTGGTAGTGGCTCATCTGTTACCTAACGATAATCGGGTGACCTGTCTTTCGCATTTTAGTGCTCGCCATTCGCACGTGCTCATCGTTAAAAAATTCATAAAATGCCGAATAGGAAACACAGTAATGATGACTACGAGCGTGAAAAACTTAAAAAATTGGAACGTAAAATACCTCCGTCGTAGGGAAAGAGGTAAAAGTCGTCAAAGTGATTATTTATTCATTTATTCAGGTATAAGACATGTAGGTACATAGTTATATGGCTCCCTGTCTCCTAAACTAGGTTCATCACCTGTATTTCAGGGGGCAGGCCTCTTCCATTATTTGATACTTTACCTTAATAAACTACTGTTTATCTTCTATACTAATAAGGTAATTAATAAATCTCAAAAATAATTTTTACAAAATGGGTAATAGAATATGTATGTAAAGTGTAAATGTGAGTGTGTGTGAGGAGAAGGATTGGGAAAGAATGAGGGATGTGGGTTATGTGAGTATGTTTCATTGAGGTTTCGTTACCAAGTTAATCTATAGGTATGAGACTATATGAAGTTTCTGTTAGGTACACAAAATGATTTAAAAAATAGTTGGGATTAGCGGTGAAAGTTGTGATTTGGGATGTTTAAGAAACTATGTGTAGTAGAGCCTCAGTATCCTCATAGGATATTTTTTTAGCCACATGGAGATTGTTATCTTGCAGGCCACATATTTCAAAGAGTAAATTTTTAGTAGCTTATTAGCTTTATTATATAGAAAAAACCCGAGGAAAGGGAAAAATCTTTGGACAAAAGCTGTTTTAAACGGCGTCTCGTACGGGAAAATATAATCCCTTCTTTTTAAAAGACCTAATGAGGGATCGTAATTGAGTTGGCTATGTTTTTTAAGGATGCACTGTTGTATGAATAACTGTCGTACACTGAGAACCCCGCACAACTCGAATAGTTCCTTTGTAGGGAACATAAACGGCCGAAATTTAGATACTTTAAGGACAGACCTTTGCGCCCTCTTGAGACCTAACAATGTAGTCTTGTGCGTTCCACCCCAAACCGTGATGCAATAAAGCAAGAGTGATTGACAGAGTGCATAGTAGACTGACTTTAGGAGGTTGGGATCTGCAACATGACGCAGCTTTCTGAAAACATAAATCAATTTTCGAACTCTACTAGTTATATTGGCCACATGAGAACCAAAATTAAGGTTTTGGTCAATAATTATACCCAGGTATCTAATAGATTCTGTTTTCGCTAGTATTGTGCAGAGACAGTTTGCACTGAGGTTATTCAAGCATGAATGAGCTTTAAGGAGGAAATTCGAATCCGGCTGAGTTTTTTTTCTCATTGTAAACGTCATATATTTAGTCTTATCCGCATTCAATGTTAGGATGTTTAGATTCAGCCACTGCGATACAACGTCGAACCCCCCTTGTGCAAGGACAAATACCTCATCCCAGGTGTTGGAGGAAAAGCACAGTGCTGTGTCATCGGCAAACGAGACAATTCTGCCCCCCGCTAGCTCAAGCTTTGTCAGCTCATTGATGTATACAAGAAAGAGCGTGGGTCCCAGTATACTACCCTGTGGAATTCCGTAAGTTATAGGTAAGTCTTCGCTTGTATAGTTATTAATTTTGACAAATTGAGTACGGTCAGATAGGTAGTCCTTAATAAGGTCCAGCTGGAGACCCCTGACTCCAAGTTTTTCCAGTTTCTTAAGTAGGAGCGGGATGGAGACCGTGTCAAAGGCCTTGGCGAGGTCTAGAAATATACAAAGACACTTTTTACCTACATCCAGATTTTGCGTTATGTGGTCGGTAATGTCGTGCATAGCATCTGCTGTCGATTTATTAAAACGAAAACCATATTGGTGTTCGGATAGAAGTTTATTTTTCTCCAAATAATTAACTAGCCTTTTGTTTATGAGTCGCTCTAGTATTTTGGATAATATAGGCAAAATTGATATTGGTCGATAGTTATTAACACAGCCTACATCACCACTCTTATGCATTGGGCGTATTAAGGATCTTTTGAAGACTACAGGAAAGACACCTCTAGATAGGCAAAGTCTACAAATGTGAGTTATAGAGGGAACCAAAATGTGTCTATATTTCTTCAGGAAGGATGAAGAGATAGAGTCCCATCCAACTGAGCACTCACTTCTGAGACCCAAGACCAATCTGTTTATCTCGCTCTCATCGGTATCTAATAGAACAAACGAATCAACCTGCGAGGTGGATGGGATATTCTTTGATAAATCATTTGAGTAGGCTGATTGATTTTATCTGCCAGATTTTTCCCTATGTTAGCAAAGAATTCATTGGTATCTTTGATTGAGAGTTCAGGGGTATTGTTTGATTTAAGGAGATCGCTGGCCATTGATTCCGGTTTACGCAAATTAGCTATATTTTTGATTGCTGACCATATGTTTTTGCTATTTTGTCCTGCTTGGTTTAAGACTTCTCTTTCGTAGTTTATTTTTATTTTTTTCAAAAGTTTGTTGCAGAAATTACGGTATCGTAAATATGTAGTTGTAATGATAGAGTCATCAGGGGATTGTTTCGCCTTTTTATGAAGCTTATCTCTATTACGCATACAACGGAGTAAGCCAGGGGTTATCCAGTCTTTAATTATTCTCTTCCTTTTTGCGATAGTACATGTTTGGCTATTAGAGCTTATAGCATGCTGAAGTATAGAGACTAAAGTGGCTGCGGCTTCATTTGGATCATCCAAGGACTTAATTTCAGATAAATCAATTAATTTCATGGTATTCTCGAGTTCCTGGTGATTAATTTTAGTAAAAGTATTTGGAGCGAAAGATCTCTCTTTCCTTAGATCCAAAGAGAGTAAAACCGCATTATGGTCTGTGATGGAGGTATCCATGACTAGAGTAATGGCAGGCAATTCACTATTTAGCTTTACACCTTCACATTTTAGAATGACGTGGTCCAAACAATTTCTAAGCCTAGTCGGTATGCGGTGAGCTGGAAGCAGACCATGAAACGCAATAACGTCTAGGTATTGGGAAGAGTGTGAGTCTGTGTTGGTCTCTTTAATGTCTATATTGATGTCACCCAAAATTATAACATTTTTGAATGTTGATAGGTTTTGGAGGACTGAATCTAAAGAATCTATAAACTGCTTTGTGTTTTTGTACGACGGAGAGCGATATATCGCCACCACTGCCGTATCTATACCCAGCTTTATAACAAGACAATTTGCATCAAGGAATGGTGGTTCCTCCACTGTACAGCTAATTACCCTCTTCGTGTATACCACAATACCTTCATTTTGGTTGTTATTGCATTTAGTAGAAAATTGATTATAGTTATTGATAGATGGTATTTGGGGACAGGACGCCAGCCAGCATTCTGTTAAAACAATTAGATCACAATCAATATTTAGTCTAGCTGTAAGTGTCAAAAAGCTGGGAAGGTTACAATGAATGCTTCTAATATTCTGTGTAAGGATGTTAAGACGTAAATTAGAACATGGGATAATCACTGCACACTCCTCAGGAGTGCAAACTCTGGAAGTTGATAGCGAAACATTGTCCATTTCGCGGGCAATTAATTCAAAATCGAATTTGAGCCATTTTTTTCACTTGATTTTCCTTAATTAGGTCAGCGCATGTTTTTTTTTGCATGATAATGTTTGGACACCTGGTAAGTTATCATCTTATATAGATTAAGCCGAGGTAATTTATGAGTGAAAGAGTGAGGATGAGTGCGAGAGAGTGTGATGTTTCGTGTAAGTGTAGTGTGGGTTTTACATAATCTGAAGCATAAGTACATCAGGGAAAGATTATAATATGGTTTAAACACATGGAGAAAAGTAATTAAAGTTATAAAACCTAGTCATTTTCTTTCTCTTAAGATCTTAGTCAGGTCCTCTTCGCATTCAATACGGATATGTGGGCTTTTTTCGTTTTTCCTTATAAAGACTGATCCGTGAGTAATCCAACAGAAGGTGAATTTATTTTTGCTTGAAAAGTCTCTAGCTACGAAGAAGAGTTTCTTTGTTTTCAGTGGAACATTTTCCTCAAGGTATACAGCCTGAACTGGGCCATCATTACTTAGATGAGAAGTATTGAGCTTATTAGCCTTATCCTTATTTTTGTTAAAAGCCTTTACACTTTTAAGGACCTTATCGCGGATCAGGACGCTGTTTAACTCCACCACTATGGGCTTATTCTTATCGGACTTGGCGTTAGCCCTGAAAACGTCTCGTATGTCCGATTCCTGTATCGGCATATTTAGGGCATTTCCAGCCTTCAATACTATCTTGGCAAGGTTTTCCTTGGTTTCGGAAGGGATCTGTGGTATATTTCTCATTTCAAAACTCGAGGAACGATGATTGCGTTCAAGGTGGTCGATTTTTTTTTCAAGATGTTTTATGTAGTTAGAATCGGAGCGGCGTTCCTCCTCGATAGTGGTTAGTCTTTTGATTACATTGTCATATTGATTGGACAAGAAAGAAATCGCCTTTTCTTTTCCCGAGTGTTGCTCTCTAATCACCGACACAGATTCCAAAATATCCGAGAACTTTTTCTCGGTGTTGCTTACAGATAACTGGATTTTGGAAAGCTTGTTGTTCTGTTCCGATTCGAAGTTTAAGAAAAGTCCGCGGATTTCATTTTCAAGGTCAGTCTTCCAGACGTTACGTAATGACTCAAACTTCTCATCCAGGAAGGAGGTAAGCGCCGCGGAGTCCACGTTGATCATGGAAGCTTGGGTCGGGATGTCCATGTCGGATGCAGAGGGAGAGGCCAGCCGGGAAGGCATCGTTGCGGTGTTGTCGTTTTTCTTTTATCTTATTATGAATCTGCAGTTTCGTAGTGATTTTTTACCAGGTGTTGGAATTGTATCTAGTTTGTTTTATCCTCATGCCGGTAGCTGCTAGGCTAGGCCTAATCACGAGTGTTTGTATATTTACGTGTTAATTGTGTTCTATTGGTGAATGTCCACGTCATTGTAAGCATTTAGGGAAAAAACATTTGCGTGAACTGCGCCTTCCCAAAAAGAGGCTGTTGGGTACTTCATCCTCATTGAGTTCTACATCCGCGTACGCGTGCCCAGAACCGCTGGAGAACTCGACGGTGGATCACCATCAGCGCAAGGTGACCAGTTCAAAATATAGTTCAAATAGTATATATTCATAAACAATAGTACAATTGTGTGTGAAGTACATATATTAAAATTAAAACTCATTAAACGTTATAACAGTTCAATACAAGTAAAATCATTATAATGCCAGAAATATAATAAAATGAAACTTAAATTTAATTAAATTAAAGGTTGACATACCCGTATGTCAAAATAAATTATTCAATACACATACCTAGCATAAAAGTAACTAATAATTAAAAGTGAAGTAATTAAATGTCATAACTAAAATTAATTTTATGATTAATCATGCGCATGTCACTTTAAATAAATAAATTCATAAACACAAGGAATAAAATAAGTATCATGCCAAAATGTTATTTTGTTTGATTGCAGAATGCGTCAACACTGTATGGACTCAATTCCAATAAGAATGTTCTTAGCTTATCTTTAAAACTGTTGTGCGTAACGAGGATCTGAAGCTCAATCGGAAGTTGCTTAAATAACCTGAGTGACTGATAACCCGCTGAATGTCTTGCTACTTCTAACCAGCAGATACTATCGGGAAGTCTTTTCTACGAGAATTCTCTCGTGTATGTCTCTGTTCTGGGTTTTCTATTTTTTGAATATTCTTAGCTAGACCACCCATCAGTACAACTAAGTAAAGCGCCGGAACTGTCAATATACCCAACCTGATGAAGTATGACCTGCACGATTCCGTCTGTTTGATACGAGCTATCGTGCGGATTGCCCTTTTTTGTAACACGAATGCCTTTAAAATATTATAATCATAGGTGTTACCCCACAGTTTGATGCTATGGCGCAACTTGGACTCAACCAGAGCATAATAAACCATTTTCAGGTGTCCTTCAGCTACTACGTCCCTTAGACTTCTCAGGGCATAGCACGCTGAGCTAATACTACATTCCAGGGCAGTAAGTTCGGGCTTCCAATTGAGAGAGGCATCTGTGCCGGTCGACTATGTTAGTCTTATTTCCACGTAATGTTAAGATAAGTTGACGACCGTCACAGATAAGGTATATTCATATTCATCACGTAGTTTTGTAGTAAGTTGTATATAAGCTTATAGTATTTCCTATAATAAATTAGTCTAGTATCGCGCATCTCAAGCCTTTTACTTTACTCCCGAAGATGTCGCTCTCCTTATAATTGCCTCTGGCAAAGCATCAATGTTAACACCTAAAAACTTAACTACATTCACTACCGCCACTGCGTCCCCGTTTAGGGTAGCCCTTATTGAATCATTATTTCGTGTGGTGGTCTTGAATAAGAGTAGATTAGTTTTACTGGTGTTGATTTTCAGGTTATTGTTGGTAAACCAGGAATGTAATAGTTTTAGAATAGCATTAACTTTAGATTCGAGTGATGTTATATCCTTGTCTGAAACAACAGCATTTGTGTCATCCGCATAAACTACAAGTTGACTATCAGGCATTACCTTACCAATATACTCAAACAGGTCGTTAGTAAATACAATAAAGAAGATCGGACCCAAAATAGAACCCTGCGGCACTCCTCTAGCCAACTGAACTAATCTGAACCTGTTTATCATTTGACATCCACTATCAGTCGAGCACAGTTCAACAAACTGCTTCCTATTTTGAAGGTAGGATTTCATTAGAGCCAGGCATTTCCCTCTTATACCATAATGTTCCAGCTTATCTATTAAAATGTCATGGTCCACAAAATCAAACGCCGAGCTCAAGTCTAGAAAAAGTGCAGCAACTTTAATTTTCTCATCTAGTTTACTTACAACATCATCTACCAATGTATCAATAGCATCAGATGTACCCAAACCTCTCCGATAACCAAACTGTCTATCACTTAGTATTTTATAAATTACCAAGTGCGCTAAAAATCTTGCCTTCATAATTTTCTCAAATATCTTCGATAGGACTGAAAATAATGAAATAGGTCTGTAGTGGGACGGATTTTCTTTTGTTCCTTTTTTATGAACTGGCAGTACACGGGCGATCTTCAGTTGATCTAGGAAAATTGCCATATTTAACCAGTTAAAAACAGTAAGGTATTGTGTTAGATTAAGTTTGACTAGGCTTATCGCCGATCTTCGGACTTCCCCCACGGCTGAACTGTGTTTCATTCCAGCTCATGGGCTCCTACTCTGAGTCTGGCCCTGGTGGAAGGTCGAACAATTTGGTAGCGGAGCTTGGTTCTTGTTATGATTACATATTTACCATTCGCATTCAAGTGCAAGCTGCCACTGATAGGCGTGGATAGCTAGGTAGGTAATTTATAGTTCCTCTATCCGTCAGTAGGTTGAGACTAGCTTGTAGTGTATTCTAATCATTCACCACACAATACACTTGTTTCGTATGAAAGAAAGGTCTAACAACTGATAGTGCGGTATTGTGTGAGTGCTGCGTGTCAAGGTATTGCCTGTCATAATTACCACAACAATTGTAGTGACCACACCTTAATTATGTAAAAGGGCTGTACCACACCCATAGTTATAATTGGTGCTTATTATAGTTTGGTTTTTAGTAAATAATAACTATTATATTTACACCATGTGTTCGAGATTCCCCCAGAGCAGGAGTCCAAGCCGCATGCCCATGGGAAGCTGGAAGGAAGGATGGCTACAGAAGGCTGGTGAAGGAAGTTCGACGTCGGCGATAGCACCGAGCTAATAGTACCTCACGGGGTCCCCCATGGCTTAGCTGTAACGACAGCGACGAGCTCAGAACGAATCAGCCGCAAAGCTCCAAAGCCATTCTTGAGTTGACCGCCAGGGCGTTCAATGTCTTATTCTACTAACTACGATACTATCAACCCAGAGAGCGAATACCGACCAACTCTCACGAAACAGGTGGTGGAACCTTTTCAGTTATTTGGGGCCTGAATGTAGACATTGATTTAAGGACGTACGAGGTGGTAGCTGATCCATTAAAACAACGCGAATCTTGCCTTAAAACTCGAGTTAAACAGTGTAGGAGACAACGATGATGTTCCGATCTCCATTCCACCTTCGATACCAACATGTGTATTAGCGATTCATACACCCTCATGAAGTCCATATATTTTTGTTTGTATACAGCACCCCGCTTCATCCAGCGCTCCATCGACATAAATCTTAATTATGCTGTCCTTCTAGATTCTCCTAGCTGCAGTCAATCCATCGAGGGGAGTTGAGTTACAAAACGACCAGAACGAAGCCGACCAGTATTATTCTGGTAAAACAACTCACCCTCTTCTTTGTCTGCGTCGACCCGACGAGCGGCGGGAGGCTCGTCAATCTCCCAGAATTGTTGCATGACTTTGGATAACGCTGAACCGATGAGTATGCCATCGGCCTTGGCAGGCGTGACCATCCAGTAGAACTCGCCGGTCCGACAGCAAAAATATACCCAGAACGTCGCTGTCGCCCCTGCCGTATGGCGCACCTTGGGACCCTGTCGCATATAGCGACCTGCCTACTCTGATGTACCAAGCAGAGTGGGGCCGATGGGGCCCCCGCCAGGAATTCGTGGCCCTACATGGTTGGGCCACGAATTCCTAGAGACGGTGGTCTTACCCACTGCCTCCGTGTGTATTTGGGGTTCGGCAGGCAACACAACATACGTTCGTGGCGTATAATGATCCGCTGTTTTCCCCCAAGATAATAATAATAAATAATTAATAATACAGGAAAATCTTACATAAATCGAACTAGGTCTGATCGAAGATACCAAGTAAGTGGTGGTAAATGTAATAAAGTGCTCTACACATTTCACCTGCCCAGGTATGCAAAATTTGTGTCCAGGTATATAATCATAAATATGTAATTTATGTACGCTATCAAGATTATTCATAAATTTCCTTATAAATGTATTCATATACATTATAAAAAATCTTTTAACAGGTACCTTATTAGTGTAGCAAAATCTTAATTGACTGCGGGACCTTATTATATATTTTACTCCCTATCATCAGATTTAACGCCGTTGACTTCTTCCTTTTGAATTCAATTGCTTAAGTATGATCATAGTAGATCCATTGCTTTATTTCTAACTCCGTAATTAATTAATTTCATAAGAAGTGAAACATGATCAACACAATCAAATGCCTTCGACAGATCGCAAAAACTCCGATAGCATCATGTGCGGCATCCTATGCAGAATAAATATGAGTTATAATATGTACCTGCATCCGTAATCGATTTTACCTCCAGTGTTTGGCGTGAAGTTGTTTTGTACGGTTGAAGTGTCAGAGCATTTGGTTGAGTATAATCTTTTCAAATATTTTACTTAGTGCTGGAAGAACAGATATTGTTCCCGACTTGAACAGAGCTACCAGTTTACTGTGTTTCATGCGGTCTGGGAAAGCTCTATCGTCAACATATTTAGTGAATATATAATGTGTCCATGAATAATGAGAAACTAGTTTGTTCAGAATCATGAGAGAAGTCTATTTCACTGACTTTCAACATAGCTCATATTTTTAAAGAAAAAAGTAATCTTTGTTGTATACACAGTCAGGTCATAAGTTCTGTCCCACAATAAAAACTTTTGAATTTAGAACGCTGGCCACAAAAAAGTTTACTGAATTCGAATATAGAATTTTTCATGAAAATAAAAATGTGTACTTTTTTGATTTTTCCTCATTTTTAAATATGGAGTGGACACTTAAAGAAGACCGTGTCGCAGTTATTGCGTTGCATCGTTGCGGTTACGCGCCAATTCAGATTTTCGACTTACTGAAAAATTTGAATATAACCAAAAGATTCGTTTATCGTACCATAAAACGATACAATGAAGACTCTAGTGTAGATGACAGGTTAAGAAGTAGTTGCCCTCGCTCTGTTAGGACTCCAGCAGTGATAAAAGCTGTGAAGGCGCGAATTCGAAGAAATCCCATACGTAAGCAGAAACTGTTGGCCCTTCAGATGGGGTTAAGCAGGACCACGGTGAAAAGGGTGTAAAATGAAGACTTAGGGCTTAGGGCATATCGAAGAAAAACAGGACATCTTTGGACGCTCGTTTAATGGACCTGAGACTGAAGAGATGCCGCGCTTTGTTGAAGCGGTACGCGGGAAAAAAGCATCGGGAAATTCTTTTTTCGGATGAAAAAATTTTCACCGTGGAAGAGAGCTACAACAAACAAAATGATAAGGTGTACGCACACAGCAGTGAAAGAGCGAGCAACCGTATTCCGCGTGTCCAACGAGGTCATTTTCCATCCTCGCTCATGGTTTGGTTGGGAGTCTCTTATTGGGGCTTAACTGAGGTACATTTTTGTGAGAAAGGCGTAAAAACGAATGCAGTTGTGTATCAAAATACAGTCCTCAAGAACCTTGTGGAACATGTTTCTCATACCATGTTTAATAACAGGCACTGGGTATTCCAACAAGATTCTGCGCCAGCTCATAGAGCGAAAAGCACACAAGACTGGCTGGCGGCGCGTGAATTCGACTTCATCCGGCACGAAGACTGGCCCTCCTCCAGTCCAGATTTGAGTCCGTTAGATTACAAGATATGGCAACACTTGGAGGAAAAGGCCTGCTCAAAGCCTCATCCTGATTTGGAGTCACTCAAGGCATCCTTGATTAAGGCAGCCGCCGATATTGACATGGACCTCGTTCGTGCTGCGATAGACGACTGGCCGCGCAGAATAAAGGCCTGTATTCAAAATCGCGGGGGTCATTTTGAATAAACTTTATTACCATAAGAATCTATGTTTTATTAAGTTCATTTTGCTATATAAATGTTTACATAAATAATAAACATGTCTAAATTATTTCATATTGCACATGTGACAGAACTTATGACCTGACTATGTATTTATTTAGTCCAGTTTAACTAACCCCTGCCTATACTCTACTCATTCGGGTGCCCGCCGGCTTAACTTTGCCAAATTGAAACTTGATTTGATTTTCTTTACTAAGCAAAACGCAAGAATAAATTCTTAGGTTTGCTTACTTATCTTCACCCGTTTGGGAAAAAGAGACAGCCTCTGCGTCGCGGCGGAAACATCGAGTGAGCGAGTGCAAATCATGGAAGGGGAAGGGCTATGGATGTGAGAGGTGCGGGGATCTCTTTGTTTGTTGGTTTTGTTTAGTCCGTCAGTGCTTATCTATCTGTGTTCAAGTGCGCGACGCATGCGCGGTGCGTGCCACGCATTGACATTTCGATACACAAATGTGGAATTAATGTGGAATGAATATGGTGATGTAATGATAATGAAGTGTAGGTACAAGTAAGTACAATTCGTCGGAAATTATCTAGGCATTTGAGACGATTGCGCGTACCGCGCTCTCGTCCCGTTTCAAATACGCCACGAGCGGCATCTTTCTCTCACTCACCCCAACCTTACCCTATAAGTGAAAGAGTGTCCCCGCTCGCTCAGAGCCACATAAACTTGGCGTGAACTGTACGGTTAGTGAAGGCGGGGGCGGGGAATTCAAAATGCTTAGATACTTGCGATGTTTTGTAGTTAGTAGGTAGCTAACCTACATTTTAGTTTTACTTTTTCTTTCCATTGATTAATTTCTAAATAGGTACTTACTTTGATGTTGGTATGGTAACCTAACTAACCTAAAAAACGAATAGGTACTTGCTGCCAGTCCAAAGTATGGTAAAATAATAATAATATTAATAATACCTTGGACACAATTTACACACATTGATCTAGCCCCAAACTAGGATTCCCTGTATCTTGGGTTCTAGACAACGATACACATACTTATATAGATAAATATTATACTTAGATAGACAAACAACCATGACTAGGGTACAAACATGCGTTCTCATCATACAAATATTTTCCCCCACCGGGACTCGAACCCGGGACCCTTGGCTCCATAGGCAGAGTCACTGCCGACTCGGCTGTGTGTGTAAAAGTGTGTAAAAGTGTGATGGATAATATATTTGAACTCGCGGGCGTAGCAGCGTGGCTCGCACGCACCACAGAGTTGTGAATTTGTCAGAAATGACACAACAACTTAAGTCTCAATATCTTATCTTACGGATTGTGGGAAGTAGGGGCCTAGTGCACAAAGTTTCACAAACACTGCAGGAATGCCGTCAGGTCCCGCACCTGTCCTCAGTCCTGTCAGTCCTGGTAAAATCTTTCCATACTACTCGCGACACATCAAACTTATTTGCAAAGCAATACATGAGGTAGTAGATTGTGAGCACCATCATTTTTGCATTTTCAAACCAAGTGCCGATTTATCTGGAATTGTCCTTTCTTGCACACAAAGGAACCAACCGCTCGGTTTGTGCTGTACACCACCTTCATCGGTTCAAGGTGTAACGGCACATTTTGGTCTTCTTAACAAGGCCTTGGTCTTCAGCAAAAGCCACACCTTACTCGCGCGTACCTAATTGCTGCATCACTTTACCCAAATTCCACATAGCAGCCACTTCCCTATAGTAGAGATTTCTTCTCACAAAAAGTTCGTCATCGTCGGAACTGCTATCAGAGCTCGCCAATGGTGACTCATGCACTCCTGTAACACTCGTTGAGGGTTGCTCGTCGTCGTGCGCTTCCATCTTGCGCACAATCCACAGTAGAGGCAAATCAAAGTCCAGGGTACAAGCAGTTGTCAATCGCAGTTGCAGGCAGGGGTCCAGAGTACTCGCAGAGGTCAATAGATAAAAGAAGTTACAAAAGTCGAATATAATCCAGCCAGGGTAGTCGTAAATATCAAGAAATACAAAATCGAAAACATTTACGAAGCTAAGCAAGAAACGTAATGACGTCTGAGCATCGCGCGCCAATTTGTTTATTTTTACAATAAAATTAACAATATGTGATAATATGGCAACAATATTGGCATGTATTACACAAAATACCATAAACAGCAATATTATTGCTTATGAACGGTATTTTTTAAAGTAAGGATCCGCCAATATTTGTGATAAATTGCGTTTCATTCACAGAGATTTTCCATAGTCATGTTTGATTTTCAGAAAAACTAAGCATTTCCTCACAAAAAGAATAGCACTTTGCTGAGATAAGTGGCCACCAGCTATCCATTACACACCTCATTATAATTAAATTTAGGGGGCACGATTCAAAAACCAACTACACCTTATACTTAGGGACAATGTACCTTTGCGATAGGGACATATTACCTTAGACGTAAGAACAACAGCACCAAACGTAAAGACAGAGGAACTTGTCGAAGTGGCAATACACTTTAAACATAGGGACAATATACCTTTGTGATAGGAACGTATCAAGTCGGACGTAAGGACAAAGGCACAACTGCACCAAACCAAAGATCAAACGTAGGGGCAGAGGAACATTGCCGAAATGAGAACGTGATGCGCATCATATTGCTTTGTCATGTCAACAATGTCTGTCAATGTAGTGCTTCTATTACGAGGTGACAATATCGGCAAATTTTCAAGCGTTCAAATTGCCCTGACGAGGGCTTCAAGTCCTTTAGACGGATCCCATTGGTTAAGGGTTAAGGTTAAGGGGTATTCATTCAAAGAGCTTCGTGGTCTAGCGGATTTAAGCTTGCTTCTCCCGGAGGAGGTTCAGGTTCTAATCCCGGTGCTGACGGTTTACCAATGAGATAAGTAATATATCTTGAGTAACTATATGAACGTTCTAACGCTGAGGAAACCTTCACGCAAAATTGATTATCGACTGGCTAAAAGTGCGCACAATTGTGTCTCTTCCAACCAGGCGTGACATTATGTTGTATATAGGTATTCAATTTGGAACTTCAATTCCTAAGTAAACAATAATGAAATATTTTGTCAGCAAACGCAATAATGAAAGTCCCAATCAAATACACCTTTTCGTGACACCCTACAGCAACTTTTCGATCGGACACAATTACGTATCCTCGTAATTTACTCTTTCTACAGCTTTATGGTTGAAAAATCAATTCAGTACTTCGTTATATCCGTTTTCCATTTATTTTAAAGATAAGGTCGGACATAAACATGTCTAGCGAGCAGCTCAACCTCTGATTTACCTAAATTGAAAGAAGTTGGGTCATTCCGCACACCTGTTCTTATTAAGGGTGACGTCGTTGTGGGTGTAATTGACTTAAGTTCACCGGCGGGACACAGAACTTTGTCAGATATTCCCTTTAAATGGTTTAAGAATTTTA
This sequence comes from Argyresthia goedartella, assembly GCA_949825045.1. Taxonomy (NCBI): domain Eukaryota; kingdom Metazoa; phylum Arthropoda; class Insecta; order Lepidoptera; family Argyresthiidae; genus Argyresthia; species Argyresthia goedartella. The sequence continues at coordinate 9,134,729 of OX463819.1, forward strand.
AGTAGATGTACTTGAAATTGTTAACATACCGCTTGTTAGAAGTATAAGCTCCTGCATTTCAGTTGAATCCTTCATTAAATATGTAAGGGATTTTATATGTCGACAAGCATAAAATCACATAAACCATTTTAAAATTAGATTCTCGATCGAAACAGGATCGGTTTGGTAGCCCAGCTTTTCGTTTCACATGACAACATTGCCATGCTTTACAACGTAGTGGCAGAGGTTTCCTGCAAACGTTTGTTTTTCCTCTTCTATCTTGCCTTTACTCTCGCAACATTGCAGTGGAGTTAAATTATACATTATATTAACGAGTCGTTCGAAAAGAGAGAATATTTTATTTCATGTGTCACTACTGATATAATAACACCCGACGTGCTTATCGTGCAATTATCATGACGCACCTTTTTCGCAATATATTTTTTTAAATCAAATGTAATGGCGGAGCGTACATATTTGATAGCTTTAATTCACAAAGAACATTATCTATAAAACATCACTTCCAGACTTCTCAAACTTTGTTACTAAAATTGCTTATCGTATCGAAACTTTTTTTTGTGTGTAGAGCATCGATTTACTGAGTTTCTCTTTCCAAGGGTTCCGCTCTTTAAGGTCCGGTCCGTGCCAAGAGGATTCTACTGTTATGACTTTGCTGTTCGTCTGTCTGCTATAGTGCTGTATCACTTGCACTGTACTAGGTAGAGACTTGTTTTTTTTACCGAGAACTACAATTGGTTCCTACGACATCGAGATGATATGTTGCTTCTAAAGACAAACCACCCAAAAAACAGTTTGTGTGCATGTATGTATGCAAATTGCTAGTATGTTAAACCTTTTCAGAGAAAACTCATTTTGAAGTTTGCTGCACAAATACAGACCATAGATTTATTCAAATAGAAGAGTTTACAATACAGCAACGTTCAGTATATCTGCAACCTAGTGTGGCGATGAGAGGTATCTGAGTTAACTTAACGTAAGTGCAATATACAGGTGAATTTTGCAAGTGATCCAGTTTTATCCTTTGAGCACTTTTCGATATTCCTCGTAGTTTCGGATTAAGCCTAAAGGCCACTTGCTAAAATCGGTATACTTATGCTCAAGGTACAAACATCCATTGGTATAGAGAAGTTTTAATTCAATTTATGTATGTCGTCTTGCCACCGCGTTTTAACTCCCCCTAACCAAGGGGATACTTTTCTGCGAGGGGCGATCCCCTCTCATATCTGGCAAGGAGGAATCTTTAACATAAATCAACCAATAAAAGTATGAATTTTATTGAATTGATACTTGGTGTTGTGTAGTGTAGTGTAAACGGTTGGTAACTTTGGGGAAGGGTCTGAAAGATAGAAAGTATTTACTAGAAAGTAGTAAATACTCATCTCGGGTTCAACCAACTTTGACATTCCATAGATATTTCATATACAAGATTATATATATTTTATGTACGAAGTCTTATAAGACTTCGTCTAGCATTATTTGGCCTGAATGATTCTGAATGGTCTGTACTATGTTCGTTTTAAGGCTTTGCATCGATCTACCAATACCGTTTTGTTTTTATCGATGTTTTATTGTTTTTGTCGAAAAACCCCAGAATTTTACATTTTATCAAATAATGCTAGACGAAGTCTTATATAACTTCGAATAGCATTATTTAGCCTAAATGATTCTAAATGGCTTGTACTATCTTCGTTAAATGTAAAATTTTACATTTAATCGGTAATAATTACTATAGTAAACAATAATTGATTTATTTTTCAATAATGTCTAATTGATTTGATTACCGTTAAATAATCTAAAAAGCAGCCCTCAGAGAAAGCGGGCGACGAATTGTGAGGCGGGTCCCCCAAACGAAGTGACAACACAACCACTCTGTTAAGAGTGATGCGACTAAGAAAAAGAAGAATTAGAATCTAGCAAAACTTGTTCTAGGCATCTGTGACTTGAGACATAGTTTTTATAGACCTTTGAAGTCATAGAAAATGTCCTCTGCTTTTAAGCAAGCTTTTTTAGTTGCTGGTTTTTTTAAAAGGCAGAGGACGTTTTTGTGTGTAAATCTTTTCAAAAAACATGTTTGGCTATAATTCTATATTTAAATATATCATTTATAACGGTCTCTCAAAAATTATTGAAATAAGGAACTGAACAAATTTGAGAGAGAACAAATCCGCCTTTATATTTTTTTCTTCAAGTTGGTCACGCACGTTAAAAATTATATACCTTCATCGATAGAAGACCATCAAACAAACAAAATATTCCATGAAACATACTGTCCTAAAGTATCAAGTTTGCCAGAAATTATGTTTCTTATAAAATAACTTTTGGCCCTGCTTATCTTTCCCATCAAATTACTCATAAAATATGAGATTATTTATTTTTTATAAATGTTTTTTTTTGTAAAAGACTCTTCTATTGATTTATATAACTTTTAATTTGCTAAACCAACTTCAAAAAATGATTCCTGGCATTATTACAAAAGCTACAATCCTATTAAATCTTTTTAATTTTCTCTCAAGCTTTAGCTTATGTTTTAACAATGTGCAATTTGTTTATGTTGCAACATAAACAAATTGCACATTAAAACTGAGATAAATCAAAAGGCGGCTCTAGCTCTTATAATAATGCACCTGTATAAATAATGTTCATGGAGTATGAAAGTGGCCTCATCAATAACTTTGTAACCCCATATCTCCGCCATTTTGAAAAAAAAAAAAAAAACGAAATAAATCCATTTAATTATCTAACCAGCTCGTAAAATTTAATTACTATCTGTTGAGTAATGCGACCGGTAGAGGAGAACATCCAGAAAACCGATGATCCGGTCAAACAGCCAAACAAAAGCATTTTTACCTAAGCTGAAACGGAGATTCTTCGGTCAAACATCAAATATGTCCGCCAAAGGGCTTCTTTTAGTCACAAAATCTTGAATTATACCACTTTTTATAGGATCTAGGATGCCAGGAGATTACTATTTCAAACTAAATTTCAAGGTGAAATTATTTTTTTACCACTCGACCGATTTTAATTCCTGACATATTGAAGAACGGCTATTCTTAGATATATTCTGGTTGATCAATGCTGTTTACGACATAGAGCAATATATCTGGCATCTCGGTTAGAATTTCGCCGAATCCGGCTCTAAAAGCTAGCAACCTAAAATGTTCTTACCACTCCAGATTTTATTTTCTGTAATATCGAAGAAGGGATATTCGTGGACATATTGTGGTTGTGATATTTATGAGTTGCATGATTATTTCTCAACAATTAACATTCATGTTTCACGATAAATAACGCCAAGAACCAAAACAGTTCTACCTATTCCAATCACTTTTTATTCGTCGAAACAAATCGTGAAATTGACTTCTTTTGTCATTATTACCTGATATTTGTAATTTTTACTTTAAAAAGTGAAAAACTATTATTTATAATTATATATGAGATTAAGCAATTGAGCGGTTCTAACTTTGAAAAAGTAAATAATGTTGTGTGCCCTTCATTAAAGGTTTTGTCGAGTTTTGATGAAGTGTGCAAGTTTTGCAATAATGTGATTTTCCCTACTGTACGGTTGCGACGTCACCGCACATTTTCCCTACGCGGCATTTTAGCATTTTAGTTTTTTTTCATTCAGTGTTCATATAAACACCAAGGCGTTAGGTACTCACCCATTCATCCCCATTTATATCAAGATCTAAATATACCCAAATTTATCTAAATTACATTTTATTCATCTCTCTAAAGAGTACGTCCTACACCGTACATCTTTATGGTCCTTCGATCCTTTGGACCTCGCGCGTGTTTCTCACTTTCGTCGTCAGTGTGAGACGTTGCATCGTACTACTTTAGAACTGTGGGTGATACGTGTGCGGTTCAACTAATGAACAAGTGAACTATCAAGGAAACTCTAACAAGGGGATTTATCAAGGAACAATCAAGTGTTCGTTCACCAAGGACTTTTTTAAGTATTTTTCACGTGAAATATCAAGTTTAATAAATTGTAGCTACAAAATTCAAGGAACAATCAAGTATTCGGTCACCAAGGACTTATCAAATGTTCGGTCATCAAGGACTTATCAAGTTCGGTCATCAAGGACTTTATCAAGAGTGCGTCACCAAGGACTTATAAAGTGTTCAGTCACCAAGAACATTCGTATTATCAAGTGTGCGATAATCAAGGATCTACACATCTGCGGTCGGTCAGAAAGGACCTGCTTAACAAGGATATTCAAGCGGCGACAAGCGAACCGGGAGCTTTAGTCGTCTGATCGAGCCACGCGTGCTGGCAGCAACTGCAGTTGTCCGGAGGCCACCACGCACAGCAAGGACTAGCAAGGATCAAGTCACAAGTATCAAGATATCAAGTAAGATCTTTCCATTTATTACTACTTACTTACAACTATCAAGATGGAAGCTATTTTCGAAAGCCAAGCCAAGTTGTATAAGACTATGCAAAATTTCTTAAAAAATTTAAAAAAGGATGGAGCAGACAGGAAATCCCTACCGGTTTATTTCAAGAGGAAATCGGAAGAGTTGGAGCGCTACTGGGAAGACTACGCAGCAAATCACGTACAGTTTATAGAGGGTAGCGATCCCGAGTGCCCATACTTTGCTAGTAAAGATTACGAACAAGCGGAAAATCTATACAAGTCAATAAAGTGGTATATCAAGCAAGAATCCATCAAGTATTTCCCTAAACAAGATATGGGTCATGGATCAGGAGGTCAACAAGGACAGCCAGGGAATCAAGTTCAAGTCCCGTCGGAAAGATCTCAGCACCAAGGCGAACCGGGGAGTCTTCATCAAGCTCCTCCACCACGTCAGGCCGTGTCTCAGCATCAAGAGGTTAGGACACCGAGGGGGAGGGTTGAATCTCGCGGTAACTTCAGCAAGTTAGACGAAAAGCTACGGAAACAAGCCGTAAACTTTCAAGCCTTCAATCGTACAGTATCAGGCATCAAGGTCAAGACGATTAAAGAGAAGTGGGAATTCGAGGATGTACTCAAATCACTCCAAACTCGCTGGTCAGTAGTAGACACCCTTCATTGGGAGATTGTCAACGGGCTGGACGGAGTAGAGCATGAAGACAACGAGGCAGCCTTCACTAAAAAGAGATATAAATAGCAAGTTGTGGTCCGTCTGTCATAGGGAAAAATCTACCCCTAAAATAGACATTCCTATGTTCGACGGAAATTATCAAGATTGGGTGAGCTTCATCGACATATTTGATGAGACTATTTACCTCAACCCATCACCATCAAGTGCGCAAAAGATGCAGTTTTTAAAGAGCAAGGTTAAAGGAGAGCCAGAAAGACTGATTCAACATCTAGCCATCAGCAGCAACAACTATAATACCGCTTGGGACACGCTAAACCGTCGGTACAACAACACAAAACTGCTTTTTACTTCCCATATCGACTATTTATTGGATATTCCCGTCATGCAGCAAGCATCACACCAGGCGATCAAGTGTCTTCACGACAATGCAATGGAATCCCTAAATGCTATCAAGAACTTAGGTGTCAATATCGATACTTGGGACCCGCTGCTGGTGCATATTCTGGCCGAAAAATTAGACCCCGTAACCAAGGACGACTATATGAGCAAACCAAGAGAGCTCCCAAAATTAAAAGTTTTTTTGACTACTTAGAAAGCAAGTTCACATATAAGGAGACGTCTTCGCGTAGCAATCAAGGTAAACCTACGCCGAAGCAAGTCACGTAGTAAGTCAATCATCATCATCATCATCATCTCAATCGTCATCATGGGCAAAACGATTCGAAAAATCATCGTATAACAAGAGTGATAATCAAAAATCAAGTCATAATAAAAACCAGGGCACATCAAGTCATGCCTACAAGAATAAACCTAAACTATGTTGCGCAATTTGTCGAAGCGACGAGCATTGAGTATATTTTTGCCCAGAATTTAAAGCGATGCCACCACACATCAAAAGAAAGACAGTACAAAGTCTAAATTTATGCAATAATTGCCTGCATGATCACCAGGGCAATGCATGTAATTCTAATCGTCGTTGTCGCGAGTGTTCGGGTCAGCATAACAGCTTATTACACGAGGCATTTGCGCAATCGCGTAATTCGACCAATAGGGGATATCGAAAAAATACAAGAAAATATCGCTAACAAGGAACGCGGTGGATATGCGAAAACAAGATCGCATGTATCTCAGCGACAAGATGCTGAGGTATTATTGGCTACTGCCGTCCTCAAAATTCAAGGAGCAGACGGCAGAGAGTATGGAGATGCGAGCCTTGATCGATCAAGGATCACAGGTCTCGTTGATTACTGAAAAAGCAGCTCAAGTACTAGGAGTTAAGAGGCAGCAATGCAAGGGAACGATCTTCGGAGTGGGAGAACAAGAGAATAGGTGTAAGGGCCTGATCAAGATAACATGCGCATCTATTCATAACGACTTCACTTTCGACGTCAATGCCCTGATTATGTCCAACCTAATTAAAAAACTCCCCAGGACATCATTTGCCAAACCAAGTTGGTCATATATTCAAGGATTAGATCTCGCGGACCCAGAATTTAACATCAGCCGTCCGGTCGACTTGTTGCTCGGAGCCGATTTTTATTCCATAATCATGCTAGGTGGGATTATTAAAGGCGAAGACCAATCACGGCCGATAGCACAGCTAACACATCTCGGATGGTTACTATGCGGCAATGTTTAAACATCCTTCCATTGCAATGTGGTGCTGAATGACCTCGCCGGGATGCAAAGGTTTTGGGAAATCGAAGATATCACGGAGGAGCCATCGTTGTCAGAACAAGATGATCAATGCATACTTCTCTACAAGTCTACCACGAAGCGGCTGCCAGATGGAAAATATCAAGTGAGGCTTCCCCTTAAGAAAAATTATCAAGAATTATTAGGTGCATCAAAACCAATGGCAGTTGCGCAATTTATGCAGTTAGAACACAAATTCAACAAGAAAGATAGTTTTGCAAAAGAATATAAATTATTTATCAACGAATATCAAGAACTGGGTCATATGAAACAATGTGTCGTCGGTAATAAAACACGTGACTTGTATTTGCCGCATCATGGTGTCGAAAGACCGGAATCTACAAGTACGTCACTCCGTGTTGTTTTTAATGCATCCGCCAAAACTTCGTCGGGTTTTAGTCTAAATGACATGATGAAGAGGGGGCCCAGTCTACAACAAGATCTGCAATCTCTAATCATGAAATGGAGACAGTATGAGTTTGCCTTTACAGCGGACATCAAGAAGTTCTTCACGCAAATATGGGTTCATGAATATGACCATGCTCTCCAGAAAATAGTATGGAGAGAACACCCAAACCAACCCCTTCGAGACTACAAACTTCTGACGGTGACTTATGGTACGAAAGCTGCACCGTTTTTATGCATGATGACTCTCAGACAGCTAGCAAGTGACGAAAAAGAGAATTTCAAGGGCAGCGACGCTATAAGAGTAATTCAGACTCTTTTTACATGGACGACCTTCTTCATGGAGCGCATTCGTTAAAATCAGCTCAAATATTGCAGAATGACCTAATTAAATTATTAGAGTCGGGTGGTATGGACCTGCGTAAACGGAAGTCAAACAAGTCGGAGCTTCTACAAAACGTCAACAAGGATGAAAGTATTCAAGAAAATTTTGACTTTAAACAAGCTGAGTCAACAAAAACTCTCGGACTCTGAGATGGAACACGCAACAAGACGACTTCACATTCCAGTCAAAATTGAGTTTACATCAAGAACACCTACCAAGAGGTCACTATTGTCGGATATTTCCAAAATATTCGATCCGCTGGGGTGGCTAGCACCATTCACTACGAAGCTGAAACAAACCTTTAACAAGTATGGTTGGTTCCGGAATTGAAATGGGATAGCGAGCTACCACCTGAAATACAAGCAGAATGGCTTAAAATTAAGTCAGACATCGAAAACCAATCGAAAAAACGAAAGATTATCAAAATGAAGTCGAGATGCATGGATTCTGTAGTACTCGTAGTTGGCAAAACAAGATTGGTACCTACGAGTAAACAAGTATAAGTACTACCTAGACTGGAGCTTAGCGGGGCCCACTTGTTATCTCGACTTATGGCTAAAGTACAAGAAACTTTAGGTACCTATAATATCAAAAGATTTACGGGTGGACGGACTCAACGGCGGTCTCGGGGTGGCTACAAGGAAATCCTAGTAAGTGGAAACCATTCGTCGCTAACAGAGTTCGTCAAGTGACTGAGATCATGCCGGCTGATTGCTTGAGGTATGTGAAGTCAGCAGAGAACCCCGCCGATTGCGCAAGCCGGGGCATAACAGCCTCTCATCTGAGCGGCCACTCACTTTGACTTCATGGCTTGCAGCGTATCAAGAAAAACCAAACTGCGATGTTTACGAAACCGATCAAGAAATCTAGAAAAATATTCTCGTAAACGTCGTACAGGATATATATATATATATCCTGTATTATATATATATCTTGTTGTATATATATATATATATATATATATATAACAAGGACGTTGTGAAAAAGCTGTTATCAAGCTACAGCAACTTTAGCAAAATCGTGCGCGTACTAGCATGGGTACTGCGATTCGCCAAGGTATGCAAGAAAACACAAGAACCGACAACATTCCTGATGGTCGGCAAACTAAGAAGCGCAAAACCAATCATCATGAAGCAAGTTCAACACGAAATATTCCAACAAGAAATATCTGATTTACAGAAAAATCATTTGGTACAGTCGAAAAGCAAGATTTCGAATTTGCATCCCTATCTCGATCAAGAGGACATCCTGAGAGTCGGCGGTAGACTGAAAAATGCGCACATCAGTTACGAGATGAAGCATCCGATGATCCTACCCAGGGAGCATACTCTGACACAGCTGCTGATTGATCAAGCCCACGAGCTCACGTTTCATGGATGAGCTGGTCTTACAGCAGCATTCATACGTCAGAAGTACTGGATAATTGGTGGCAACAGGGTCACTAAAAAGCGCCTACGTCAATGCGTAAAGTGTAGAAAGGTCGACCCAGAGAAACATCATCAATTGATGGGTGATTTGCCGGAAGCAAGGACCAACCCCTCTCATCCTTTCTACAACACAGGAGTTGACCTGACAGGTCACATCATGATTAAAGCCAACAAGGGCCGAGGTATCAAGACGACAAAGGGCTATGTGGTCGTATTTGTATGCATGGCCACGAAGAATTGTCACCTCGAGGTAGTATCAGACCTCACGGCAGTAGCAGTTTTGGCTGCATTGCGACGGATGGCTTCAAGAAAAGGTTGTCCGCGTCACATTTATTCGGACAATGGCAAGAACTTTGTCTTAGGAGACAAGTTAGTACAGCAAGCGTTTCAAGAAATTCAGGAAAATCAAGAATTCCAAAAAGAGATCACGGAAATGGAGATAAGTTGGCACTTTAACGCCCCGTCGTGGCCCTCAGCAGGCGGATTGTGGGAGGCGGCCGTTAAAAGTCTCAAATATCACCTCAAGAGAGTGGTAGGAGGGCAGCGACTCACCTACGAAGAGTATTCAACCGTGTTAGCGCAGATAGAGGCCGTCGTGAACTCTAGACCTCTATGTCCTCTGACGGAAGACCCGCAAGAATTAAAGTTTCCTCACACCGGCTCACTTCTTAGTCTGTGGGCCCAACCTAACACTGGTAGAGACAGAAAGGGACCAGAGAAAAAGATGGTACCTTACCCAGAAGATTTTCACCGATGTTTGGAAGAGATGGCAAGCAGAATATCTCAGCCAATTAACGACAAGATTGCAAGTGGAACAAACCACAACCAAATATTACGATCGACGATGTCGTGCTCATCCACGACGCGAACCTTCCAGCCGCGAAATGGGCTATGGGACGAGTGATCGAACTGCATACCGGCAAGGGCGGATTGACCCGAGTCGTTACTCTGAAAACCAAGAACGGAGTAATGAAGCGGCCGATAGTCAAGATATCAAGATTGCCTACCAAGCAGACTCCACAAGAGCCAATTCAACCAAGTAAACTATCAAGTTCAAGAAACAGTACAAGCAAGATAAAAACAAACTTCAGCTTTGCATCCATGACAGCGAATCTGTTGTTTTTTGTACTCTGTATGATCGGCATGACACAAGGAAATTATGCCCCATCATACAATATATCAAGATTTAATGACACTCAAGGATTATATTTCGACAAGATATCAAGCAAGTCCTTAATACGAGACGAATGGAAAGTAGTCACATACTACAATTTAGATCCGTATTGGCAAGGCATGACAGCATTAAATAAATATACAAACCAAAAGGATAAAATGTGCAATGTTATCAAGGAACATTCACACTGCGATATAGCCCTACTTCAATTACGTCACGAGTACTCGGAACTGGAGTACTACAACCCCATGCTGTTGAGTCAGCATACCAGCACGCGACAAACATCAAGACTACACCGTCGCGGGCTTATCAACGGTGTCGGCTATGTAGCTAATACACTGTTCGGCGTACTGGACGAAAGATTCGCGGAACAGTATCAAGAAGTTATTAAGTTACTACGGGACAATCAACAACACCTGTCGTCGAAACCAGACTTCTATCATAGAAGCTGAGCATAATTTACTCAAAAGGACGGAAGAGGCAATAAATATCCAGTATAAGATTATGAATCAACACATTATACAGTTAAGTAATGCAGAATACAAGTTAAACACAGAAATTAAGGTCTTACTGGCGATTACAGACTTTAATTCGGGTGCCCTAATAGCAAGTAATATGGCACACCATTTAAGGAACATACAAGGATATTTGTTAGACACGCTAACAGATATTTATCATGGCAAGTTTATTTTATTTTATTTTATTTTATTTTCTTAGGGAAGCTTACAGCTGTAATTTTTACATAACATTGGAAATGGCATACTAAAAGCTAATTACAAGCATCCACATATGGTCGTCTAAATAATAACAGCACGTAACTTAGTTCATAAAATAGATTAAATCAAATCACACAGAAGGGAAGATTTTAAGGATTATACTGTTCACGCACTCCTCCATCTACGTTACCACGACTCGCTTCAAACCTCCTAATGATAGTATTACCTAGTGATTGAACGCTGCTGTTAAAAATATCAATGTCCTGATCATCATCGATATTCGTTTTGAAGAGACGATTAAATGTCGAGCAGGCTCTGACGAGAAATGAATTTTCCCTGTAGTTGCTATGAACCAAGGGTAGCTGAAATAGTGGACGTCTACGAGTACTACGACTGGGGATCTTAAAATTTAATTTGTTGAGTAGATTTGGACAGTCTACGGTACCCCTAGCAATTTTCATGAGGAATGCTACGGCGGCAATATCCCTGCGCAAATTCAGAGGAAGAAGATGGAGCCGTGAACATCGGTCTTCATATTCTAATTTAGGCAGCTTGAATTTAAATCCGAGATACCGAGTAAACTTTCTCTGAATTTGCTCAAGTCTACCGCTATAATTGTCATAACAAGGGTTTCATACCTGAGATGCGTATTCAAGGTGACTACGTACATAAGTACAATAAAGAACTTTGACAGTTTTCATATGATTGAACGACTTCGACAATCTCATAACAAATCCCATAGCCTTCGAGGCTTTACTAACGATGCTGTTAATATGCTGGTCAAACATCAGTCTACTATCGTGAATAACCCCGAGGTCCTTACTTTCAGACAGCCTAGTCAATGGTATGTTTTTCATATGATAGTTTGATATATATGGTTTAAGCTTGCGAGTAAAGGTCATAAAGAAACACTTTGCAACATTAAGGTCAAGTTTGTTTGTCAAACAGTAGTTGTCAAGCCTGATTAAATCCTGTTGCAAAAGAACGGCATCCGAAGCCTTGTTAACTACTCTAAAAATTTTCATATCATCGGCAAATAGTAATACATTTGAATTAACAAAGCTTGAGTCGATGTCCTGTACAAATATAATGAATAGTAGTGGGCCAAGCAAGGATCCCTGGGGAACACCGGATGGTATACTTGCCCAGGAAGATCTAAAACCATTAAGTACAACAGCTTGACAACGGTTTGATACATAAGAGTTTAACCACGCAAACAGACTGCCTCTGACACCAACACCCCTGAGCTTTTTCAGCAGTAAACTGTGGTCAATGCGATCAAAAGCCTTACTGTAGTCTGTATAAATGACATCCACCTGGTCACCATCATCCATACGCTCGGTAACATAGTCATTTAGAAGTACCAAGTTTGATACAGTTGATCTACCCTTTAAAAATCCATGTTGCAAAGGACTAAAACTCGCTTTGAGACTATTATAGAGCTGGGCATAAACGATTCGTTCGAGAACCTTAGCGATTAGACATAATTTGGAAATAGGTCTATAATGCTCGACACAATCCCGGGAGCCCTTTTTATGAATTGGTGAGATATAAGCGGTTTTCCAACGAGCTGGCATTACACCCTCCTCCAGCGAGCGTTTGAACAGGATAGTTACGGGACCGGAAAGTTCTTTGGAACATGAAACCAGAAATTTAGCAGGGATTGTATCGGGACCCGCGGACTTAGTGAGATCAAGAGCTTGCAATTGTCTTTGAACAAGCGATGCGTTAACCTCGATGCTGGCGATGTCACACAGACTGGCAGACTCGTCGGTATGTGAGGCAGTTCTGCTGTCAGTACTTTGAGTAGCTGGACTAGATGGCGCTAGGAAGGAGGAGTGGAAGTATTTAGAGAAAAATTCGCATATCGATTGGCCACAGTTTGATGACAGACCATCATGGGACATATTCGTTGGGAAAACACCGCTATTTCTTTTTGATTTTACAAAAGACCAAAATGCTTTTGGGTTGTCAACGATAGATTTTTCAATATTAGAAATATATTTTCTGTGACAATCCCGTTCCATTCTGCTCACTCTATCACGGAAGATTGAGAAGGATATTTTGTCAGACAAATTTCCATAAGTTTTAAACTTTTTGTGATATTTGAATTTCTCTCTAATCATCTTAATCAAAGCTGGACTGTACCAAGATGGGTATTTACTTTTAGACGATTTGCGGATTGGCACATAGGTGTCACGGATTTTAAAAAGTAATTGGTAGAATAGCTCGACCACATCATTCACACTACCCTCATATAAAATATTAGACCAGTCGATTTTATTTATCTCCTCTCTTATCAATTTGTAGTCCGCTTTAAAATAATTAAATGATTTGGGAAATACTGTTTTGAGGGGGGTGAAGTGTGCTACAGGAATTTCAATAACAAGAGCTTTGTGATATGTGTCCTCGCGAACCAGCGGATCGAGGCAAGGCATTGTTATTGTATTTTCATTAGACAACACAAGGTCAAGAATGCGGCCATAACTATTCTCGAATGCATTATATTGGCGGAGACCACAGACATGCAAGGCATCAACAAAATTCTTAACCTGGGAACTGACTAAGTTAGATGGCTGAAGTTGACCGTTCCGTAGTGTCCATTGTATGCAACTCATATTAAAATCGCCCACAATAAAAAATCTATCCTGATTATTATGAGTCATAAGATTAATTAAATTACTACAAAAAAGATCCAGTTGAGTTTTAAAACTGTTACCGTGGTTTTCATCGCAAAGATATAGTGAACACAGATGCAGTGTGGTTAAATGTTTGTTATTACGTTTTAAGGGGATAGATACCCAGATGTCCTCGGCCGAGGATTGCCAGCCAACATTCATGCTCGAGCATAATTCCCGCTTCACCGCTATCAGTACACCACCTCCCTTTGTCTGCTGAGTTGAAACATAGTCGCGATCACGCCGCCACACAAGATACCTGTTATCAAATAACTCATTGTCAGCGATAGAATCGAGAAGCCAGGTTTCCGTCAGAGCAATTATGTCGTAGTCGTTCAACGTAATATTCCGTGCATTAGTCTCTGTCTTAGTTCGTAGCCCCCTTACGTTCTGGTAGTATACAATAAGATTATCCGACGGATACGTTACAATTAAATAATCGCAGATAGTAAGAAATTTGAAGACACTTTAAAGAATTAGGCAATGATAATGACACAAGCCATTCCCACATCATTATTAAGTTAAATATATAAAATAAAATAATTATACGGCAGCGCCAGAACAAAGTCCGTAATTGTAATCGGTACCAGCTAAATAGTATGGAAATATTAAACAATACAGCCAGACGAAGGCAGCAAAAAACGGGTTGAAAGCCTGCGCGACTCATATTCAAAGCATATAGGGACAAATTAGCAGCGAGATGATCGGCAATAATAAGCGGTGATAAGATACGGTCACATAGCAAATTAGTTACTAATAACCGTGCAGCAGAGTTCAAAATAGGCAGTAGGAAAAATAGGTAAGCGCGAGAGTGGTTTGAGTGATTAACAAAGCGATGGCGGAATGCGTGTGCAGTAACAAACAGTAGCCACATGCAAGGACAAATAGCGGTTCTCAACATTTCAAAGTATAAAAAAATATTTAGCAAAGCGTTCAAAACATAACAAGCAGCAAAGGTAATTAATTCTAAATGTAGCATATTATTTAATTTTTGATAGGTCACTGGTGGATTGAATATGGAGAAAGGGCGATGTTTCGTTCCGCCGCACCATGATTTTGCCGTGTTTTACCCATATGAATTCATATTGCTTTTCCTTGACCAATTTCTTCGCCGACGTGAGAAGCTGCTTTTGGCTGACGGTGAGATGGTCATTAATGAACACCCTGTCGGCCCCTTGCATGCCGATGTCGGATGCTGAGAGGTCCTTAGTAGCTCGGCCAGCTGCGACGAAATTCTCCTTATCGAAACGGTGCGTGAAACAGACGATTATAGACTTGCCTTTTCCTTCCTCGCGAGAGGGAATTCTAGTAATAAAATTTATTTTTTCGCGCACTATGGCAAATCCGATAGCTTTTCCAACGTTGGATAGAATATCCAGAAGATTTTAGTTGGCCTTAATGGGGACTCCCTTTATCTCATGCACATTGCACGAACGTAGCCACTGGTCTCTAGCCTCAGACGACTTCTCCAGCGCCTCCACTCTCGCCTGTAGCTCCGCGGTGACGACCTGCTGCCGCTCGACTTGAGCAACGCGACGCTCGATGTCGTCGATCCTGCCTACAATGGACTCGGTCACGGTCTTTAGATCGGAAATGTCACTACTTATGCTTGTCAGACTCTTGAGAGGTTGCAGCTGCATGGCCATTGCATCCAGACGCTGCATGATGAGCTCCAGGGTTGGCACAGAAGGAGAATCAGAAGTTGTTGCAGCCAACGGCAGTGAAGTCGCAGGCGTGCTAGTACCCACCAGTGGTACCACCTTTATCAGACACGAAGGACAGTTCCACTCTCTTTTCTTCTTTTCCGATAATCTCCGGTACTTCGCCTCGGTGATGCCGACACATATGAAATCATAATATAGTCCGCACATTGCACAAGGAATGGTATCCGAGGCTTCTTGGTTGCAACCGCCGCACTCAACCATTGTAGCGATAACGAACGAGATAACGCACTTTGAGAATCTTTGGTAAGCGTAACCGGGTAGCGAAAATACGTGTGATTGCTAGTAGATCTCAGAGAGGACTGATTTAAGTGACATTTGACTGACAAGTTTAATTTGCATCTCCTCACCCCCGAGCAGTTACGTAGCGAGTTGAGTATAATTTCAAGTCAAGCATCAAGTGCTCTATCGCTACCAATATACCTACATCAAGACTTCAGCAAAATATATCAATTCATCAAGATCAAAGCAAGAATGTTACAGGAATATATGATTTTTGAACTACGTATCCCGCTAATTGCAAGAGAACACTTCGAGTTATTTAAAATTATACCTATACCTATACAGACCGGTATTATGACGACTAGCATAGTACCGATAACAGAAATAATAGCAATTTATTTGCGAAAAGATTCTTATTTACCATTGACGGAGTATGAATTGGGATCATGTTTCAAACAAGGGAACACCAAGCATACCTGTTACCCATTGACGGAGTATGAATTGGGATCATGTTTCAAACAAGGGAACACCAAGCATACCTGTTACCTACGGAAACCCGTCTACCAACTGAAGGGAGACCAGAGTTTGTGTGAGTTAGATGACTCATCAAGATGTAAAGTCACCACCAAGAGGTGTACCAACAAGTGGACAGAGATAAGCAACATGAACAGTTATTTTTATTTTTGTTGTGAGCAGTGTCAGCCGCGTTTCATCTGCGGAGATCAAGTCAATCAGGAGCAGAATTATATGTGCCATAAATGGCGCCGATCAACCATGTGATCAATATCTCCTTACCGAAAACAATACTGTCTCATCTTATGAACTAGAACACAAGGCGCGTCAAGAGGTTCCAGCAAGGATTGATGAGCAGGTCAAGGCCATGAAAGATAGCGATGTACCGGGTACACGTATCTCATATCACGACGTACATCATTATGCTCTCGATTACACGATACTGGGAGTAATCGCTATCATCGGAGCTTCGTTAGCATGTCGCCGTAGTCACCGAAGCAGCAGACCGCGGACGACAGCAGCGAGCCCAGCCCCAGCGGCGGTCGAGGCCGCGGCGGAGCAGGAGCTCCGTCGCCCTCCCGCTGCCCGCGCACGCCCGCGCCCGCCCCCGCAGGCGGCGCCCAGGGCTGCCAGTGTCAGTGCATGTGACCAAGTGAATCATGGGCATTATAGTGATCAAGTGCGATATAGTGAAATCTCGAAATCACATTCGCGAGTGCTTATTGAAAACAAGGCCACCTCGCCTATCCCAAAAGACAAATCAGTGTTCACCATCAGTGGAAATGACTCTGTTTAGTGAGAAGGACACTGCAATCTATCATGTTTAATTTAAGTTGAAATTTTTAAGTTTACACGTTACTTACATTTCAATCTATTGTTTGTTTATCAAGTTGAGTTAATTAAGCATGAAATATTTAAGCTGATGCCCTTCACTATGTCTCACCAGCATCAAGTTAAAAATTAACTACTTTGACCTAATGTCTATTTTATCAAGTCTTCTAATAATATCAAGTTTATTATTGTGTACATCGAGGATTAGCAAGCATTCTGGATGTTCTTCTTTTCTGGCCCGGGAGCATGTACGGTTCCGACGTCACCGCACATTTTCCCTACGCGGCATTTAAGCATTTTAGTTTTATTTCATTCAGTATTCATATAACCACCAAGGCGTTAGGTACTCACCCATTCATCCCCATTTATATCAAGTTCCAAATATACCCAAATTTATCTAAGTTACATTTTATTCATCTCTCTATATCATATTCTAAAGAGTACGTCCTACACCGTACACCTACTTTATTTAATAATGTGATTGTGAAAAATTCTCTCTCATATGAATCGTACGATGACGAACTATGCCTGGAAGAAAATATGGCCGTGTGGAATTTACGCGCTGCAGAGTCTTGGATGTTTTCTATGTATTTATCATAAGTATTTATCTGTATTAAATATATCGTCGTCTAGACCCATATGTGTTATGCTTGTGTAGCCTTGTTGAGCATACTATTGGCCTAGTTCGATTTGTGTAAGATTGTCCTGTAATATTTATTTATTTATTTACGCGCTTTTATTTTCTATCGTTAGTGGCTCTGCCTGCCATGCGAAAGGTCCTGGGTTCGATCCCCGGCTGGGGATAAAAAAAAACAAGGTCTTGGATGCTTATATGTGTGTGTTGTCGCTGTTTCTGGTTTCCATGACAACGGGTATCCTAGTGTGGGGCCAGAAGCACTGTATGTGCCTGTTTATAAATGTTTATGTTTTATCTTATTATTTATAAGTATCATTGGCTCGATGTTAGTAATTTAAATATGAGTCTTTAACAACGAGTAAAAGAGTAATAGATAAGAAGTTTCGTCGAGTTTAATCTACAAAAGTGTTACCAACTTTAAAATTACCCGCACTGCCGTATTATAAAGAAAGAAATTAGGTCTCGAGAGCTCTCGCCGCCCCCGTCCAAAGCGCACCGAGGAAAAAGAAACCTAATATCGTGTATCACAAAAGTTTTATATACTGTTAACTTTTAAGATTTCCCTTGCCTTTTGTTTACGTAAGATACACCTAATACGTTGCTTTTGACGACCCGAATGGCCGAGTCGGCAGTGACCCCGCCTACGAAGCCAAGGGTCCCGGGTTCGAGTCCCGGTGGGGGCAAATATTTGTATGATTAGAACGGATGTTTGTATCCTAGAAATGGTTGTTTATCTATCTAAGTATAATATGTATCTATATATGTATGTGTATCGCTGTCTACTTCCCAAGATACAGGAAATCCTAGTTTGGGGATAAATAAATGTGTGTAAATAGTGTCCTAGGTTATTATTATTATTTACGAAATTTTATTTTCGTTCCAGTGCTATCGCAATCATCAATCAGCATTAGTTATTCTTCAGATAACTCAAATCGATCTAAAATCACGTAAAAATGACAGATTTCCCATACACTGAACGTCAATTAAACCTATGTAAGCTATGTTGATTTCGCTGTGGATTGGAGTAAGTGAATTAAGGCCTACTGCAAACACGAGTCAATACCATTATCTGTTAGTGTTGACTCGCGTTTGTAGTAGTAGGCCTTAAGGCTGGGCACCTCCCCAGCGAAACTAGGATTTCACCTTCAGCTTACTTTTAGGGGAATAGAAATTAAAATGTTAAAAAATGCTCTTCATCGATCTATAGCGAAATATCAAAGCAACAAAACTTAATATTTTTATAAAGATTCGATAAATTAGAAGTACTTAAATCCAAATCCAGTATAGCAAAACGGCTTATGTTTAAACGATTACCAAAAACGCACCTATTTTACTACCAATAAATTCTAAATTGTGAAATATAATTAATTCTACATCATATTAACTTTCAAAAAACACCAACAATATGTTTCTTAATAAAACACTTTTGACATGTTAAGTTTTTAATATCGGTTAGTAGAAGGTTAATTCGTAAAAACCAAATGTAACGACTAGACAAGATCGCCTAGAACTCTGGAAGTAGGTATAGCATCTGCGATGATAATTTTTATGCGATTTTTTGGAGAAAAGAAGCCATTAATTGATAAATGGCAAACATGGCCGAGTGCTAATCAGACTCGCGCACCGAGGATTCTGTTCAAAAAACATATTTTTTTTGTTATGTACCTCACTATTTTTGGGATTTCACAATTTATCCTTTACTTTTATGCTATAAGACCTTGCTTATTGCCATCGTTGACAATTCTTGGTCAAATAATTAAGTGTGTGGTCCCTTAAAGCTGAGAAAAACATAAATTCTAGGTCAACGTAATAAAAAAATACAGCCGATGCAAAAACCAATCTCGGGTCTTTCTCATTGATCGAGAATCATTCGAATAATCCGAATAAGCATCTCAATCGGAGTTATATATGTTTTGCAGTTGGTACACAGTAAACGCAAAAAAAAACGGCCAAGTGCAAGTCGTTCCGTACCATTATCTATAAAAATGGCAAAAAAATCACGTTTGTTGTATGGGAGCCTCCTTTAAATATAAATTTTATTTTAATTTATTTATTTATTTTAAGTTAAATAATATAATATTCTGTAAATATTTGAAGCGTCTACCTGTTACCGTTATCAATATCGAGCAAAAACGATAAAAAAAACACAATTGGAACCCCCTTGAATATCAATTTTATTTTGTTTTTTAGTATTTGTTGTTATAGCGGCAATATAAATGCATCATCTGTGAAACTTCCAACTGTCCAACTATCACGGTTCATGAGACACATCCTGGTGACAGACGGACAGACAGACGGACGCACAGCGGAGGCGTTGTAATAGGGTCACGTTTAGCAACCTTCGGAACCCTAAGACTATTAAAATGCCTATGAAAAATAGGGAGTGAGTACGGGATTTTTTTAAATATTTTTGTCGATAATTTTGGACCCTCCCCAACACTGTTAAATATGTGCTCTTTATAAAGACTCACACTTAGCACCATATATAAATGTTATATAAATGTGCATTGTGTTTGAACGGTAAGATAGTCAAAACCGTTAGATGATAAACGAAGGGGTTAGTTGATCAAATATCGACAGATAGTAAAACAGACCGGCAGGGTTTAGAATTAAGGTTTATTTTGTTCTTACATGTCAACCTTCTCTGCGCTCGCCCCCTCTGGTCTTCACCTAAGTTACCGCAGTGTTTGCCCTGGTATTTCGTTTGCAATTCTAGTTTAAACCGGTTTACTATTTAACAGTTTTAACCGTTAGTTGATCAACTAAAGCGTCATATAGTAAGCAGTACGCTACAGTTTACTATCCGTTAGTTGACCAACTAACGAGAGAAAAAAACGTTACTTTTTCAACTAACGGTTTTGACAATCTTACGGTGACGTATATACTGTTGGTGTTCCTCAATATCATATAAATAAATAAATAAACTTCGTGATACTTTTATATGGAGCCAAAATATTCAAATTACCTTTATACGTTCACGTATCCCTGCTGACATTCACGATCAACAATCTAGTTCAGAGGAACAACTGCTTTAATACTCTTATTTTGGGTATCTTGAGATTTACAAAATGTCATGAGGATCAAAATCTCGATGCCTCATAACCGGTCCAGGTCCAGGGTTAAGGAGCAGAACAAATAAGTACCATTTTAATTCCATTTCATTCATTCCAAAACACCCGCAGGCCCAAAGTGTATATTTGCATAAATTTACTATAAAATAACCGCCATGCTGGATATTCAGAGCGAAATGGAATTCAGTTATGGCTTAACGAGGACACATTCCATTCGCAGACCATTTTGCATTAAGGCTGTACTGGGTGCATGGTGAAACCAGACAGCCAAGACCCAGGGGATGTAATTCTGATGTGTTAGGGATTTTGGAAGCTCACCACGGAATAACGGTTTCGTATGGGTCGCTAAATTTTCATCGGCTAAAAAAAAAAAGTACTAGTAAAGTACTAGTAGTAGTGAAGTTCTTTCTAACGGTATATTATACTGAGTAGATGATCGCGCAAATGAAGGGCCGGATCCATACAAAATTACACTAGGATTTTTAATTTGAGGCCAGAAATGTAAACAAACAACTATCATTTTCTAGAACAAAACAGTTGACTTTGACATTCATATTATACTTTTTGTACTGGAAAATGACAGTTGTTTGTTTACATTTCTGGCCTCAAATTAAAAATCCAAGTATAGGTACTTGCTTTTTGATTTAATAAATTGAAAGGCATTGTACCTCATAAGCTTTGTTTGTAAAATTTCAGGGGAATACGTCTTTTTGTCTTCTTTATATTGGTACAACTCTTTTTATTAAACAGCGTGTAACGGAAAGGTGTTATCAAATTTTAAGCGGTTGTTAGGGAGATCATTCTGAGCATCATTAACAATGAAACCGATTTGATCAGGGAACTTTATTTTTCCCTCCTCCATACAAACAAATCAGGCCTTTACTGGCCCAAAATGTATAATTGTCAAAAATAAAGTTGCTCCGAGTAAATCATTTCCATAGTAAAAGTTGTTCAGAATGTTGTCCCTAAGAACCCCTTAAAATTTAACTAGACCTTTCTGTAACAGCCTATATAATCAGGGCATTCGTTAACAAACATTGTTTTCTTCGAAATCTCTGACGCATTGTGCAATAAAGGGATGGCAGATAGACGTCTCGTCAGGGTGCGAGCCCATCGCCATTGAGTCATTGGCTATGCATCGTTATTACTAGAGCGACTGCTATGCACAAATTGCCTCCAATATTCGACTGATGTAGTCACGAGGGGGAATACTGAAATGGAGGCAAAAGCTAACAAACTAACTGAATTCATTCCAAAATGTTTTTTTGCGAAAGTAACTTTTCCAGGAAAAACGGCTGTTTGGATGACCACATCACATACTTTTATTTGAAACTTGCTTGCGCATCCAGTCCTAGTATCTTTGTACATAATCAATACTTTGCGACGTGAAATTATCTGAAAATACTAACACAGACTACAATTATCAGCATCTAGAACGAACAGTTCTGTAATCGTATCTACACCTCAGCAAAAATGAGATTTTCAGGGAATTGGCGAAAATAAATTAATGTACATACTAAATTAGTATGTAGCCCAGCCCGGTTAATACCGTATATGTTTACATTGTGTAACTTCATAAATTCGTCAATGCCGCTTTTTAGTTTTCCGTACATACCCGAAGGGTGACCACGGAACCCTTACTAAGCCACCGCTGTCCGTCTGTCCGTCCTCTGTCTGTCTGTGAGCGGGCTATATCTCTAGAAACGTAAAGGCAACTAGAGAAATGATTTTTTTACAGGATACGTGTTATTTTTCTTGTGTGACTTTACGGAACCCTTCGTATGCGAGTACAGCTCGCAATTGACCAGTTATGTTATATTTCAGCTGAACATTTAATACCCCTTGTTAATTACCCTTACCTCTTATTCATTAATATAGAATGAGCGCGTATCCTTCATGATCCCAATAAGGATCGGAAGTCTGACAACAGCCTTACATTTGCGGTTTGATCAAAATTGGCTGTAGCTGACCCCTTAAAAAGCATAAAATAACAATTACAATATTTTGTGCAGGATATATACGTAAGGTCGTTTAATATTTAAGGGTACTAAAGAAAGCAAGCAATGCAAGAAAGCTTGCTTCGCTGAATTTACAAGATTGAGCGACATGAGGCGGCGACACGGTATCAGCAGTTGCAGCCGGGCCACGCGTCGCCGGCTACGGAAGGTACGGGTTTCTATTTCATAGAAATAGAAACCCGTACTACGGTCGCGACAGTCTTAACCTAAATCTATATGAGAAAGCTGATTGCGATACGGGATTGACAACTATGGGTTTATGGAATGGCGTTACATTATTTACGCCATATCTGGTGCAAGATTCAATGAACACTGTCATAAATATTAGTAACATTCCAGCCCCCTTGACATTGACCCCTAGTAACCACCCCTCCCCCAGACCCTGGTTGAATTAGGGCATTAATTAGGCCTGTTTCGTAAGTTATGTTATTATAATCTATCAGCCAGATAGATCGATTTAGGTACAAAATTTACTATTTATCTGACTGATAAGTGCACCCTAAATGAGAAAGGCAGAATAATAGTTGCGCCGATTACGATTTTGCGTTACAGGAGGCTAGCCCATCGCCGGAGCTAAGGAGATATGAAGGACACCTCAATAACCCTGCAGCGAGAGTAGTTCGCATCGCATCAAAGGTAGCGCGCGAGCCTGCACTACAAACAAGCGTCTAAAGACCTCATTTCAACGAGGCATTGAAATAAAACGTTGCTGAGTGTGCTCTTCACTCTAAAAGCGGGCAAACAAGAGTGCCTGCTTCCGAATATTACTGTTAGTTTAACTCAGTACGAGTATCTTTTAACAATGATCTTCTTGTATCTCTGTTGTTTCTTAAATACGAATTAGACGTCTGAAATTTTTGGTGGTAAAAAAAATCTGTTTTCTGAGTATCTGTCCTTTAAAAATATCATGACAAGGTCTCGCCTAAATTCGGATTTTGATAGTAGGAAGCTCACTGATGTTGATAAGCACGAGGCTGGAGTCGAAGGTATTATACCTTTAGGTTTAGTGTCACCGGCTTTGACTGCAGGACAACAATTAATAATAAACCCAGCATCAGTAGCACGCCCCACGGGACATTTATATCGCGTATTTTATCGTGTCTAGCGGTCGAAATTCGTAACTCTTTGACCCTTCTCAAAACAAAACGTAACGTAGATGCGTTATAATGCATGAGAAATGCACCGGGGCGTGCCTGTTATGAATTTTCATCAAATCATTTCAATTTACTTTTTAGGGTTTCGTACACGAAACGTGCTAATGGGACCCTATTTACTAAGCCTGCGCTGTCCGTCTGTCTGTCCGTCACTGGACTCTATCTGATGAACCGTAACAGGTAGAGAGTTGAATTTTTCATAGAATATCTATTTCTGTTACCGCTACTGCATCAGATAATGAACTACACAAGGTTTTTTAAATTTTAGTGAGTTCCCGAACAAGAGACCTATTTCAATATCCCTTTCCCTACAATTTATCAAAAATAAAATTGACAAAACTTGCCACCAGAGGAGATGCTAACGTCGACAATCGATGAGATCTGTCAAAATCAATACAAAAGTTGTTTACGTTTCTATATTTTTATCATAGAACGCCGCATTGCGTGGCAATAAGTTGTAATAAAAATGGTAAACACTACTTTTCCAAAGATAGTAGGCTTAGAATGGCTATGGGAAAATGCCACTAAGATTCGGAATTTCAAGGCCTCCACAAATTCGAGGTATGGTGCTTTTATTTAATTCACTATATCTTACCAACAGTAGTAAATAATTTTTTATGTCATCAATTTCATGGTCATGAGGAAGCAAAATTAGAGGGGCAGGAAGGCCGGCAATTGGCCCTTATCAGCGGAAGCTCTACGGAAAAGGCTCAGAGAAGCCACAGTACAGCAACTAAACCTATTACGGTCTAGCAGAGAAGACTGCAAGAACACAAAACTTTTCATAGATAAGTACAACCATAAATTTACAAATTACTTAATGAGACTGCTACGCAGTAAAATAAAAATACTAACTAGCCTTATTGCAGGCCATTGTACACTAAACAAACACTTGACAATTACAGGTGCAACGGAGAGCCCCCTGTGCATGGGGTGCATGGAAGTGGATGAAACAGTAGAGCACATGCTACTGGCATGTCCATCTACAACAGAAACCAGGATGGCTAGCCTAGGTGACACAACAAACACCCACGGGCTCCTAGAACACTGGAACTAGAACACCTGGGATGGCTGAAGTAGATGTGCAGGCGAAGGGGGCATGCACAAAGGCCCCGCTCAAGTGGGCCAGGTGCAGGCGCTACACCCCCTTTTTGAAGATAGAAGATAGATGGTCCTGAGTAATTCTAAACTTACGATTTCGGTCAAATAACTCCAGCCTCTAAAATAAATATATTATTTATAGCTTACGTTTAAATTTTTTTTAAACTAAATGCGATGTTGAAAACTTAAAAAGTATGTGTTACTTCGTTTGTAATGTACTAGAAATATACTAAACACAACCGGAGTTTATTTGACTATTTGTTTTCTAGCATAATTAATAAATTATTTACCTTCTGACTAAGTCCTTTAACGTCCCTCCCCGTGTTTTCAACTCATATTTTAACTGTTTCACAGTTCAATTACTGTGCATATGTTACTCGCAAAAACAGAAACACTGCATTTCGCCAAATATCGCCAGAAATAGCCACCGAACCGGCAAACTCAAAGTGACAGATTGTTTGTTATCTGTCTGACGAATGCAACGCCATCTGTTATAAGTTTAGCGTTTTCTTCTCGATTGGTTTGACATTGGATCCGCTATCTGCAGGGTAGGGGGGTGATGTTTAGATTAGAAACCTAGTTCTGGCATATATTTTTTGTATACCTTTGCCCCTCGTTGAGGACAATAATGGGTTAATGTCCTTAAGTAGTCTCTTGTACGATGGTACATAACCCTTCGTGTGCGAGCCCGACCCGCCCCAAATCGTATTTTTACTGTTGATACCGTGACTACAATGCAAACCGCCGCTCGCCGCGTCCAGCGTCAGCGTCCAAGCCGCCCCTTCATGCAGCCGCGGTTGACTCACGCCCCGGCCGGCGCGGCGCCGCTATGTCGCGTCGTCATGGAAGCTGCGGAATGTTTGCCTCCCCGTTCCTTCCCGGATCCATATTGATGTGGCGGCTAAGAGATGACAAACACCATGTGCGGTGCATCTGCCCGCGTGACTAATGGAATATGCTTGATTGAGGTCAATAATCTTTGTGGTACGGGGAGATATTCCTATTTTTATAATTTACATAAGCACATATTTTATATCATTTCACATTTACTTTACTTTAGGAGTCCCAGGAGATATCTTTTGTCTAAAGTCGATCATTATTGTAAATACTGGACTAGTTGTCCAGTATTTACAATAATGATCGGCTCATCAAGTTAACACTGACTGCCATTTTGAAGCTACTGTTACAGGTAAAGTGCTACAGGGATATTTTGGCAGTTTGGTGCAATAGGAAATGAACCTATTGTCATTATCTACGTACTACGTGGCGTACTGTCAAGTCGGAAAGTTAGGTAGTGTCGTAGATTTACAGAGAACGGGATGAGCCGGATGTGAGGTCACGCGTGATTTTATAAATTTCACTCCTCATTATAAATTTAATACGGTATTTGTCTGCTAGTCAAAATAGATCCCACCAAAAACATTTTCATGTAAAATATTGCCAAGACGAGACCATGTAGCTGGCACTAGGAAATCCAATCCCGCAAACGCGGGATTTCTCGTGTGCGGGATCCGCACCTTTTTTGCGGGATTGAATATGAGGGTGTGGGCATGCGGGATCCCGCAGGTTTTCGGGATTGAAAAAAACTGAAATACCAAGAAAACGAGACGCAAACGTCAATACAAACACCAATATAACATAGCGTCAATCACGCCTTTTCCATAAAGGAAGTCAGAGGCACATTTGTGCCTACTTTTAGCCAGTTGGTCAATACTCCATTTTCCGATATATATATATATATATATATATACACAGTCAGGTCATAAGTTCTGTCACACAATAAAAACTTTTGAATTTAGAACACTGGCCACAAAAAAGTTTATTGAATTCGAATTTCGAATTTTTCATGAAAATAAAAATGTGTACTTTTTAGAATTTTCCTCATTTTTAAATATGGAGTGGACACTTGAAGAAGACCGTGTCGCAGTTATTGCGTTGCATCGTTGCGGTTACGCGCCAATTCAGATTTTCGACTTACTGAAAAATTTGAATATAACCAAAAGATTCGTTTATCGTACCATAAAACGATACCATGTAGACTCTAGTGTAGATGACAGGTCAAGAAGTGGTCGCCCTCGCTCTGTTAGGACTCCAGCAGTGATAAAAGCTGTGAAGGCGCGAATTCAAAGAAATCCCATACGTAAGCAGAAACTGTTGGCCGTTCAGATGGGGTTAAGCAGGACCACGGTGAAAAGGGTGTTAAATGAAGACTTAGGGCTTAGGGCATATCGAAGAAAAACAGGACATCGTTTTGACGCTCGTTTAATGGACCTGAGACTGAAGAGATGCCGCGCTTTGTTGAAGCGGTACGCGGGAAAAAAGCATCGGGAAATTCTTTTTTCGGATGAAAAAATTTTCACCGTGGAAGAGAGCTACAACAAACAAAATGATAAGGTGTACGCACACAGCAGTGAAGAAGCGTATTCCGCGTGTCCAACGAGGTCATTTTCCATCCTCGCTCATGGTTTGGTTGGGAGTCTCTTATTGGGGCTTAACTGAGGTACATTTTTGTGAGAAAGGCGTAAAAACGAATGCAGTTGTGTATCAAAATACAGTCCTCAAGAACCTTGTGGAACCTGTTTCTCATACCATGTTTAATAACAGGCACTGGGTAATCCAACAAGATTCTGCGCCAGCTCATAGAGCGAAAAGCACACAAGACTGGCTGGCGGCGCGTGAAATCGACTTCATCCGGCACGAAGACTGGCCCTCCTCCAGTCCAGATTTGAGTCCGTTAGATTACAAGATATGGCAACACTTGGAGGAAAAGGCCTGCTCAAAGCCTCATCCTGATTTGGAGTCACTCAAGGCATCCTTGATTAAGGCAGCCGCCGATATTGACATGGACCTCGTTCGTGCTGCGATAGACGACTGGCCGCGCAGAATAAAGGCTTGTATTCAAAATCGCGGGGATCATTTTGAATTAACTTTATTACCATAAGAATCTATGTTTTATTAAGTTCATTTTGCTATATAAATGTTTAGATAAATAATAAACATGTCTAAATTATTTCATATTGCACATGTGACAGAACTTATGACCTGACTATGTATATATATTTTACAGGCACATTAATTGCTTCTGACCTCACACTAGGATTGTGTGTATTGGGAACCCTGTGTTTTGGGAACCAGAAACAGTGACATCCACACACATAGTCATCCATGACTTGTTTTTTTTTTATTTATCCCCAGCCGGGGATAAATAAAAAAAAAACAGGGACCTCTTGCATGGTAGGCAGAGCCACAACCGCAGTTCTGTGTTATGTGTGCTTTGTGTGTGTTTCCAAATGCGCCCAATACCAAAATACGCAATTAAGTGGCTTCCTACGTCACAAGCCAGCATAGGTCCCTACGGGGAAAAGGGTTTACCATCACAGGGCGTCGCGAGTTGCCAATTTAGTGACATAGTAGAAATGGAAACTTTTAACTAAGCCCTAGCGATCAAGAATAAGGATTAGGTATCAAATTTATTAATTTGTCTTTTTGCATTATTTAATGAAATTAATAAACGTTATGGGATATTTATCCATACATCAAACTGCAAATTATCAAGTAGACGTTGAATTTCAGGGTAGATAGAATCGTTATCATAAATTCCTGGACCTTCAACAATAGCATATTATAGGAAATTGGCTTTCAGAATGAAGTCTAGAAAGAAATCTTCGTTATTTATACTTTGATCTTCACTTATTTATCGCTGGAGCTGTGAGCCTTCGGAACTTGGGACTAGTAAAAGATCATACTCTAAATATGTTAGCATTTCTTAGGGAAAACTTAAAAAAAAACACTTTATTTAATACAACCGCCAACCGCTTGTATACGTAAACGTTGGTTTATTAACTAACTTACGGTGACATATACAAGAATAAGTGTTGATTGATGAACTCGATCCCGCAGGCTTGCGGAATTAGGACTTTGATGCATGAGTCAAGCTACTCTAAACGCCCTAACTCTACAAGCCCTAACTTCATAAACTCTACACCTTAGTCAAAATATTTAGCTTGGCCTTTTCTCTGCCGTGACATGGGTGTAAGGTGACAAATTTATTCAGTATTAATTACTTTTAATTTACAATGTAAATTTTTACTATAACCTTTCATTCATTTTCCAGTCATTCAATCGTTTCTTGCAGTACCTAACGAGATTTATTTATACAACCCGTTTCATTGTATGAATAAAAGTGTTTTTTTTTGTTTTTTTTTTATTGAATTCATTGAAGTTTCATTTTTGCAACATCTGGGGGCACGGCAGTGCCCCCGCCAAGATGAGCAAGTGAAGCGCAAGGGCACTACCTACCTTTTCTCGAAGCGCGCTTCGTCGCTTTTTTGAACTCTAACATTTTGGGTTTAGATTATAGCAGTTGAACAAAATTTCCGAGGTATGGTGTCAGTAGTAGGCTTAATATACATAGAAAGTTTAAATTTTTCAATTTATTATTTTAAACAAGGAGTAATTTTGTTCACGAGTTCTATGGAATTCGCGTTACGAGTTCGCGAGTCATGTGACGTCACAATCAAATGCTGTCTTTTTAACACAAAATAAAAATATATAATAAATAAGTATTAGAGGACAATCTTTCACAAATCGAACTAGGCAAATAGTAAACTTAATAAATATGCGTTATGGGTGTTATGCGTTATGCGTTATGGGTGGGATGACGAAATAGTTAATAGAGATAAATACTTATTATATTGCATAGATAACATCCAAAACAAATGTTCGATGATTAAGGAGCCCTTCCCCGAATAGGCTATCCTGATTGACTCGATGAACTGCAGGGGCAGGTGTCACCTCGTGGCACCGACTGCTGAACTGGATGATGCGCGCCGCTCCATCCATGCCCGCCAGGCGGCACAGGACACGTGGGCTACGTGCAAACTGATTGCCGCACCACGCGGCTGCCCCTCTCCAAGGTGGCTGAAGGAAGGTTGATCTTTAGGGGTTGACGATTGGGTTGGAGATTGTGGAATTGAAACGATTACTTGATTTGCATGACTACACTTTAATTTACTGAAACACTGTACATTTATAACTACTGAAACTTACGCTCAATGCGTTGACAATTGACATTATACATTATGAAGAAACAATGTGTTAATTTGGATTAACAACTAAGAAACAATTATTCATGCTCATCACACAAATATTTGCTCTTATAGGGATTCGAACCCAAGACCTTCAGCTCTCGTAGGCAGGGTTTACTACGCGCTAGGCTTTATTTTGCCTTGTGTATTTCTTTTATATGTATGTGTTTATGCAAATACAGCAAATTAATGGATATTCTATTCTATACTATATAATTGAGTTCCAAGTTGTTAATAATGGCTTTCTTTATGTATTATACCTATTATATCTACCTATAGAGCTCCGTGGACTAATGTTTCACGCTTGCTTCTCAAATAAGAGATGCAGGTTCGATTCCTGACCTGACAAACGAATTTACGAATAAGATAATTAATTTATCTTATGTTATGTTCTTATACGGACGTTTTAACGGTGATGGAAACCTTCATTACTCCTTAGCTGCGGCGATGGGCTAGCCCCCTGTCACGCAAAATGGAGTATTAAATAACTGGCCCAAAGTGGGCACAATCGTGCCTCTGCCACCCCGTATGGGAAAAGACGTGACGCTATGTTATGTTAAACCTATTTATCAGTAAATCATCACCACATAATTTTCTCACATGGACTTGTTTACTTTTAAAATAGGTACCTATACGGCAATTAATCGTGATTGGGCATTTTATACTCATTACATTACATATCCTGAAATGGGTCGACATCGCTGTTTTAAAAAGCAATAAGATTTGAAATTTATGCCATTTTCACATAAAATTACGCATTTATCGAATGTAGAAAATCACACCCTAGTCCATGCTAAAATAGCGATGTGTTTGCAAGTTTTGCAACCATCTATTTTTCTCTTTGAGACAATCCACTCTAAATGAAAACACTATCGTGACGACAAATTGAAAAGGATCCTACTCCGAATTAAATGGCGTAACTTAAGGGATACACTCTCACGAGCTCAGCTATATTTGTTATTTTGCTCTTTGTGAACGTTCCAATTATTTCCACACCTGCTCCGCTGACGATTGTCTGCTGGCCAAGTGTAAATCGATAGAGCTTTTTAGGCTTCCATACCCGAGGGTGCCATGGGTGAACATGGTTATTTCTGGCGCTACAGCAATAAATAAGAACTGGACGAGATTTTATAAACTAATTGGGAGACGTATACAAAGCGCGATATAACAAACCATAAATGATTCAAATATGATCGTAGATTTCGCGGCTTATCACATTGTTGTGGTGGTACAATTGATATGACATCGGTTTCGCAATCGGTTTTGGGATCGAATCCATGTTGGGACATAATGTTATATTCTTTTTTTTTTCTTTTTTTTTTATTATTTTTAGCGGTTAAGCACGGAACCCTTCGTCTGCGAGTCCGACCAGCACTTGGCCCATTTTTTGTAAAGGTAGAGGCGCCTACATCCGAGAAGGGATAGGTATTTCAAGCAACGCCTACTACCTACATAACCTATGCCATACCTACATACGCCGTGAAACATACAGGAAATATTTTGTTTTTGCTTATGTTCGTTACCCACAAGCGATAGCAATAACAAATAAGCACCTTCGGTCCACCAATAATTAAATATGTATAATTGGTAGACTGAATGGTACATTCCCTTAGAACTTAATGCGAACGTGAACTTTGCATTTGGTTTACACATCGCTGTAGTTTGTCGGTCTACGACGTCCACTTTTTTCTGTCGCTTGTAGCGTTGTATTCACTAAACGCTATTGACTGCTTTCGACAAAAGACTCAAACCATTAGAATATAATTTCTTTTGTTCGTCTCTATCTTAAAACTTTTCGATCGGTTGCACTGGAACCGGGTTTCTAACAATCACACTTCCGCTCCGCTTAAGCCCCTTGTTTAGGTAAGTTTAGCTTAGAGACAAACTACGGCATTTAGTAAATAAAGTAAACAATACAAAATAAAATTGTTTCGTTATAAATAAAATATACCTATTCCTATAATGCTCGCTATTTCTCGGTGTAATATCTGAGCATCAATTAAATTTAACCGCTTGTACTGAAACTAAATGATCGTGTTTTGAAAACTCGACACAGGTGGGAACCGAGCGTAAAATCATAATATGTAATTAAAACTTTATACAGATTAAAGTATTTGCGCCGCGGTGATAATGATAGGCAAACATTTACACACAAGTCCCGAGACCTAATATTACACTTATTAGGTAACTAAAACGTTCGTAATTAGGTGAAAACTACTTCACTTACATTTATTAATATAGCGTCACGCCATTCCAGATACGCGGTGGCTGATGCCATAATTTTCGCACTTTTAGCTGTTATTGAATACTCCACTTTTCGTGACAGGGGGCTAGCCCATCGCCGATGGTATAGAGAATGAACGTTTCCTTACGACGTTTTCCATCAACGTTAGAAGGTAAATTACTTGAGATAAATTACTTATCTCATTGGTACATGGTCAGCACTGGATTCGAACCGCATCTCCTGCTAGGTGAAAAGTGAAACCACTAGACCATGGAGCTCTGTACTGACTGTTTAAAAGTGGGCACCATTGTGCCTCTACCGTATGGCAAAAGGCGTGACGCTATGTTATGTTTGTCTTACTTTTAGGGTTCCATAACTTAAAAAGGAAAAACGAAACCATAATAGGATCATTCGCGTGTCCGTCCTAAGTGTGCAAAACGAATTAAAGGGCCGAATTCTGAACTGATTAAGTTGAAATTCGGTACACATATTGAATTGAATTGAATATCAATTTATTGACTTTAACAATACACATCACATCACACAAGTTTAGGCCATATAGGCATTAAAAATATCTACACAGAGAAAATAAAAATACTAAATTAAATAATCATGGTTGTAAGTACACGGAAAAAAATTATACAAAAAACCGGCCAAGTGCGAGTGGGACTCGCGCACGAAGGGTTCCGTACCACCGTTTAATGGAAGCGATGGTGTGGAGTGAATAGTTTGGATTTTACACACCAAAATATTGTTTACAAAGTTATTGGTGCGCTTACTTTCACACTACATGTACGTAACCAGGTGCATCCATAAGTTTGTATGTGGTATTGAAAGAATTGTTGTATGGGAGCCCCCTTAAATATTTCTTTTATCCTGTTTTTTAGTATTTGTTGTTATAGCGGCAACAGAAATACATAATCTGTGAAAATTTCAACTCTCTAGCTAGCTAGGTTCTTGAGATACAGCCTGGTGACAGACGGACGGACGGACGGACGGACGGACAGCGAAGTCTTAGTAATAGGGTCCCGTTTGGAACCCTTCGGGTACGGAACCCTAAAAATGACCAAATAACCCATGCGATGTGTACCGCAACAGCGAATGGTTTCCGACTCAGCATGTGGACTTGCCAAGCCTGCAACGCTGATATTCTGTCGGTA
This sequence comes from Argyresthia goedartella, assembly GCA_949825045.1. Lineage (NCBI taxonomy): Eukaryota > Metazoa > Arthropoda > Insecta > Lepidoptera > Argyresthiidae > Argyresthia > Argyresthia goedartella. The sequence goes on from OX463819.1 coordinate 9,167,997, forward strand.
CCTAAATATCGTGCGTGGAAATCATATATGGGTGGGCGTTATATAACCTACTTTATTAAATAATATGTAAATATGTAAAGAGGGAAATAAATTAATAAATAAACAAAATAATTGTGTGTTTGTGTAAGTATCAAGTACATAAATACGAAAAACAAAATTATAAAAGTGTCATCCGACTTAAGACGATGACAGGGTGACATTATTTTGCCAACTACACGACTAACGCGAGAGCTCATCGGGACTGAGTCAAACATTTTTTTTTTGGAGCTGTAAAAACTGATTTTTACATTTATTTTTAAAATGAGCTATAGATTTTAGATCACGGCTTGGTGGCGGCAGATTGTTCCAGCACTTCGTTGCCAAATATCTGAAACTGCCCCGAAAAGCAGCAGACCCGTGACGGGGGATCAAAAGTAGACTCGAGGAGCTCCTAGGCTGGTGATGGTGTGAATGTTTCCTGGTACGTTTTTCATGAAGATAGTCGGGTGTTTCGCGCTTTATCACCCCAAATAGGAGCGAGGCCAAATGTAGGTCCCGTCTGCCGGCTATCTTAAGAATGTTGGCATTGTTAAGGAAGGGTGTTACGTGGCCGCGTGAAGGAATATCGAAACAAAACCTGGCAGAAGCATTTTGCACCCTTTGCAAGAGCCGTTGAGTTCGTTTGAAAAGACAGGGTCCATAAACTGAAATTCCATAATTTAACTTTGACAAGACCAAGGACTCACACAGCGTGATACGCATTTGCTCGCTTAGAAAGCATCTTATCTTATATAATATACTAAGCCTATAGAAGCAGTTCTTGACCATCTCAAGAACATGCTTTTCAAAACGAAGCTCTTGATCCATGATAAGCCCAAGGTTGCGAGCCTCATTTACATGTTCAATCAAGACACCCGCGATTGAAATTTGTGGGTTTAGGTTTGTAATTGTCTCGATTTGATTTTTAGATCCTAAAATCATATATTTTGACTTAGTAGGGTTCAGTACCAAAGCGTTCCCAACTGCCCAGGCGCCCACCCTATCCAAATCATTATTAATATGTCGAACATTATCAATAAAATTGTCTTTATTTATATCTGTATAAATTACAAATTTATACAGATATAATTATAGACAATTTTATGCAGATGACTTACAAAGTCATCTGCATAAATGTGATATTTGCAATGGGTAATGAATTTTATGATGTCAGCACTGTAAATAATAAATAACAAAGGCCGCAATATCGTACCTTGGGGGACACCCCTAACAGCTGTGATGATTTGCGATTCGTCACAGGAACCATCATTCTTCCTTAAAACCACCTGCTGTGTACGACTCGTAAGGTAACTTTCGAACCATCTCACCGCATCTGTGTCAAACCCATAATAACTAAGCTTAGAAAGCATCATACACAAATTAATTGAGTCAAAAGCCATAGAGAAATCTAGGAGGGTTAGTATAGTGCCATTTCCGGTATCTTGAGCCGCGAGTATATTATCTACGACATCAAGCAGGGCAGTCGTGGTACTCCGGTTCTTCCTAAAACCTGACTGTAGCTTGGGTAATATATGGTTTTTTCCGCAAATGAGATGACCTGGTTATAAATAATCTTTTCGAGAATCTTAGATAAATACGGAAGTATGCTAATAGGACGCAAATCGGATACACTTTGTGGATCATTATTTTTTGGGATCGGTCGTACGACAGCGTTCTTCCAGTGCGTGGGTAAATTGGCAGTAGTAAGAGACTTGTTTACAATATTGGTGATAATTTTAAGAGTTTGCGGTAAAGTCAATAGTATCATGCTCATTGTAATGTGATCAGCACCACAAGCGTTAGAACTCATCTTGCAAATTATTTTACCAACATCACTCATTAACTGGTTGAAGCTGAAAGACATCAGGGCCATGCCTGTGAAACTCCAAGAAAGTAAGATCTGAGATTTTAACAGAGTTGACCCCTGGAATATTGAAAAAGTGCAAATTCATTTCGTCAGGTGTGGCAATATTATCAGGAATATCATTAATTTTCTTGAAGTTAGGTAATGTAGTATCTCTAAGTTTTTTCCACAGTAATTTAGGGTTATGGAAGTTTTTATTAATGTTTTCGTCGAAAAATTCTTCGCAAATAAACTAGCATTAACTAAATGTTTTAGTGACTTATATTCTTGCCAATGAGATTCCAGTTTTTACTGCTTATAACGGTCGTGAGCCTAGTTACGAAGCCTCATCATGTACCTGACATTGCTGGTCAACCATGGCATGGGTTTATTCTTCAAAATCATGGTTTTTAAAGGGGCAAATTTGTCAAACAACTCAAGAATGCATACTTCAAAAGCCTCTAACATAAGATCAACATTTGTATGTTCCAAGATAGCGTCCCAATTGATTTTATTTAAATAGTCGTTGAAACATGGTATATCAATATCTTTTAGAGGTCTGTACGTAATCTTACACGGTGGATATTTATCCCTTTTTAACTTTAACTCTAATGTAATGAAAGCATGTGCACCGAGATCTGGCATATGCTCACCGGAGACTCTAGCTACATGTGCGTTGGTGCAGACAAAATCAATCAGAGTTGCGCTATTATCGGTAAAATGTGTTGGCTCGGCCACACAGTTTACCAGTTTCGTGTACTCGAGAAACTGCTGCAACTTACGTGTCATAATGTTGTCATAATCACATAAATCAATATTGAAATCGCCAGTACTTACTGTATTATTAAATTACGTGTAGGTATCAAATAAATCGCATACTTTATTTATCAATGTCAAATGAATGAAGTAGTAAGACAAAAACGAACATTTCCGAGAAAATACGAAAGGAAAGGATTATTCACTACATCTGTAACTACGTTACGATCAAATCTCGAAAAAGTTGTAATGGAGTCTGTAGATGCACTAGATGACTTTTATCTAGAAAGTAGATGACTTTCTAGATGAAAGTCATCTACTTTCATCCACTGTGGTCGATATGCTGTACCAATAATAATTTTAGTTGAATTTAAATTTAAGAAAAGCCACATTTGCTCAACTTTAGACTCTGATGGCGGATGAGGGTAGACCCTAGCTTTTAAACCTAGTTTAATGTAAAATGCGACACCGCCGCTGCGGGCGCGCCTAATATCAAGCGGGCGGGCCACATGACGCAATCTGTATCCCGGTATCGACAGCGCTCGCCCCACCTCGCCGTCCCTAAGCAAAGTCTCGTTCACCGCTAAAATATCGGGTGATCTCTGCAGCATAGCCACTGTGAGCTCATTGTGCCCAGTGTTTAAAGACCCCGCGTTCCATAATGAAATTTTGATATGTTTGCTTGTTAGTCTTTGATAGTTAAAAGAATCCTGCGCAAATCGGTAAAAGTCGGGCATAGATAAAATAATATGATAAATGAACTATAGTATAAATAAGTAACATAACATTGTAAGCGTGATTTGAGTGTGCATATAGAAATAATACAAGTGTTGTTGATGAGCTGCGTAACTTGTCCAGAAACCAGTTTTGCTTGAGTCACAAGCCCATTCGCTGCCGCGTACGCACACGACCACATGGTGTCGTCGGTACAATACAGTGAAAAAGTAAATACAAAGGAAATTGTTGAGTCGATGACTACATAACAAAGTGACTTATTACAGTTAACAGTGATGGCTATGAGTAAAATGGAAGAATGTTTGTGAAACCAAGGACATTGAAAGAAAAGTACATGTACGGTAGCGATGTAAAACATAAAAATACTATTTGAGATAGTGTAAAGTAAACAACTCTGTGAAAGCAACAATATAGTAAGCTCGTTACTTTGTGTTAGAGCATGGGATATCGCCAAAAACACGCTTTAAATCAGCGTCGCATCGGATGTATTAAATTTTGGCTGACTTGGACACTCTGGCTTGCACAAGACCATCCCTAGTCCAGATAAATTGCCAACCCTGCTTCCCCAATTCACGGGCTTTGGCAAACAGGATTCGGTTTTCTCTCGTTGCCGCGCCGCTCATTGACGTGCATTTTCTCCGCCGCGTGAGGCGGCAGCCCGAGACCGTCGGTGGTGGTGCCACGCCGCACCTTCGCTCCCTTCAGCAGCTCGTCGCGAACGGAGCGCCGTGCCAGCCGCACGACGATAGGCCGAGGCCTGTCCTTCCGGGGCGGGCCGCTCGCCACCACCGCTGCCGTTGTTGTCGGCGCACCCTCCACGCGAGGGGCTCCGACGCGCGTCGCGCTGACCACGTCTCGCTCGTCTATCTTCACACCGAGCTTCATATTAGGTATTCCTGGGACCCAAACACAATCGTGATGAAGTCATTTTGATGTCCCACTGCTGGACAAAGACCTCCCCCTTTTTCATCCACATTTCCCTGGTTTGTGCCACCTCCGGCCGCCCTGGCAGAAACTTGTCAAGGTCGTCCTGCCATCTGCGTTTAGGCCTGCCTCTACGCCGGTATCCGTTCTGTGGTAGCCAGTCAGTGGCAATTTCCGCCCATCTGTCTGGGTGTATAAGATCAAATTCAAAATTCCAAATTCCAAATGTCTTTATTACTGTAGATAGATAGATTAACGTTTATTCCATCAAAGCAGCAAACATACAAATTAAAAGTGATACGGAGGTGCAACTATAAAATAACTTAAATGATAGCAAAGTAATAAAAACAAAAACTCATAAGATTATTACGAAAACAATAAAACAAAAAGAAGAATAAAGGTAGGTATGTAGGCGCGATGCATTAACGCGAAAAGGTCAAAGCTCAGTGTTTATTGCTCATTAAGAGCAGCACTGGTTTTCAGCCCTCACCTAGGAGACGCGGAGACTCAGCGGTTACATTAGAATGTGAATTAGAATGAAAATAATAATAATAAAAAAAGTGTCAGAAATAGATATATCCTTACAAGTGTTTAAATATGTGGAAATAAATAAATACATTACATGTTTCAATACTTTCATGAGTAGGATTGTACAAAATATACATGAAGATTATTCAGTATTCAGTATTCAGTATTTATTGTGTCATATAAATAGGTACATTTCACTTATAAGTAGGTACTCTATAATTATATGGACCCCGTTAGGGCATTGCACAGTGACTTAAATAACTAGATTATCATTCACATTCATTTCATTCAACGACATTAGAACATTACTTATACTATAGTTACCTTTCTATATTGCATAATATTTTATCTTAACTATATTATATATATTTTATCTTAACTATATATTATAATTATGGGAGGAGTAATGTGTGTATTTCTCAAAACCTGTACCTATAAACTTTCATTGAAAAGTTATTGCGTAGAGTAATATGCTTTTTCTAAGAGCAGCGTGGTTAGATTTTTTGTAAATGTTTTTAAGTTTAAGTTTGTAAATGTGTTAGGTATTTTATTGTAAATGAGAATGGACTTTATAAATTTCGAGTTTGGGTGCAGGGAGTATGATTTTAGTGTTTCTGCGAGGGTTTTTGTCGAAGGTGTAAAGTTGTTTTTGTGTACAAGTGGCTATTTCCAATATGTATATGCAAGGGAGCGTTAGTATTTTTTCATTTCTGAAGTGGGGTCTGCAACTTTCTTGTATTGGTTATAATTCAAACGCATTTTTTCTGCTGTATATTATATAAATAAGTATATAAGTATATTATACCATGTGAGTAGTGAGTAGCAGAATGGGTATAGTGTGAATATGTTTACTAAAATCATAAAATATCTAACTAAAAATATATGAAAATGGCAGAGGTAGCGGCTATCCAATGTTGGAAAGACAAATTCCTAGTTTTTGCTTTTGAATCAGGTGCGACTTCATTTGTGTTTTGAAGGTGTATTTGGAGGTCAGATTTCTTATGGGCAGCGGAATATCATTCCAACATTTGGTAGCTTGGAAGCGGAAGCTACCTCTAAATGCCACCGTGCGGTGTATATGACCTTCAAGAGGTGCCCGAATATCCCTCATGCCGTATCTGGAGTGAGATGTTGCCACCATTAACTTTAGGTACAGGTACTCAGGTTTTTTAAACTTGATGACATCAAACACTACACTGGAAAGGTGTAAGGTGCCTTCGCAGTTCCATTTTGAGCATTCCAGCAGAGTTTAAGTATGGGGTGTTTACTACGAGGTCGTACATCAAAGCAAAACCTACAACAAGCATTTTGCACTAAACGCTGAGTCTTCAATAGAAGACGCGGACAATAAACTATATCTCCGTATTTGAGTCGACATAAAATCAGTGACTCGCACAGAATAATACGTGCCCTTTCGCAGATAAGTTTACGGATTTTGTACAAAACCCTTAAACGATACATACAACCCTTCACTAAATTGAGGAGCTGAGTTTCAAATCGTAGGTAAGTGTCAAATATGATTCCCAGATTCCTGGCCTCGTCAACACGCTCTAGAGTCTGGTCTTCAAGGATTAGCTGAGGATTAGAAATGAGATTTTTTTTAACTTGAACTTCACTCCCAAGCACCATAAACTTTGATTTCAAGGGATTGAGAATCAAGGAATTTTTATTTGATCAGGCATCTAACCTGCTTAGGTCTTCATTGATAAAGTTTGTCATGCAGTCAATATTAGAAGGCACATCAGAAATGTAAAGTTGAAGATCATCAGCGTAACAAGGGAATTTGCAGTGCTTGATTTTATTCACCAAATCTGCTGTATATATAATAAATAATAGAGGCCCTAAGATGGAACCCTATGGAACACCCCGCAAAACTGGCTTTGGATCCGAGTATAAGGCACCACCACTGTCATTGGTCAGCTTGACACATTGGAAGCGTTGGTCGAGATAACTTTCAAACCATCCCACAGATAATGCATCCAGCCCATAGTAACGCAATTTCGACAGCAACAAGGTCGGGCTAATGCTGTCAAATGCACGGCTATAATCTAGCAGTGTAAGAATAGTAGCCTTACCTACATCGATATTGCTCAAAATGTTGTCCACAATATCAACCAAAGCAGTAGTTGTGCCCCGCCCCCTTCGGAAACCCGACTGGAGGTCAGGCAAAATATTAGAGTCTTCTATATATTTGTATAATAGGGCATGCACCAGCTTTTCCAGTACTTTTGAAAGGAAGGGAAGTAAACTAATAGGTCTAAGTTCCTTGAGATTGGACGGGTTATCGACTTTAGGAAAAGGCATTACTATTGCTTTTTTCCATTGCTTGGGAACTCTGCCGCTAGTAATTGACCTATTTATAATTGAGGTTATAACGCGCAGGGTTCTGGGGAGAGTCAGTATTATCATGTCTCTACTTATCCCATCATCTCCAATTGTGTTGGATTTGATAGAGATTATGTAATTGTATACTTTTTGTTCAGAAACTGGCACGAGATTAAATCTGGAGTCACTATACCGATTGGAATTAAAGTACGATAACAGAGGTTTTAGGATCTTCACTAGCAGAAGGGAGAGATAAAAAATGATCATTTATTTGATTTGGGTCACTGAAGCAATCAGGAAGTTTTCTACCATGTCCATGATCTGCTAGAATATTTTGTTTCATATTTCGCCAGAATGTTTTGCCATCCGAGACTTCATAGTTATGTAACTAAATGATTAAAGTAAGCACGTTTTTAATTGTATATACTAGATTCCACTAACTTTCTTAGATCTTTCCAGCTCTCCTTGTCAACGTCAGACGTAGTTTCACGATACTTAACGTGCGCTTCATTACGTAAATCGGTCATAAGTCTGATGTTACCAGTGATTAAAGGTAGAGTGTGATGATATTTAATTTTTACCACTTTGACTGGTGCGAAAATATTATAATGAGTCAAGAGCAAGTAGTTAAATCTATCGACCATATCATCAACAATAGGCAAGTCAATAATAGATTCCCAATCCAGCAGGTCTAATTCGCGATTGAATCGGTCTATGGGCCTTACGACAAAAAAATAAACGAGTATTCAACACTTGTTCAAAAACAAAAACGTATGGGATTTGACGTTTGTTTTGAGGTTAAACGCTGTTAATTTTTTTGTGTGGTAACACGGTATGTCTTTAATAGGAGGATAAGTTATACAGCGGGGCGGTATTTTTTCTTTCTTGAATGCCAATGTTACATTTACCATAGCGTGAACAAAGGAAACGGTGATATTTGAGACAGTGACTTCACGCACCTTAGCATTTGTGCAAACAACGTTCTATTAAAGTTGCAGACTCAGAAGTAAAATGCGTTGGTTCATTAACTACTTGTTTAAGATCCATATGTGGTCGGAATTGTTGTAATTTTTTGGTATGGCAGTTAAGAGAATCGGTGAAGTTAATATTCGGTCCTTACATATGAAATTGGCGTTTTGTATGGAGAAATTGAAGTTATCTCAATTTTCAGTACGAAAATTTTTGTATTTTTTTTAGGAATGACTGATCCTAATTTTATAAACTTTGTGTGTATGAATGAGACAACATTTAGCTAACAGAAAATTATATATAATTTTTTAAAAGTGTCAGCTGTAAAAAATTGTACGGATATTATCATGAAAATGGATGACATTTAGGAGGCACTGATTTTGAAGATAACATTTTAGTTATCAAACTGAAAATTAAAAGAAAATTTAATAAGTAGATGTAAAATATTGAAATTAATTTAAAAACAATAAAAAACAGTAAATAGCTATTGAATTACTCGAATTATGAACTCCTGAATATGTAAGAAAAATTCGCCAATTTCATAGGTAAGCACCCAATATTAAAATCTCCAAGCAAAACTACATCGTCATACCGAGCGTAACTCGTGATTGAGTCAGTAAGTGCATCAAAAAAGTCATCCACACCAACCCACTGAGGCCTATAAAAGGTCCCTATTACAACATGTTGACCATTAATTTTAGTTGATAGCCACATTTGTTCAATATCCGCAGTAGGATACTTTTCATACGGAACGCGCACATCTTGCTTACTGTAAAACGCCACTCCGAACAAGGGGGACAACAAAGCTTATGTCTATAGGTACATGACAGTTCACATAGGCAGGTATGAAATTCCACATAATGCAACAACGTGACTTGCAGCTTAAGTTATAATAAAAGTGGCTAGTTAGTTCCTGTATAAGATGAATTAAGAAACATTTACTATTCATTTTCAGTCGGCGATTGATCAAAAGCATCGAGTGAATAATAAAGCACACATAGTACCTCAGTACAAGCATTAGTATTACATGAAAATTATTTACTACAACAATATAAACCAATTCAAGCAATGTATAACGGAAACTATAGCTTAAACAAGACAAAGATCATATATGAACTTATGATAAACGGACACACAGAACAATACAGCAGCCGCTTACACAGGATGAAAATTTTAAAATTAAATAATAAAAATACCGTAACTACATCTTTAAAATCCACTCTAAGTGTTCCACCACTTCCACTTACAAAGAAATTGTACTGTTTTAAGGTACTTGGTACTAAGGTAACTGGCGGAGCCAACAAGCGGTATCGAGGAGCACCTACACCTTGGTGATGCCGCGCGAATACGTAGCCATTACGCGTCGAGACGAAGCGCCAGTTGAGACGACCAGCAGCCTCCAAAGCCCGACGAAAGATCTGCCTGTTGGTTCGCATCAGCCTCTCGTTGATGTAAAACCTGCGTGGCGCACCCGGCAAACGCGTACCCTCGGTGGTGGCGCCGCGCCGCACACGAGCCCCCGCGAGCAGGCTATCCCGCAGAGCTCACTGCGCCAGCCGCACGACGATGATCCGCGATGGCCGCGCGCCCCCTGTGCCGCCCGCCGCCGCCTCCGCCGACTCCGGCCCGCGCCCCACGCGTACCGTGCTCACTATCTCCTGCTCAGCGAGCTGAACGCCGACCTTACTGGCCAAGGTCATGACGATATGGGGCAAGCTTTCAACTTTTTCTTCAGCCACGCAGGAAATCTCCACCTCGTTCAATAAAGCCTCTTGCTCCTTTTCATTTATATCCGCTTTTATTTGCTCTACGGCTGCCATTACCGAATTGCTGGAAGTGGAACCAAATTCATTATTGCTATCACTAGCACGTTCAAGTGCAGCTATACGCTCCTCAAGCCTATTAGCGCGCTTATTAGCAGCAGCTTCTGTGAGCCTGGTAATGGTGCCATTCAATGACTGGATACTGATTCGTGTTATCATCAACTCTTCCCGGAACAGTCGCATCTCAACTATTAGCGCTTTGGTAGGTGAAATTTCAGGCATTTCATTATGAGCAGTATCATTCATTTTGTCGAGTTAAAACAAGCGGCGCAAAATTGTCGAACACAAGTTAGTAGGCCAGAGATATGACTCATGGGTTGAACTCGGTTCAATGACACCGGAGTCGTAAACACCACACAGTTACAATTAGCGGTCACAGTTAAATTTTTAATAACGTATTCACACAGTAACCACAACACATATATCAATTACGATACACCAAATTAAAGCGCAAAGGATAAGGAAAGTAATGATGCAAAGTTATTTCCAAAGAACGCGATTTTAGCACCAAAAATATTTTACGAAACAGAGAGTAACAGATACACGTCTAGTAGCAATACCGCGTCCCGCGCGTTAGTCTCTATCCCTCTGTAGATATTTACCTATACTTAGCAATCGTAATTTTTGCCACTTCTCTATATTGGACCACTGTGGGAGACGAAGGGCTTAGAAACTCCCACAGATTGATGTTTAAATCTCTTTTAAAAATTGCTTGTGCTTAACTAATACAAATATTACATCATAATTCAATAAGCAGGAATAAATAATTAATAATAATAATAATAATACCTTGGACAAACACACATTGATCTAGCCCCAAACTAGGATTCCCTGTATCTTGGGTACTAGACAACGATACACATACTTATATAGATAAATATTGTACTTAGATAGATAAACAACCATGACTAGGGTACAGACATCCGTTCTCATCAAATAAATATTTGCCCCCACTGGGAATCGAACCCGGGACCCTTGGTTACAAAATTATTAACAGCAAGGTCTGTGTTGAGCCAGATTAACCCCATACAGTCCCGTCATTTAAGTAATCTTGAACATTGTAATATCCCTTTTTCGACAATGTCGCTTTAACATGGTTTTTGAATTGCTCAAATGGCAATTTCAAGATCTCCAGAGGTATCTTGTTGTAGTAGGAAATGCATTGACCCTTGAAAGAATTGCTAACCTTCGCGAGTCTAAACCGGGGTGCAAGTAGTCTGTGATTATTTCTTAGGTTAATATTACAGCTATTAAGATTGAAAAGCTATTAAGGTTCTTGCGTAAATACATTATATTTTCTATAATAAATTAACTAGCTACAGTTACTATCTAAGGTAACTGTAGCTCTCATAAGGAGTCTGTGCGTTTTAAATTATAAATTGCTCGAATAAAAATAGTTTGAATATCCGCTGCTTTCCCCCACAAAAGTGGTCTCAACTTGCCTGACATGTGAAAGTGAGAATTTGATACATTTGGTTTTGCCAACATTTAATAATAAATTATTAACTGTGAACCAATGCAATACTCCATTAACATCATCAAAATCTTCTTTTTGTCTTTCAATTTTGAAGACCAGTGAAGTGTCATCAGCAAACATCACTATGTCAGTCAACTTCTCCACCATGAAAGGCAGATTGTTAATATATACCAGGAATAAGAAAGGGCCTAATATGAAACCTTGTGGAACACCAATTTTTTCTCCCGATCCAGATATAACGCTGTTGAGTTCTGTCTGTTGCATTCTATTGCTTAGATATGATCTTAGTAGTTCCGACGCTTTATTTCTAACCCCTTAATGATTTAATTTCATTAGTAGCGTATCATGATCAAATGCCTTCGACAGATCGCAAAAAACACTTTCCTACGTGGCCGCCCCAGTTCCACTTTAGCTTTGCGGTCTATGCCCCCACATCAGATGCCAGTTAAGGAGAGCAGGGTGGTGTTCCTTATGCGGTCCATCTTACGAACACTCAGGATGCTGCGCTCCATTGCTCGCTAGCAAACCTTGACTTTGGACTTTTGAAGTTCGGTCAAAGACCATGTCTGAGCGCTGTAGGTTAGAACAGACAGGATAGACATGTCAATGAGCTTGCGCTTGACGGTCAGTGGAAGGTTACCCTTCATAAGTTCTTTCATGGACCAGAAGCTCTTCCAGACGTTACAAACACGACTTTCGATTTCCGGTTTTCGAAGGAAGCTATCTGGCCTAAGTCAACGTTATCATCGACATAATGCCCCCTGCCCATCTACCTCGAACCCACGTTTCAGGCTGTTAGTCATGGCCTGGGTTTTTGAACGATTCATCTTCAGTCCAACCTCAAGACTTATTTGCATTGCTGAATTCCTGTAACATGCGCTGGAGCTCGGGTGCAGATGGGACAAACAGGACAATATCGTCGGCGAAGTGAAGATTGGTGAGTTCTCCTGCCACCAACCCCAATACTTATGTCTGCATGGGACCGCCAGCTTCTTGAAAAATTCCTCCATAAGATACAGGTAAATGCCAATGCTGAACGCCAATATAAGCGTGATGGATATTTTGGTTGTGGAGTGCAAAAAATATCGATGAATGTGTGATGTTGTCGAATGCCTTGGAATAGTCGACAAAAGCAAGATAGAGGTTTTTATTAAATTCATTGCTTTTTTCTATGATTTGATAAAGGATGTGGAGGTGATCTATGGTGGACAAACCGGGGCGGAATCTCGCTTATTCTAGTGGTTGATGAGAGTCATGGTGATCAGCAATGCGATTTTCTATTATTTTAATTAAAGATAGATAAAGAAAGATGATAGATCTAAAGTTTCCTACAACACCTACATCGCCTTTTTTATGCAGTAGAATTATATTTAAATAATATCGTTTTAGAGGCAGTTTTCCTTTCAAAAGTAAGGTGTTACAAATTGGTAATATGTGGTAGTAGAACTGGTCTTCCGAATTTTAAGGCTTCTGTCGTTATATCATAGTGTTGTTTATGAGGGGAATGGACTCAGGCAACTATAATAATAAATAATAATAATAATAATACCTTGGACACTATTTACACACATTGATCTAGCCCCAAACTAGGACTCCCTGTATCTTGGGTACTAGACAACGATACACATACTTATATAGATAAATATTATACTTAGATAGATAAACAACCATGACTAGGGTACAAACATCCGTTTTCATCAACAAATATTTGCCCCCATCGGGACTCAAACCCGGGACCCTTGGCTTCGTAGGCAGGGACATTGCCGACTCGGCCATTCGGGTCGACTCAGGCAACTGTGTGCTATGTTTGAAATGTGGTCTGGTTTTGATATATCTGAGTAAAGGTTTTTGTAGAATTTGGTGCAAATTTCGATAATTTTATCTCTACTTCCTTGTTGTTGACCATTTTCATCTGTCAGCCTTGTGATTCAGGATTCGCCTTTCAAAATTCCTTATTTGGCAACTTGGAAAGAGGTATGATTTTGTATCGCTGTTTGCACCAAATTTGTATTCGTTCTTCTGTCTTTCCTGTTGGTACGCTTTACTTGTCTGTAAAAAAAAGGTTTTTATGTATTTTAATTAAGATTCTACGTCGTCTATGTTCACATTGAGATTCGAAAACTGGTTTTTAAGCTCTAAGTCGAAAGCATTTGCGTTAAGTGTAAGGTTATTGCAACTAGTTTTTTTAATTTGATTAATGAATAGTTTTTATCCTCGCACGAAGTGATGTATGATCGGAAATGCATTTAAAGCGGTTAAGAATGGATATATATTTTACTATGGATTGATCATCAGATCAATCTGTTGTAAACGTCACAATACTGTTGTAAACTTACATACATATATGGGTTCCGAATGAGGGCAATAAAACTGTGGAACGCGCTTGCTAGTCATCTCTCTTCATCTTCATTGTTTAAAGGAGCATTATCTTTCTCTTTCATAGATTTAAAGGATTTAACATGTATTCTTTCTCATTAACTATAATATATATTTCTAATCTCACTGTTCAGTACATACGGCACGGGATGCCCCAAATATCATAAAATCCCAAATATATAACCTCAGGAAAAAAAACTCTATTTTATTTTGTACCTACGATTGATGGGTTTTTTCGTGGTTAATTTCATAAATGTGTAACAATATTATTTCTTACTTTTTGGTTAATTTCATTGTTTTATTAATAATTTAGATTGTTTTGTTTTATGGAAATATTTGTAATGATAAAAAAGTCTTATTTGGGCCCCATGTTAATCTTTTAATTAAGTACTGCAGAAAACCCCTAACATGCCGTCTCTATTGCACTCATAATATATTCACAACTTCAGAAAGGATTAAACACCGCCAATTTGTCAAGTTGTCCAGCTGCTCCTTTTCAGTCCTATTTTTCATAATTTGAAAAGTAATAAACCGATGTTGATAAAACTTGCTTGAGTATTCTCCGTTTCTGATAATATTGTATTATATACATTCGTATAAAATTGAGAACCTCTCCTTTTTTGAAGTCATTAAATAAAAAACCGGCCAACGCACACGAAGGGTTCCGCGCCATTATCTATCAAAACGGCAAAAAAATCACGTTTGTTGTATGGAAGCCCCTCTTAAATATATATTTTTTTAGTTTAATTATTTATTTTATAGTGAATAATATAACTTAATATTCTATGAATATTTCAAGCGTCTACCTGTTGCCATTATCAATATTGAGCAAAATCGAGCAAAAAATCACGTTTGATGTATGGGAGGAGACGCCTATTTATTTTATTTTTAAAGTAAATATATAACTAAATATTCCATGAATATTTCAAGCGTCTACGTGTTGCCGTTATCAATACTAGCAAAAAAAAACACTTGTGTTGTATGGGAGCCTTTTATTCTGATTTTTAGTATGTGTTGTTATAGCGGCCACAGAAATACATTATCTGTGAAAATTTCATCCGTGACACACGGACGGACGGACGGACAACGGAGGCTTAGTAATATTGTCCCGTTTGGCACCTTTCGAGTACGAAACCCTAAAAAATAATATAAAGAAATAATTCGCTTCAAATTAACTCAAAAGTAAGAAATAATATTTACACTTACACGAAAATAACCACGCAAACCAATCAATCGTAGGTACAAAACCAATTAGGTACAAAAAAAAATAATTGTAGATAATTAGAAATATCATTAGTTAATTTGCTTTCTTAATTTCATATATGTAGTTGATTTTTAGAACATCAAGAAGAATTCTTAGGTACATGTTTTTACAATTTTTCTCATATTGTATGAAAACTTTCCAAAAGCATTTAGCTTTTTTAACCTCTCACCGACCCAATTTGAGGCATCGCGATTTTAAACCTCGTGCCTTGGTAATAAAATTCAAAACCTTCAACGGGAAAATGTCTTACTGGCAAGACATGGGTCTGTGTAAGAAGTTGTTCATTGTTTATATAAGCAAGAGATTGTAACTATTCAACAACTTTGTTTTGACTTCATGGTAACTCAAATTATAAATTTGAGATAATTTATTCATCCTATTATATAAAAAGGAACTTTGAGCCACAAGCTGACGACTTGCGAAGGCAGTGAGGCAAAGAATGCCGGTACAAGCTGAAGTTCCGGGCCTTTTAAGAAGGACTTTTATATAGAGGGGCGTAAGGCAGTATCTACGGAGCGCTTATTTCCTAATATCTTTATTAAAATTGTCCCCTTCTCGTGACCAAATCAATACAGTTATATAAATAAATATATGCCCCGTGAGTGTATCGATTTCATCTCCTAGTGTTGACGAAATCAATACGTTTATGGGCATTTGAAATGTTGTAAGGTTCTTGCGTACATACATAATGTTTTCTAAAATAAATTAACTAGCTACAGTTAGTATGTCAATTTCTTTAAAAAGCTCGCTTATGGAGTCTGTGCGTTTTAAATTATAAATTCCTCGAATAGCTCTTTTCTGCAAATAAAATAGTTTGAATATCCGCTGCTTTCCCCCACAACAAGATACCATAGGACATGACACTATGAAAGTAACTAAAATATACTAGCCTAGATGTAGCCACATCCGTGTTTTGTCTGATGTGCCTAACAGTGTAAGCCGCAGAACTTAATTTACCAGCCAATTTATCTATGTGGGGTCCCCACTGTAATTTGCTATCAATGGTTATTCCAAGAAACTTCAAGTCATTTACTTATTCTGACGTGCTGCTGTCTAATACCAAACTGGTCTCAACTTGCCTCACATTTGGAAGTGAGAATTTGATACATTTGGTTTTACCAGCATTTAACAATAAATTATTAACTGTGTCCCAATTCAAGGTTAAAGACTTCTTAAACTGTCTTAACATCATCAAAATATTCTTTTTGTCTTTCAATTTTGAAGACCAGTGAAGTATCATCAGCAAACAACACTATCAGTCAATTTCTCCACCATGAAAGGCAGATCGTTAATATATACCAGGAATAAGAAATGGCCTAATATGGAACCTTGTGGAACGACATATTTTACTCCCGATCCATCAGATTTAACACCGTTGACTTCTGACTGTTGAATTCTATTGCTTAGATACCTAATAAAGCGTTGGATCTAATAAGATCATATGATCTTAGTAGATCCAACGCTTTATTTCTAACTCCGTAGTGATTTAATTTCATTAGTAGCGTATTATGATCAACACAATCAAATGCCTTCGACAGATTGCAAAAATTTCCGATAGTATCCTGTGCGGCCTCCCATGCAGAGTAAATATGAGATATAAGAGTAATACCTGCATCCGTAGTCGATTTACCCCTTGTGAAACCGTATTGTTTGGCGTGGAGTTGTTTTGTACGGTTGAAGTGTGTGATTTTTTTTAAAAAAATTTTACTTAATGCTGGAAGAACAGATATTGGTCTGAAATTTGAAGGATCACCCTTGTCTCCCGACTTGAACAGAGGTATCAGTTTACTGTGTTTCATGAGGTCTGGGAAAGCTCCATCGTCAACACATTTTTTAAATATATAAGCTAGGTGTGGGGCTGTAACTAGTATTATTGAACCAATGACTTTGACTGATATACCCCACAGGTCTTCAGTATTTTTTTAAATTAAGTAATCTATACGTTTTGACAATATCCTGGGGATATACATGATGAAATTTAAAATCGACATTACTGATGCCAGTACTTTTTTTTAATAAAGTCTCTGCTACATATGAAGATGAATTTAGACGCTCTGTTGTCAGTAAGGGTACATTGGTGAAGAATGTTTCAAAAGCTCGAGCTACCTCAGCGTTGGATTTAACAACATTATCACCTATCTTTAAGCAGAAATAATTGTCCCTTGGTATAACTTTGCCAGTTTCACGGTTTATGATTTGCCAAACCGTTTTCATTCTATTATTTGTATTTTGTATTTTTCTAATACTGAGTAAAGTTTTTGCAGTTCTGCAATCAACTTGAAATTTTTGGAATATGTTTAAAACATAGTCATGAAATTTTATATCAAAGTTATAGGTTTTTTGCTCATAAGTTCTTACACCACACTTTTCACGACTCTGTACTTCTCAATTGCTATATCCACATGTTCTTCATTTATTCTATTACCAATTACTCTCATATTAGCTTTTGTAGCTAACAAGTCCAACCATGCTTTTTCTTATCATCCACCACCTTTCCTACTTCATTTGGTCACACCACACACTTCTCTTGCAGACTCAATCACTCCATTTTTAATTATTGACCAAAACTGTTCCATGTTAAGGTTACACTCTCCTTTAATCTTCTCAAAGTGTTCAGCCAGTCTCTTCTTATATTCTACTTTCATACTCTCATCTCGTAATTTATATACTTTCATACGTTCCAACTCTGTTGTCGGTATTTGAGGGTGATGTCACCATCGTTTGAAAAGACTATTTATCTGGCCTATCACCAGAAAATTATCCAATCCTAGGTTAGCACCCCGCTATACTCTCGTGTCGACAACGTTGTTTCTCAGTCATTCATCAATAACTATAAAATCAATCATACTCCTTACTTGCTGTCTCTCCCAAGTAGGTATTCATGTGAATATTTTTGTGACAAAAGAAAGTGTTCGTCACAAAAATATTATTTTCTAGACACACTTCGAGAAGACCTAAGTAAGCCGTTCTCGTTCACTTTCACTTTCGCCACCAAACTTACCCAGCTCTTGATCATAGCCTTCTCGTTTTATTCCTACCCATGCATTAAAATTCCCTAGCATTATGATCCGCTCGTTTGCATCGCAATTCATTAATACCACTTGCTCATTTCCCAATACTCCTCTTGAATCCTCTGCGTCAGACTCATATCTGGGGCGTACACGCCTACTATAAATAGTCGTATGAGCCCCACCCTGAGTCTGACCCAGAGGATTCTCGTTTCTACACATTCATACTCACTAACACTCTGTGCTATACGTTGGGAGAGGACAAATTCCTCACCCCTTACGAGTTGGCCTCTGTAACCCCAGACCAGTAGGTTGTAAAAGGACCTGGGTAGAGTTGATTCTGACCCTTTCTTTTTAGTCTCATTCACACAAAACACATCTACTCTCCTTTTATCCATCATATCACACACTTCATAAATCTTTTCATCCATCGCTCCATGCACATTCCACGTAGCAAAGCGGGTGTCCAAAGTCCGCTTTTCGCCCTTCCGGGAGGTTCAGCCTGACGAGTGGTAAATCCTGTCGCCGCCATGGCCATCGTCAGAACAAAGTAACCTGTTGCCCATCCCAGAGAACGAAGGGCTGCCCGTGACAAACCTGGGTTGACAAAGCTGGGAATCTCCGGCTTCACAGCCGTAACTATCCTGGGGTATATTAAAATTCATATTACAATTCACCATTATTTTAACTATGGGAACCTTTACAGTTATGGCAATAAACCCCGCTGACGAGGCTGTGGGAGCCGCCGTTGACACTGTATGAGTTAATCCGCCGCCAACCCCTACGCGCCATCCTGCCCAACGATGCTGCCCACTTAGAAATAAATAAAATAAAATATGAGAAAGATCTGCAAAATCTTGAGTTCTGAACTTGTCAGTGTCAATGGCTGATTGAGATCAATTACTGCCCGCTATGAAAAATCTCAAGAGGCCAATACGGAGTACTCTCTGGCCATGGATGAGCTGCCTTATAGTAATCAGGGACGCTATGACTCTTTGGTGGGCAACCATTTGTGTGACTGCCACCGTTCCGTTCAACAGCCGGAGAGACCCGCTTCATCCATGAGCAATTAATTATGTATCCGACCCAAGATTTAAGGTTCACTTAAAAACATCACAAGCAAAACTGTAATATTTTGTGATGAAATTTGAATAAACTTATGCATATTATTGAACTTGGGACACTCAGTCATAAATAACTGTTTACCAAACTTCACTTTTCGTGATTTTATGCAAAAATAACAAAAACACCTGATCTGACACCTTAATCAAAACTTAATACTCATGTTTGGAAATAGGGGTGAGGTAAACAAATGGGACCTAATTAAATATTTTGAAACACTATGCTCACTGAATGTTCATAAAATTGTAATGTTTACATTCCCTTATAGTATAAGCTTGCCACAAGCTGAAAATGATCTTAGATTTAAGCTAAACATTTCATTTAATAACAATACAATGTCATTTAATAATTCCTTGATTCATCTGATTGACTCTAACATTTCTGTTAGTGACAATGTTTATTTAACCAAAGGTAGTTACTACCTTCTAGATTTTAATAAACGATAGGTAGCTGTGTCTGTGATCTTATTTTTTTAGTATTAAAGCCAAGAATTTGGCTAACCAGTCTGCTTCTATTGAGCACAGACAAGGGATATTGGAAGATATTCCAAGTAACTTAAATTAGTTCATAACACAAAAGAGGAGATCTCTAGCATACATGAACTACTAAATATATCAAGCAAGTATAGGGGATCAAAAATGTGTAATATCTTGCCCGAATTAAAAAAGTTAAAAAAGTGTAATAATATCCCAATATTAAATAATGTTCCCACAAAGGGTAAAATAATAAAATAAATAATACCCATCAAAACATGCATGGGCTACCAGCAAAGAACTTGTATTAGAATTATTTCTAAAAAATTCTGACATCGATGTTAGTGTTAGTTTGTGTTACACAACACTGGTTATGTGAAAATATGATGTTTTTTAACATAAATAATTACAAAATTGTCAGTTGTTACAATAGAAAGACTGATGATAGACGAGGTTATTTAATCTTAGTAAAAAAATATGTCAAGGCGAAACAACGGAAATATATTCTTGCACTTACTATAATATAATAATAATAACAAAAATAATAATAATAATAATAATAATAATAATAATAATAATAATAATTATAATAATAATAATAATAATAATTATAATAATAATAATAATAATAAGTACAATCTGTCAAAACCATCCCAATAGTCATCTCATCCACAGGAGTCATCCCATACACATTACACACTAGTCTCAAAACACTAAATATACCCAGATCCACACACATACTTCTTCAAAAAGCAACAATACTAAATACATGTAGAATTGTACGGAAATTCATGGGCAAGGACCGTGATCTTTATTAGATAAGCACTTGGCGTAAGCCCGTGTATCAGAACCTCTTTATTACAAGAGTGAAATGAAAAATTCATAAAAATATAATAATAATAATAATAATAATAATAATAATAATAATAATAATAATAATAATAATAATAATAATAATAATAATAATAATAATAATAATAATAATAATAATAATAATAATAATAATAATAATAATAATAATAATAATAATAATAATAATAATAGTAATAATAATAATAATAATAATAATAATAATAATAATAATAATAATAATAATAATAATAATAATAATAATAATAATAATAATAATAATAATAATAATAATAATAATAATAATAATAATAATAATAATAATAATATCATACACGACCGCACAATGGCAAGCGACATGTGCAGACAGTGCCAAAATAGTTCAGAAACAATACAGCATATCGCAGGAGCCTGCATATCACTCGCACAATCAGATTATAAACATCGCCACGACCAAGTTGCAGCCATCATACACCAACACCTCGCATTCAGATACAAATCGATTGCACAAAAAACAGCCTACTATAAATACACACCTCAAACAGTTTTAGAATCAACAGACTTTAAACTCTACTGGGACAGAACTATAATTCAAATAAACAAAACTATTCATTTCAACAGGCCTGACATAACTCTCCACGATAAACAAAACAAAACTGCATTTCTCATAGATATAGCCATACCAAATACACACAACCTTACCACAACGTTTACAGAAAAAAACACAAAATACACAGACCTTGCCATTGAAATTAAAACAGAATGGCAGGTACAATCTGTCAAAACCATCCCAATAGTCATCTCATCCACAGGAGTCATCCCATACACATTACACACTAGTCTCAAAACACTAAATATCCCAGATCCACACACATACTTCTTCAAAAAGCAACAATACTAAATACATGTAGAATTGTACGGAAATTCATGGGCAAGGACCGTGATCTTTAGTAGATAAGCACTTGGCGTAAGCCCGTGTATCAGAACCTCTTTATTACAAGAGTGAAATGAAAAATTCATAAAAATATAATAATAATAATAATAATAATAATAATAATAATAATAATAATAATAATAATAATAATAATTGGGGAGGGATTCCCCGAGCCCGGCGAGCCTGGATCGCCCGGCTCGGGCAGCCCGACGTTTCTGGGGGGGCACAACAGTTCACGGACAGGAGCACGATACAGTTTACGGCCGCTTCCTGGAGGTCGCCGGGGCACACCTGGAGCCGGTGCTGGGTGTCGCAGCATACGAGCCATCGGTGGCGAGAAACTGAACAGGCGGGCTCTCGCTGGGGCTGAACCCGAAAATGTTACAGCCGAATCATCTCCATCTCCATCATCACCACAAACTCTTTTCTCTTACGAGAGCATATCAGAGAAGCTATGCCGTGAGGCATAGCTTCTCGAGACAGATTCGCCCATCTCACCCCCATCTTCACCAACAATATCCAACCGGACAGATGTTGAGCAGGGGGCACTCGCCGATATTCCTGCACCCACTGTTGCCAGGACCAGCACAAGAATAAAGTGGACGGAAGATATGAACCGCTCCATATGGCGTGCATATCTCATAGCATCTAATCTTGAACAGAATACCAGATCGTACCTACCATAAATGCATCGTATATTTACAACTGAATTCCCACAAATTAATGCCTCTAGACAAAGGGTCTGAGACCAAAGAAGAGCAATCCTCAGAACTAAATTACTAACACAAAACGTCCTGGATGAAATTAGAATAGAAGTAGCTACGTCTCGTGATAACCAGCCTCAAACAAACCAAAACTCACAATCAAACAGTCAACTTTTCACAGAAATCTTAAACACAACAAATACTCCACGACAAAGAATGACCTGGAGCAATGACATCAACGAGACTATAATACGCATTTACTACAAGATAACCAGGCTTGAGTCCAACAATACTGCCTACAGACCAACACTACACGCCGCTGTGATAGCTGCACATCCTAGCACACTTCTCTGAACAGAGAATCTCTGACCAACTCAGAGCCAATTGTCAATTGTCAATTGTAAGACGGGCTGGTTTCCGCAACTCGACGACGAAAGCGCCTATTTTGCGTGTGGGTGGGAATGCGACATCATTCGAGCCAACCCAACTCCTCCAGGAACGCCAGTAGGCCCTTTACGTTACCGACTACCCCTGGAAGGTCCCTCGATTGACCGAGGTGTTTAGCCCTGTAGTCCGCTACTCCTGTGCACCCCATGAGGACGTGAGCAGCCGTTTCTTCTGCCTCCAAGCAGGCTCTGCCAAGGGGGCTGTCGGTAACACCTAGGACATATAGATGTTTATTAAAGAAACCATGGCCAGTAAGTGCTGCAGTTACCAGTCTCATGCGCGGCCTACTAAGTCGAAGCAAGGTCTTAGCCAGCCTAGCGCTAGGGGACGGCAAGGCCAGCTTAGCCTGCCTGCACTCCTCATGGTTTGTCCAAAGAGTGGCATGATCATTCCTGGTCGACTCTCTCAGAAATGAGCGTACCATCTTGAAGGGAAGAGGGATGATAGGTTTGGGACCATACGCTGTCAAGCTAGATCCTTTACGCGCCAACTCATCCGCTGCATCGTTACCTCTTGATCCGCTGCGTCCTTTTATCCATTGAAGGATTACGCGGTTATGTTGACATACCTCCATTAGTCGTTTGTGACACTCGTAGATTAGCCCTGAGTTAATAGTGTTGCTATTTAGGGCTTGTAGGACGGCCATGCTATCCGAGAGTATTCGAATGGAGGAATATCTTACCTTTCTCGATGCTATGGCATTAGCGGCCGAGATGATGCCCATGCATTCAGCTTGAAAGACAGTATTATGGGCACCCAGTGGAATGGCTATCTTGATGTTTAGGTCCTCCGAGAAGGTGCCTGAACCAGTGCCTGCTTCAGTTTTTGAACCATCGGTAAAAATTCTGAGCTCTTTAACGTCGAGCCCCTCAACCCGATGGTCTTCATGTAACTGTATATTGTATTTTTTGTCAAAAACAAATTGTTTAGGGATTCTGTCACTGCAAGCCATAGAGATGGGAATTTTTTTGTAAACTTCCCCTAGGATGGCGGTGTGTGAGGTCCTGTTTTTCCTCCAAAGTCCTAAGGTGTTGAGTCTCACCGCAGATGACGCGGCCTCCTGCTTAATATACAGCTGGAGTGGCGGAAGACACAGCATGGCCTCCATTGCTGCTGTTGGAGTAGTTCTCATACTACCTGTGATAGCCATGCAGGCCAGCCTTTGGAAGCTTTGGAGTTTGCTTACCATTGTGGTTAGTTTGGTCCTGGTCCACCACACCACAGCTCCGTAGCAGACAAGAGGACGGATCACCGTTACGTACAGCCAAAGAATGATGTTGGGAGAAAGTCCCCACTTTTTCCCCACCATTCTCCGACACTGCCAGAAAGCAATACTCGCCTTCTTTAGTTTGTTGTCGATGTGGCTACTCCAGTTGAGCTTGCTGTCCAAGGTTATGCCCAGGTACTTTACCTCAGTTGCTAGCTGGAGTTCCGTTCCAAAGAGCTTAGGTAGGGTATACCTACCAAGAGCCCTATTGTTAGTGAACATGACCATTTCCGTTTTTGTTGGGTTAACCGCCAGGTCATATTCTAAACACCAGCGCTCCACGATGCGAAGAGCTGTTTGTTTAAGGTTGCATACTGTGCTCGCAAATTTACCTGTGATGAGGATTACCAAATCGTCGGCGTATCCTACGGTGTAGTAGCCATTAGCGTTAAGCTTGGTAATCAGGTCGTTAATGACCAGATTCCACAGAAGCGGGGAGAGCACTCCTCTCTGCGGGCATCCCCGCACTACCTCCGCCGACAGGGACTCTCCAGCTAGACGCACGATACGTTTGTTAAGCATGTTTGTGACCCAATTGTTTACAGCTGTTGATACCCCATGCCTTGTTAGAGATGCACTTATACTGCTATGCTGCGTCTTGTCAAAGGCACCTTCTATATCAATAAAAGTTCCAAGACGGATACATTTGTTTTGAATCGCCTCTTCAATTGTGGATACAACTGCATGGAGAGCCGATTCAGTAGACTTACCCAAACTATATGCATGCTGATTCTTGTGTAAGGGTATATGTTTTAACGCTCCATCTCTCAGGTGTCTCTCGCACAAACGTTCGAGAGTCTTAAGCAAGAACGAGGTGAGACTAATCGGCCTGAAAGATTTAGCGTTAGTGTAGTCGCTCCTTCCTGGCTTCGGTATGAAAATTACGTTTACTACTCTCCACCTTTTGGGAACGTATCCGAATCTAAGACATGCTTTCATGATTCGGACCATTATATTGATGACGGGTTCCCCACCCCACTGTAGAAGTGCTGGGAAGATTCCATCTGGTCCTGCTGATTTAAAAGGTTTAAAGCTATTAATGGCCCATCTCACCTTGTCAGCAGTGATAATATTATTAGTTATGTCTAAGTGGTCGACAGCTTCATGGTGAACCTCTTCCGGCCACACAATCTCTTGAATAGTTCTACTTCCGGGAAAGTGAGTTTCCAACAAGAGACTGTGTGTTTCTGTGGTGGAAGAGGTATATGTTCCATCGGGTTTTTTAAGCGACCCTAGCCTGGAGTTGCCTTGTTGAGCTAGTATTTGCCTTACCCGATTTGCTTGATCAACGGTTTCAATGTCGCTGCAGAATTTCCTGCATGAGTTGCTGCTTTTGAACCGTAGTCGTTTCTTGTACTTGGATTTGGCATCTTTATAGTTGTCCCAATCCTCATCAGCACTGGTGTTCATCGCCCTGTTTAGCAGTCTTCTGATCTTAGCACGCATCCTATCTAGATCAGGACCCCACCAAGGCTGCCCCTTGATGTTGGTTGGCGCTGGTGTGCTAAGCGGGCAAGTTGAATGGTAGCAGTCTATTGAAGTATTAGTAAAATCTGTTACCTGTTGTTCGATTTGTTCGGGTCCCTCCGGATCTGGTAGAGTCTCAGCCCAAGCAAGTCTTTCACCTAGGATAGCTCTGTACCTGGTTCTGTCAGTCTTGCGTGGGTTTCTCTTAGGGACAGTTGGGGAGAACGCTGCGTTGATCTCGAAGCGTATCCATCGATGATCAGAGCATGACGCCTCGTTGGACACATGCCAGCCCCCAACGTCGTCGGATATGTCCGCCGTTGCCAGGGTAATATCAACGATAGTTCTGCTCCGCTTGGTAACAAAAGTTGGTTCAGAACCTATGTTAAGCACATTAAGGTTTGTAGTAAATAGGTATTCAACAAGTGTCTTACCTCTGCTGTTCATATCTGGCATGCCCCACAGTGGCTGATGCGCGTTCGAGTCGGCCCCAACGATGAGCTGGAGGCCCGACTTCTCGCAGTGGTCCACCAGCCGGCACAGGTCGTGTGGAGGCGGGTTGTCCTCCGCAGGCATGTAGGCGGAGGCCACCACGAGTTCGCGGCACCTAGCTGTGTCGGGCAGTTGCAGCCTTATGGCACACAGGTCCCTGGAACAGAACTCTGTTAATGGCTGTGCTGGGATGTTGTTAGTAGTTATGATGCACGTTCTAGGGTTATCGTGATCAGTTGTACCGAAAAGCTTACCTCTCAAATTGGCGAGCCCTCGAATGCTACCGCGGTTGATCCACGGCTCCTGGATCAGAGCCATGGCAGTGCTGTTTGCCCCCAACCAGCATCTTAACTGGGCCGTTGCAGTTTGGCTGTGTTGGAGGTTGGCTTGGAGGATTTTACAATCGCGGGAGAGGGACGCCATTTTTGGTCAACCCCTCCTCCACCTCCAAGAAGAGTTCCTCCTCCAGCCGCATGGACAGCTCCTCGCCCTCAGAGGGCACCACTGCTGGTTCTGGCTCATCGCCTTCACCAAGCAGCATGGCCTCCCAGTGCGCGTGCCCGTCCTGCGGTTGAGCAGCAGAACTTATCCCGACTACATCGGGGCCTGTTTGCTGCCGCTCTGGAGTGGAACTCTGGGGCATAGCTGTTATTGATGAAACCCCAGTGATGACCAGCTTAGAGCTGGTCTGCGCTACCACCGGTGGTTCCTTAACAAATTTCCCACCGGGTCCCTGAAATTTAAGGTAGACCGAACCACTACCAAAAAGGAGCTGTCTGCCTCTTCCCAGCAGGGTCAGCACCACATCTTCAGGGACGTCTGTGATGAGAAACAGGTTGTCCTGCTGCTCATCCACTTTCTGGAGGAGCCATCGGTCAACCTGTGCCCACTTGTTCATAAAGTGGAGGACTACGCCGACGTCGGGCGCAGACTTCCACTTGCCTCGTTCGTTGGGTATGAGCACCCCACATCGAACCCTGCGGACCATCTCCGATTGGCGTTTCACCACCAACTGTACGTTGGATGGTGTAGACACACCGGAGACACACTCCCGCAGCCAGTTCAGGGAGTACTCGTCCTCCACGAACAGTTTAAGGTGGCCGTCCTCGTAACGAGGCTTGCCACCGAATTTGGGGTTTTCCTTGCTCGGATCCGCCAACGCTTCCCTCAAGATTTTGTCATCAATCTCGTTGAGGATGAGCGTTGACAGATCCTGTGAGATATGACCAGTAGCGACGTCAGTTACGGCGATGTATTGGTCAGATTTCACCTTCTGAGCATAGGTGACCCCAGCTCTGCGCGCTTCCGTGTACTGCTTTTTAGGCTCCACTCGAGGAGAATTACTATCCTCTAGTTGAGCCCTCTTAGCAGCCGCGCGCTCGTTTTTGCCGGATCTCTTGGCAGATTTCAACTTCTTGTTAGAAGTTGGACCACCAGAGAACGCTACGGTAGGTTTAGCCCCGTTTGAGTCTAGGGTTGCCCCTTTGACACCACGGGAGCCGGTCACCTTACCCGCAGCTCCGGCTGTATTAACAGCGGGACCGCTATCTGTCGCCACCGTGGCAGATGGAACCCCATCTACGCCGGCAGCGGCCGATGTGGCAGCCAAACGCTGTTTTTTCTTCCACCGACGATTCGCCTTACGCCCTGGTGGTATCTGGACGTTTAGTCGATGGGCCCTTCCCTTGCAAAGATTGCTTGGGTCGTTTACCCTATCGACCAACCGTCGTCCAGGCGCTGGCGAAATGCTCGGCGATGTTTGTCGAATGGCTCCGCGCACCGGGTTGCCCCGTGGCCCTGCCTCTCGACTCACTTTCGGGCTTTTTGCAGCTAACCTCCACAGTGGAATCACTACCGGTTTGCACCGGTAGGTCACTGATGGTGGCAGTGCGCCCAGTTGAGGCTTGAGGATCTGCCGAGGCAGATTCTCGCACCTGTTTGGAGACGCTTGCGGTTTTCACCGCTGGAAGCGTTCCAGATGGGTTTTTTGACCTGACACGATCCATAGTTAAATGTATAGAGATTCGTCTACTCGATTTCCCACCCTCCACGGAGCCCGCACAATTGGGAGCGCCTACTCGCTTGGAACAGCTTTCAGTCGCTAGGAGTACCGAGTAGATATAGGAGCATAGGGCTGGTACTTGGCGCGACATCGGGAGCTCGCTTCTGTGGACGATGGGAACCAAGGTGTCAGCGACATGGTCCCACCGCCGTAGTCACCGAAGCTTACCCCGTCAGCATGACCCATCCCAACGCTATGACTGACGTCTTAGCGGACCCTACACCCCTAGCCGTGGCCCTCTGACGGGACACTTGGCCGTTACCCCAGCCCGCGGCTACGGGCGAGGCTACCGTTTTGCCTGAAATCCAGGCCAAAGAGGGCGTGTTGCCTTACGAAGCTAAATCCACAGCAACGCTCGGCTCAACCCCCCAGGACCCCTTCATCCTGGCCTACGGTGATCAACTGCGCAGACCACAAGACGCAGGTGAGTGTAGATAGTCTGCCGGGTACACCCACCTTAACCGACAGAACCGGAGGGACTTTTAGCCATCAGCTAGTAAGAGGTCCGGGGACCAGTCACTAGCCGCTGTTACCAGGGTGCACCAGGAGGAAGCAGAAGTTATGCAGTCGGACGTATCCTTCTGCATCACTTCAGCACCCCTACACTAGGAGGTAGTCGCTCAGAACACCCTCAAAACTCAGAGCCATCATTAATAATAAATACATTACCGACAATAGATTACAGCATATACGGGATGAAGTGGCCATGGAAATAGAATCAGGTACCGAAGTACACGTTAATTCACTACCAACTCAATCACAGATTCACACACACCGTTCATCACCATCACAAAATGACACCCATCATCAGTTATCGAATCCGGAAAGAGAGGAAGACCAAAGTGACGCCAATACCACACACCCACACAATCAACGCAACAATTTTGTAGTACTACCTGAAGAACAAATTGGAGAGTTGGACGAATTATTCACCAAGACACTAGCATATTTAAAAGACGTCGACCCTACATCAAGGCCATATATATCCAAACAGAAACCAAGTAGACAATTTGCTATTCTAGTACACACCATTAACGTAAAGATACTACCAAAACACATTAGTACTGAAACCGATTTTAATACATTACAAACAATAATTTACTGCGCAGCACATACTGCCATCACTTACAATGGTGGAAAATTATCGAATATCAACGAATCGCAATACCCCAATAAAAATAGGATACCAGCGTGGCAAATAAGATTAGAAAAGAGAATAGCTGACCTTAGAGCAGATATAAGTAGGTTAACACATTATACACAAGGTAACACCAGCTCCAATGTCCGACAACATGTTGAACGAATCAAGCTACAATATAGGGTACACTCCCAATACGAACCAGATAACACAGACCCTTCTCAATTTTTAGACACTCTAAAACAAAAGCTGAATGCATTAGCAAGTCGTCTACGCCGTTACAAACTGACAACTCTTAGAAAAACACAAAACAAGACTTTCTACACAAATGAAAAACAGTTTTATAGATCTTTGCTCACCGAAAACTCAAACCGCCCCACACAATCACAAGAAGCACCTACACCAGAAGCATTACATGACTTCTGGTCAAACATATGGTCAAAGCCAGTAACACACAATAGTAGCAAATGGATCTCAGATGACCAGCATGCTCCAAAAATGTTCCAGGAATGGAATTTGATGGTATCACTATAGATACTCTGATTTCAGTAATAGCTAAGACACATAACTGGAAGGCCACCGGTTCTGATAAAATTCATAATTACTGGTACAAAAAACTCACAATCACCCACCCAACATTATTGTTACAGATAAACAATTTTATACAAAATCCGGAGCACTTGCCATATTACATTACACAAGGAACTACCTATATGCTACCTAAAGACCTCGCAGATACCATAAACCCAGCTAAATATCGACCCATAACTTGTCTCCAAAACATATACAAAATAATAACAGCATGTCTTAGTCAACTCATATACAAACACGTAAACACCAACCAGTTACTAGCTGAACAACAAAAAGGATGCCGCAAATTCAGTCAGGGATGCAAGAAGCAACTTATCATCGATGCGGTCGCATCTAAACAAGCTCTTCGTAAAAAAAGAAACATTAACACTATGTTTATTGACTATAAGAAGGCCTTTGACTCTGTACCGCACACATGGCTTATCTACGTATTACAACACTATAAAGTTCACCCCACTATCATCTCATATCTATCAACAACCATGCAGACCTGGAACACTATTCTTAAGTTATACAATGATAACAATACAATACAGACTGACAAAATCATCATTCGCAGAGGAATCTTCCAGGGCGATTCACTGAGTCCCCTCTGGTTTTGCCTGGCACTCAATCCACTATCAAATCTACTCAATAACACAAAAAAAGGATTCCAAATAAAGTTTGATGACACACACCACACATTATCACATTTACTATATATGGACGATATAAAACTTTATGGAAGTAACTTAACAGAAATACATAAACTTGCAGATCTAACACAACAGTTTTCTAATGACATATGGATGGAGTTCGGAATAGATAAGTGCAAAATATAATCAGTTCATAGAGGAAAAGTTGAGAGCAATACATACATATTAGAGAACGGAGATCAAATAGATCCAGTGGATAACGAGATAGGATATAAATACTTAGGTTACTATCAAACGCAACAGATACATCAAAGGGAGACAAAAAAAACAATCACACAGAAGTTTAGGAAACGGATACATAGCATACTTAAAACACAGTTGAACGCTCGAAATACCGTCAAAGCATTAAACACATACGCCATCCCAATCCTCACATATTCATTCGGTATAATCAACTGGTCCCAATTAGACTTAATAAAACACCAACGCACCATCAACACACTTATGACTAAATACTGAAAACACCATCCACGCTATTGCATACAAAGACTCACACTACCTAAAATTGAAGGAGGAAGGGGAATAATAGACTTAAAAAATTTACACAACAAACAAATCACCACACTAAGAAGGTTCTTTCACGCTAAATCATCAGACTCAACCCTGCACAATGCCGTCGCTCAGTCCGACTTTAAACATACTCCACTTAACCTACAAGACCATCAAGCTCAGATAAATGAAACTATCATCAAACCGCAACAGAAAATCGACATCTGGACACGAAAATCCCTCCACGGCAGACACCGCTTAGACTTAGCCAACCCTAACGTCGACAAAACTGCGTCGAACGCGTGGCTTAAGAAAGGCGAGCTGTTCCCGGAAACGGAGGGATTTAAATTAGCCATACAGGACTAGGTTATAGATACTCGTAACTACAGAAAACATATCATACTCGACCGCACAATGGCAAGCGACATGTGCAGACAGTGCCAAAATAGTTCAGAAACAATACAGCATATCACAGGAGCCTGCAGATCACTCGCACAATCAGATTATAAACATCGCCACGACCAAGTTGCAGCCATCATACACCAACACCTCGCATTCAGATACAAATTGATTGCACAAAAAACAGCCTACTATAAACACACACCTCAAACAGTTTTAGAATCAACAGACTTTAAACTCTACTGGGACAGAACTATAATTACAGACAAAACTATTCATTTCAACAGGCCTGACATAACTCTCCACGATAAACAAAACAAAACAGTATTTCTCATAGATATAGCCATACCAAATACACACAACCTTACCACAACTTTTACAGAAAAAAACACAAAATACACAGACCTTGCCATTGAAATTAAAACGCAATGGCAGGTACAATCTGTCAAAACCATCCCAATAGTCATCTCATCCACAGGAGTCATCCCATACACATTACACACTAGTCTCAAAACATTAAATAAACCCAGATCCACACACATACTTCTTCAAAAAGCAACAATACTAAATACATGTAGAATTGTACGGACATTCATGGGCAAGGACCGTGATCTTTAGTAGATAATCACTTGGCGTAAGCCCGTGTATCAGAACCTCTTTATTACAAGAGTGAAATGAAAAATTCATAAAAATATAATAATAATAATAATAATACCTTGGACACTATTTACACACATTGATCTAGCCCCAAACTAGGATTCCCTGTATCTTGGGTACTAGACAACGATACACATACTTATATAGATAAATATTATACTTAGAAAGATAAACAACCATGACTAGGGTACAAACATCCGTTCTCATTAAATAAATATTTGCCCCCACCGGGACTCGAACCCGGGACCCTTGGATTAGTAGGCAGGGTCACTGCCGACTCGGCCATTCGGGTCGTTACTATAGAAAGACAAATAGAGGTATCCTGTGTTGAGTTAGATAGCCATATTATTGTTTGTGTGGAAGCATGAAAAAGGCCATGGCAATTTTGAAATATTTGAGAAAATTATGGAAGAAGCGCTCACTAAACTAAGTAATTTAGATTTACTTGTTGATACAACAATGAAACAATAGTTAATCATTTTATTTAAATTATTTGATTTATGTCATGTATTTCTAGAGCCGACTAGAATTATACTTACCAGCCAAACTTGCTTAGATAACGTTTTTTGTGACTGTGCTTCCACATGTAAAAATGTAATTAACTAGTTACCGTTCGATCACAGTGGTCAAATAGTTTCATTCCCAATTGCTAGTAAAGCCAAGACTGATTCATCATTATATAGGCCTATTACATCCCATAGACTAGAGACCTATATGAAAAACTTAGATATAAATTTGCCAGTATCGGATTTCAATCAACAGAACCCGAACAAAATATATTCAGACTTCTTCAAAATTAATCAAACATAATTCGATAAAGTTTTTAAATTAAAGAAAGTCAGTGACAACAACGGCAAATATAAATTTAAAGACTGGGCAACGTTTAGATTTCGTAAAAGTAGAGCTATCTTGTACGACCTTTATGAACAAAAAACCTATAACTTCGATGAAAAATTTCATGACTATGTTAAAAAATATTCCAAAACTTTCAAGTCGGTTTATAGAACTGCAAAAACTTTACACAATAATAGAAAAATACAAAATTCAAATAATACAATGAAAACAGTTAGGCAAATAATAAACC
This sequence comes from Argyresthia goedartella, assembly GCA_949825045.1. NCBI lineage: Eukaryota > Metazoa > Arthropoda > Insecta > Lepidoptera > Argyresthiidae > Argyresthia > Argyresthia goedartella. The sequence goes on from OX463819.1 coordinate 9,200,913, forward strand.
CTGAAACTGGCAAAGTTATACCAAGGGACAAGGATTTCTGCTTAAATATAGGAGATGATGTTTAATCCAACTACCCTTTATATATAAATATACCCTTTCTTACAACAGAACGTCTAAATTCAACTCTATGTGATGCAAGACTCTGCTAATAAACAGCACTAGCATCAGTAATGTAGATTTTACATTTCATCATGTACGGTCAACAGCAAAATTGCAGATATAGCTTAAAGACTAATGTGGCGTGAAAGCAAATCACACACACACATTGACATATTGACACAAATAAATAACAACCTTAAGTTGACAGACTTAAGGATCAACATACTTTTATAGAATATTGTGGTTGCCGTTTCGCTTTCCAAAACAAGACGAATAACATTTCTTTCATCATATCAACAAGAGAGTCTAGTGGTCTCGCGGTGAGCGCGCTAAGTTCAGGACACAATGACCCAGGTTCGAATCCTCAGATCAATTACTATTCGACTTTTTTTATCTGTTTTTTATATGGGGACATAATATTTTGATCTATAATTAAAAAAATAACACGATTTAAGTGTCTGTGAATAAAAGATCTAAAGAGTTATCCCTAATTCCATAGTGATGTAATTTCCTGATCAATGTCCCATGGTCAATGCAATCAAAAGCCTTAGACAAATCGCACAATACTCCTAGAGCATCATGCGACTCCTCCCAGGCATCATATAGATGTGATATTAACTCAATACCGGCTTCAGTAGTTGATTTGCCTTGTGTAAAACCGAATTGTTTACAGTGGAGCATGTTGTTGGTGTTGAAATGTGTAAGAAGTTGATTTAAAATTACTTTTTCAAAAACTTTACTAAATGTAGGCAATACCGATATCGGTCTGAAGTTAGAAGGATCAGATGTACTACCCGATTTAAACAAAGGTACTATTTTACTGTGTTTCATTAAATCAGGAAACACGCCAGATTCAATAGATGAATTAAATATGAAAGCTAAATCAAGTGCAATAACATTTATTAGGGGCTTCACAACATGATCAGAAATATCCCAAAGGTCTGCAGTTTTCTTAACATTTATTGATTTAAAGGCTTTAATAATATCTTTATCATCTACATAATTAAACGAGAATTGATTTTCACATCTAGGTACATAGTCTTTTAGCAAAGATTCAGCGACTACTTTGGAAGAGTCTAAAGTCTTAGAGTAGTCTCGTAGTAGAGATTGGGATGTCAGTAAAAAAAAACAAACGCTTTAGCTACATCAATATAATTTTTGTAAGTAATGTCATTAATTTTTAATTCATATTCATTGTTTTTAATACTGACCTTTCCAGTCTCACTTTTAATTATATCCCAAGTCGATTTAATTTTGTTATCACTTTTTCTTATTTTAGATCTGATATAATTTGATTTTGCAATTTTACAAACTTTTCTAAAGATTTTTGAGTACTTTTTTACTTTATCCTTGAACTCTTCACTATCCATTGTTTTTCACTATATAATTCATATAAATTTTGTCTACTTTTAAGTATACCTACTGTGGCCCACTTACTAAGTTAAGTTTGTCTGAGACCACAATCGATCTGGTACTACATTGAACGCATTGCTGAATTTGTAAAAAATCACAGTATGACTCATTAGGGTTATTATTAGAGTAATTGATTGCTATCCCAATTCAATTTCAACCTTTCAAACCGATGTGCAGTCACAGGTATGTTTTGTATCTTTCTTGTAGAACTTTTTTTAAGTTGAATTTCTAGTCTAATGAATTGACCTAAATGACTGACTTTAAATTACTTATAATTTTTTTAAGTACATTTTTTTCATTTGGATAAGCAAATGCATTGTCGACTGGTCCTCTGTTAATGGTAGCGAGACCGTTAAAGACAAAGTCCAAAACTTTAACTATGTTGTCCTGAACTTGTTTGATAAGCACGCTCCGGTCAAGAGGGTTAAGGTTAAGCACCTTCCTGCGCCGTGGCTTACTGACACCATCAAGAGCCTGATGGCCAAGAGAAACCGTGCCAAGAGTAGATATAAGGTGGAGCCGACCGACGAGAATCTTTTATTTTTCAAACGCCTCCGCAATCGTTGCACTCGTCTGTGTCGTGATGCCAAACGTCGTCATATCTACGAGTGTATTGAGAGCTATACTCCAGCACAGGTTTGGAACTTCCTGAAGACTGTTGGTGTAGGTAAGTCCCAGGACTTGGCTGCTGGAAATGTCAACCTCAGCGGTCTCAACAATTATTTTGCTAATCCCCCAGTCGTGATGGACCCCTTCGTCAAGGAAGCTACCCTTCGTAACCTACGGTCCAAGACCGCAGCCCACAACTCACCCTACAACTTCAACCGTGTCGGAATTGGCTCAGTAAGGAGGGCAATCTTAGCGATCGCGTCGAAAGCCATTGGTGAGGACAAGATCTGTTCTCAGATGTATCATTGAGGAGCTGTTACCGATCATTACCCACATAATTAATGTATCGCTTGAACAATGTTGCTTCCCCTCTCAGTGGAAAAAGGCACTTGTGATTCCCCTACCTAAATCGTCCAATCCCATCTCCTTTAATGATTTTCGTCCCATATCTATTCTGCCTATCCTTTCCAAAGTCCTAGAATCAATTGTTCACTGTCAGCTCTCCTCATACCTTTCCTCCAGAAACTTATTAAATCCATATCAATCAGGTTTCAGGCCGGGTCACAGTACTACCACGGCATTGCTTAAAGTCACCGATGACATTCAATTAGCCATGGATCAGAAGCAGCTTACGGTTCTCACACTGCTTGATTTCAGTAGCACCTTCAACTGAGTCAATTTCGATATCCTGGTTGAAATTCTAAAATCGCTCGGAGTCTCCTCGTACTCGGCTCTCTGGTTTGACTCCTACCTGAGAGACCGCCAGCAGCGCATTAAGTCTGAGGAGATCTCAACGAACTGGTGTAATCTCTCCGCGCGTGTTCCGCAGGGTGGTATCCTTTCTCCTCTTCTCTTCTCAGTATTCATTAACTCTATATCTGACGTTCTTACTTCTTTTTATCATCTCTACGCAGATGACCTCCAAATATATGGGCACTTCTTTCTTAGTGATGTAAATCTGACCGTAGAGGCGTTGAATGCTGACCTCGATAACATCAGTAAATGGGCAATTTCATATGGGCTGCTTGTCAACCCGGCAAAATCTCAAGCTATGATTATGGGTACACGGCACTCAATTAACACAATACAAAATATCCCCGTCGATCCTGTGATGTATGAGGGTACGATAATCACTTACAGCGAGAAAGCTAAGAATCTTGGGGTTATATTTGATAACTTGCTGTCCTGGTCGCCCCATGTTTGTGAGGTCAGCATACGAGTCTTTGCGTCATTTTACTCCCTACGGACTACGCGGATGCTTGTTGGGTCAGTGCGAACGAAGAACAACTGAATAAACTCGAGCGACTTCAAAACCTTGGGATTCGGTTTGTCTACGGGCTGCGCAAGTACGACCATGTCTCCCAGTATTGCAAGGAGCTGGGATGGCTTCCGATCCGTCTTCGCCGTGATATGCACATTCTCTCTTATCTATTCAATATTTTGCGAAATCCCCGCTACCCCACATATCTTCGAGAACGTTTTGAGTTTCTTTTCCCCAGGGATAGTAATCGGAGATCCCACACGGTGTCTCTCCTGTCAACTCCTCGGCATAACACTGCCGCCTACAAACACTCTTTTAGGTTAAGGGCAATCCGACTGTGGAACGCACTTCCCTGCACTATTAGGGATAGTCCCTCAATTTTCACTTTTAAGAAAAGATTGAAAGCGTATTTCCTTTCTCTTCCGTAATCGGTATAATATTTATGTGAGTATATGTATGATATTTTGTAGTTTATGCATGCTATCTAGTGTATTTTATATAGTTGAGATATATATATATTTTATTAGGTATATTTTATTTATATTTTAAAAGTAATTTTCGTACGTATGTATACAGTTTTATTGTGCACTAGGACTGTCATTTTTCATAAACACTCCTGTCTTGCCTAGGTTTGCTGGAAGAAATCTCTTTTTAGAAATAAGCTCGCCTTTGCCTATAAAATTTATTGAAACTGTCTGTTTATCTATGTTTTCTGTGCAATAACGAATATTAATATATATGAACATTGTCTATACAATTTGCTGAGGTTTCAGTTATTTGAGTAGGTTCCATGAAAAGTGGCTTTAAGTTGTGAGAATTAAATAAGTTAGTTAGTCTCGTACTAAAGGAGTAAGTTTCTAATAAATTATCATTGAAGTCTCCACATATTATAAGAGTTTTATTAGATTTTGATACTTTAAATAATATGTCATCCATGACTTTTTCAAAAACCTCAAATGAAGCTAAATAATAAATAAATACAAATACAAATCATTTATTCAATAAATTATATCAGCTACAAATCAAGCGATGGGGCCTTGTACTAGATTAATAAAATCTGTATTACAAGAACCCCAAAACTGATGGTGGGCTGTAAATGCTTATTACAATTATGCGCTCCAATTCAACACATGCTACTTCAATGTGGCTTTCAACTGATAAACATACTATGTCATTACGATTTTTGAACTTTAAGTGTTTATTTGGAAATATTAGAGAGCCTCCACGAACAGCATATTACCTACAAGCGGTTAAGCTGGGGTAAACAATAGTAACTTCTATCATCACAGTTGACATCTTCTCCGTTCCTTTGTCACTAGGTATACCTAGAGAGATAATTAGTGACAAAGGAACGGAGAATATGTCAACTGTGATGACAGAAGTTACTACCTTACTAGACATTAATAAGTTAAACTCGACGGTGTATCATCATGAGACCTATGGGCCCTCGAGAATAGCCACAAGAGTTTAGGCGTTTTCCTCCGCATCCAGTGTGCCAACAACACTAGAGACTGAAGCACTTGGCTACCCTATTGGTGCTTTTCGTCCAATACTACGGTACATTCACATACAAAGATTCAGTTTTTTTTTTTATTGAATATAAATAATTAGTAATTCATAAGTCTTTTCTAATTATTTATTGCACACAAATATTTTACATTAAAATAAAATGTATGTACAAAGGCGAGCTTATCTCTAAAAAGAGATTTCTTCCAGTAAACCAAGAGATTAAGGGAAATATTATTATAAAAGGTAGTTAGGCACAGCACAATAACTAGTATATATAAAATGCCAAGGAATAAATTTAATTCAATTCAAAATATTTATTTCAGATAGCATACATTTTGACACATATACATCCATAGGTAGATATTATTTTATCATTATAAAAAAGTTTAAAATTAAACTAAATACATCATCCATCATCCTTGAATAATAAATAACACCCACACTCACACCCTGCTCACACAGTCACACACACCCTCTCACACACACAAAACATCGTCCTAAAATATGATTATAATTTATGGTTTGTTACTGCGAAGGTGCACATCCATCCAGTACTTCAACATAGGGCTGTCCACCTTCCCAGCCAGAGTGCTGAGGATAGTGTTGGAGCTGCCGAAAAGGCGGTTTCTTAACGAGGCAATCCTCTTTCTCATTATTGCAAAGAAATCGTCAATCCTAGCTTCGGCAAACATAGCCGAGGCGCTGCAGTATCGCGGCAGCCCCAACAGTATTCTCAGCGCATTATTATATTGGACGCGCAGGGCGCTGTAGGCTCTCCGCGTATAGCTGACCCACAAGCCACCAGTGTAGAAGGACTGACAAAAGGCTCTGAAAAGTGTCAATTTGACAGCCCTTGTACACTTCGCAAACCTGCGGGCCAGCAAATTACATCGGACCGCCATCGCCCTGCGCTCCCTTTCAATATCAATGTCATCTACGAGCCCCTCCGTGACCACGTGACCCAGGTACTTGAAATGTGGAACCCGCTTGAGAGGTGCTCCACACAATGACACAACCGGATCCTTATCAGGAGATTTAGTCCCTGAATGAAACACCATCAACTCACTTTTCTTCACATTATACCTGAGCCCGTGTGTAACAGCGTAGGACTCACAGACATGTAAAAGTTTTCTAAGGGCCTTGACCGAGGGACTCAGCAACACCATATCATCAGCATAAGATATGTTATTAACGATTGTGCCATCGATTGAGCATCCAATACCGGTGTTGCTGAGCTCCCCGATCAGCTGATTGATGTAAAGATTGAATAACTTGGGAGATGTAAGTCCGCCCTGCCTGACCCCGCACTCAAGGCTATATGAATTGCTAAGCGAACTCACCCATTTTACTGCATTAGTTTGATTTTGATACCAAAATTTAAAAATGTAAACCAACTCAGTCGGTAGTCCTGTGTGAGTTAGCTTATTCCATAGTATATCATACGATACAAGATCAAAAGCCTTTGACAAGTCAAGAAAACATGCATAGATGTGTGTTTTCCTGTCAGTATAGTACCGGACGGTCTGCTTGAGAGCCAGAATTGCACTTTCAGTGGACAGTCCGGGCCTAAACCCGAACTGGGCATCATGTATGTGAAGATGTTTATCAAGTTGACAATCAAGCAAACCGTCCAGCACCTTAGCCACAGCAGTTGCTAAGGATATTGGTCTGTAATTATCCTTGTCAGAAGCGTCTCCCGTTCTATTTTTAATAATTGGTACTACTATAGTTTTCATTAAATTTTCAGGCAGGTAAGAGTGTCCCACACAAAAGTTAAAAAACATTTTAAGCACCCTAGATAGGTGTACACCAGCGCACTTCAGGTGCTCGACACTCAGACCATCATGTCCTGGTGACTTACCCCGCTTCATATCTCTAATAGTTAACATTACTTGATTGTATGTAAAACGCAAGGGTTTGTCACCAGTATCAGCGCTAGTCCGGGTGCCGGACACCGGAGTGTCACTGGACGAGTCAGTGTTACTGGAAAGATCAGAAACAACACGGAAATTATTTTTAAACAAGTTTGCTATTTCATGGTGGTCAGACAAACCATTAACAGTCACTGGATGACCAGGCTTAGGATTTAATTTATTTGTTTCTTTCCAGAATTTTGAAAAATCTTTTGCATTATGGCTGGTGGCAAGAATATCCATTTTTATTTGTTCCGAATTCTTTTGACACCACTTAAGCTTCGATTTAAAAATCTTTCTGGAATTTTTCATTAGATCATATATATGACCAGATTCCGGCTTATTATGTAAGACCCAATTTCGAAAACAAAGCCTGGCTTCACCATGAGCCTGTTTCACATATTTATTCCAACCTGTTATGTAGGATTTTTTCCTCAAAAAATTAGAATTACAGTTGCTATTTACACTGTGACTGGAAATAGCCGCCTCACAAAGAATATCAACTATGCTATTATACATATTATTAATTATTTGCCTGTGTTCTAAATTGCTACACATCATATCACAACATTTACTAAGTTCACTGGGGAAGTTGATCTCTTTCAATTTTAAATTACATAAATTTCTAAAAAGGTTTATTTGCTCGGTATCCCTCACACCCCAGTGAACCTTATTTTGTTTAACATTAGATGAGCTAACACTACGCGGCAGCACACTAAAGTTACAAGTTATTTCCATCGGAATGTGATCTGACCAAGACACATCATAACATATCCTGGAGGCCTACCATGACCTTATAAGAAACTGCTCTTAATCCGGGCAGTTCAGTTAAAGTACTTAAACTGAACGACTTAATTTCGTACCATGACCTCATAAAAGGTGAACGACTTCTGAGCTGCTTATTTGATAAGGTGAATAGTTTATTGTCTCTGGCTAGTTAACTTACATCCATGTAAGAACGAGAAGGGAATATATAGGATTCCATAAGAAAGAACTACTCATCGCATTGTCTGGAGGACCGTTCCTAACCAACGTTTATTGTTTATACGGTATTTACCGGTTTTTTTTATTATAAGGATATCTTATATTATAATTTGTTTTATTATTTACGAATGGTACTTTGAAAAAATTAAAGCTTAAAAGTAATACGCGCATATTACTATTTAATGCAATTTGTGATAAAACTTAGTAACTTATGCGTTGCTTTTTATTGATCGTTCAAATTATATTGAGCATTTTGAACGCAACTCATAACTGTCAAGTGGTGCATGTGTTTGTTTACAATATTTAACGATTTATTTTGGGATGTACTTTTGTGTGTTGATTTAATTACATATTATTAAGTAATATATAGTATTATAGTATCTGTGGTAATATACATTCTTTCTCGTTCGCTACGCTACAAACAACAAGGCATACTCATTTAACAAACATAGTATTGGCCTCGCTGGATGGCGGGTCGAAACTGTAAAATAATATTTTACATATAATTTCTAATTAAAATCTGACTCCGTGTAATTTTAAAATATTTCGTATGCTTAACATATAATTATTGATACTCCTTTTTATGTCAGCTTTTCATACATTACATAGGTGTATTAAATTTATATTTGCTTGCAGTAATTTGGTTGAATTGCCTATACGATGACGCCCCCATCGTGTATCATACGACTCTGTGCATACGATGATACGACCAATTGGGGCTCTATGTGTTTTTTTAAATTCACACAGAGACATAGTCTTGGGCTAAGTATATATAAGTCCACTCAGCCATCTGTACCCTAAGAATGTGGCAGAGAGTTGCCACGCAATTAACTAGATGGGTGAAGGTGCATTCAAAGATAGGAAAGGATGGTCATCGGTTATTTATCTAACTAATAATATAGACTCGAATGTTTGTGGTTGAGAGGATGGATGTTTGTTACTCTTTTGCGTGTACTGCCTGATAGAATCAATTGAAATAGGCTATCTTCTCTAATGGGCGCATATCCGAAGCACTGGCACAGTTTATGGAGTCTCCTTTGTCTGTGCGAGATTCAGTATGTACTCATTAGTTTTGTTGATCATATTTGATTTATGTTATCTAGTGTTTCACTTGTACAAAAGTGCATTATTTTTAACTACTTACTTTATTTGAGTTTGGAGTTTAAAATCAAAATAATTACATACACAAGTATACTCAATAGTTAAGTCAAAGTTAGATTTTTTATTCAAAATTACATGTATGATGATGTCTTTAAAAAGTGACAAAAAAAAACAGTGCTACAGTATAATATTATAGTATCTGTGGTGCTTCTAAATTATGACTGTCTAAATATGTATGTATAGATATTTACATACATGCGTATTTATCTTATTACATTAAATCTTTACAAAACAAAAACATTGTAACTTAAAAAACAACAAAAACTAAACAACACAAAAAACACAATTTTTACATAAAACTTAAATGAAGACTTTTTGATGCTTGCAATAACTGTGTAATTACATTTCTAGTTTTGACATGGCAATTAGTGTAGTAGGCTTCAGATGAGCCTTCTGTTGTATCCAATAAAGCAGTCATCATAGTTTTCCTCAAAGGATAACCAGAGTCACCTGCAAGTAAAATAATTATATTAGACACAATTGTAATTAACACTATTATACTTTATTAATCATCATAGCAGCCTATAACAGCTCACTGCTGGCTTTCTGACTGAGTGCGCCACAGACCTCCTCTTTAAAACTTACTTTATTAAATAGATAAAATATTTATGTGAATAGTGGATGTTTTATTATTAATTTTGTTGCTATGTTAAGTTAGCTAAACATCATCATCAATCGGCACATATTCTTTGCCACTCCCTCTACTCCGGTCCTGAGCCTCCCGCATCCACGGCCTTACAGTTATACATACTCTAGTTCTTAGTGTTACTTGACAACACAAATAAGAATGCTACTTGTCTGCATCTCGTAACCTACTGCTAGTACTAGTGCGGGAGGTAGGGGCATTCTTATTAGGTTTGTATGATTGTAAGAAATGGCATTTTTATAAAGATAAACTATTATTATAATAATTCAGAAATAAGTAGCATACTTATTTGTAAATTTCTGTTTGTTTACTAAATAAAATAATACTGATTTATATGGATTCCAGTTTTATTTTGATAGTCGGTGTACTGTAGGCAGGTATCCCAACAAAATAATCCATTCTTAGAAATACATTTAGAACAGCTTACCTAAAAGCCTTTATTATTACCACAGTTATTGTTGAGGCCTTTGAAATAGTCTTGAAGTTGGGAAGAAGGATGGACTGATCATCTAAATGAGTCATGTGTGGATCCACCATAACTGGCATCAACATACAACTAAATAAACATTAACATTTATGTACAGGCACTTACATTTCTTGGCCCCACACTGTTATGTTGTGGGAACCAGTAACAGCGACATTACACACACATAAACATTCAAGACCTTTTTCCAATTTTTTATTAATTTATCCCCAGCCGGGGATCGAACCCGGGACCTCTCGCATGGTAGGCAGAGTCATAACACACTTCAATTAATCTTATCAATTGAACATTTAGAGAATTATAGCCCTTCCGACAGATATACCTCTCCTCTCCTTTTGGGCTTACAATAGCTACCTGTGTCCCATCAATGCAGCCAATAACATCACTCCAAATTTTTCATTACACCTGAAATTAAAAAAGTGTTAATTATAAATAACCTTTTCAAGTTAGCGACTGTTTAGAACCGGTGTCTGACAGCTACATAATTAAAGCTATGGTATCAATATAAAATTCACCTTATTCTATTCATAGGAACAACATTCTTCTACAGTTTGTGTGCATTCTTTATAGGTATTTCCCATTTCTATTGAGTTCATTGCTGCAGTGACCTATGCCCAGTACTGCGGATATCTACCTGTTGGCATTTGATATGTTCCATAGTCATAAAATGATAAAGCTGTAAAACCCTGCAACAGAAAAGAGTAGGTATTTAGATGTACACTGTCTAGATCTCTTGACTAGAAATTACCTCATTGAGTCTCTTGACAATAAAACTAATGTATTTCCATAAACTCTTACTTTTGTTTCTATGGTGGAATCCGACGATTTACTTGGCTGTGGTTTACCACTCGTCGCCAGTTCCTTGCACAAACTTTGAGCCAAGTCGGGAGTAAGCCGATAGTTCGACGAATTTGTCGTCAGTTAAATGAAAGGGATCATACATTTCCCTTGTAAGGCGGTGGCGATTTCTTTTTAAATTGTCATTCAAGTTATTGTCCGTTTCAAAAAATTCAAACAATACCTGTTCACTCACTTGCCATTATTATAAAGAAAATAACTCAAAAGCACTTGAACAATCACAAAGAGTCTACTAAACTATCAACAACAAGACAACAATTCACATAAAGTTAATCTCAGAGCAACTTTTTAAACATTGCTTACTTTGACAGTTGAGCGTTTCAGTAATCGCCGAGCGCTTGTCAAATGGCACGTCATGGTACGATTTTAGGAGGGAAAAAAAGGTGAACTGCATGAAAACGCTGGACGTATTAAGGGCTTAAACTGCCTTGCTTTTTAGAGGTCATGGTACGAATTAGCAATGCAGTTCAGTTTAAGGCCTTAAACTGAATAGATTTAAGAGGTCATAGTAGGCCTCCAGACCTTAGTTATTGATTGAAAAGCAACTCCGGTAACTATACAATGGTCAAGCCACCTCTTGCAGCCGTGGGCATCACTGATATAAGTGTAGTTATCAGAGTCTAAACCTAAAACTTCAAAGTCAGCGCATAACCACAATTGTTCAGCACAAAATTGTAACAAATCATTACAAAACAACTCACCAGGATGAGCATTGAAGTCCCCTAACATGTACACTGTTGCTACATTGCTGTTCTCTATGATGGCATGCATTTCAGAAAGACACTCAGTAAACTCTGGTAGGTTATTAGTGCAATCTGTGGGCATATACACTGAGAATAATAGAAAAGACTGGTTTTTCACTTTACACTGAATGGCAGCCAGCCGCACACTTTTACACTCTATCACCGTAACCGACTCGAAAGCAGACTTCCTCCACAAAATTGCGACACCACCGAAAGGCCTACCTCGCAGGATACCAGCTCCTGCATCCACCGCTGATACTCCAGTCGCTGCGAAGTCTGGATGAATAGTACTGAGATACGGGATATCATAGGGCATCAGCCACGTCTCCTGAAGGGCCACTATATCTGACGTAAGACACAGCATTCTGACATGATCCACACTGCTCTTCACAGCCTGACAGTTGAAACTTGCAAGTTTGCAATTCGGCTCGTCCGCAGTAGGGTGACCATCATTCTTTTTCTCATTATAGTTGAGGATCTGATATTTCTTTGAGTGAGCCATTGGGAGTGTGTGACTTCTTGTAGCGAATAAATCGCTTAAATTCTATGTCCATAGGCCAAGTGTATTCATCGTTTAGAAAAAGTGCGACTTTGGTTTTCGGTACATACACTTTGTAAGCACAATAATTTCTTTTCTTTTTCAATGTAATTTTTTCCATCTTGACAACCACCTGAGTTTTCTTGAAAATGTACTCTATGACATCTTCAACAGTTGCTTCCTTGGCAACATTTGTTACGAATAGCGGAATCATGGTCACTGCAGCTCTAAACTTGGAGTTGGGATCCACAGGTGCCTTTCCTATCATTCCGGAATAACGCTTGTGGTTTTTGTTACGACGTTCAACTCGAGTCCACTCGCCTACATTTTTATTTTCGTTGCATTTTGTCATCTTTACTACTTCAGCTAGTGTTGGTTGACTCTTACTTTGAGATGGTAAAGCATTGCATTGCTCGGCACCTATCAGCTCCAGCTGAGCCGAACATAAAGGAGGAGCATTTGCAATATTTGCATCCACGGAAACACAAACACTATCATCTTTGTTTATCACCGCGCTAATCGGTTGAGTCGCGCTGACAAGTTGGCTTGCACCTTGCGTTTGCGCGCACGCGAATGAGACAGCCGATTGAGATTTCGTGGCGGCAGAGAGAGACAATTGACATCCTGACGAATCACCGACACCGCCGCCTCCGTTACCTACATTGCTCGGCGTCAACAACGTTGGTTTTAAATTTGAATTTGAAAAAGGAAGCGTTGTTTCGACAAAACCCATCGGGCCACTGTCAAGATTGTTGTTGTAGCTATCCGAAATGTATGCGCCTCGTCTGCGGTTCACATTCACAAAAGTATTTCCATCGAAATTATTCGCTATAGATGCCATTTTTAGGTTTTCCAGATCGTTTTGCACCTTCATCAACTGCTCCTCAGTAACATAAGTTTCTTTAACCGCACGTAATTCACTTTGCAAGATCACAATGTCCTTGAGCAACCTTGTCACATCCACATGATCGAAAGTGACCGGTGGCAACTTCTGCAGGTCTTTGGCAACAAAGATCGGAATGTCCACATGATTCGCATCCGCGTCTGTCATCAAATTAATTATGTCCTCGAGATCTCGCCCAGACTTGCCGTCCCGCTTCCGAGTTATTTTTCTCTTGTTTGTCGCGACCGAGTCAAACAAAAGATTCTTGGCCGTTTTCAGGTCCGCCTCCGAAAAAGCGGTTTTACACACACGAACTAAGCTTTCCACATCCATGACGTCTAGTTTATTTTGTATGAAAGCAAGAACTTCACATATAACAATGTTACAGCTTTTGCACTTGAGAACATTGGACGAATCCATTGTTTTTACGTTATCGGTCATCGCGACGCGTGCGCACGGTAGCTCTCACGTGAGACGACTGAATAATACTTATAAAATAAAGACATAACTACTAAATAAGTACCGAAATATTGAAACAGTGTGACTCTAACCTGACCAAAAGAGATTGTTGGCAGGCTCAAGATACATTTATTAATCACAGGGTCGTGAGTCGAATATTGGTGATATAGTTGAAACGCTGGATAGGGACTCGCCGGAAATTTGTAGATTTCAGCTCCTTGGTAGACTCAATCCAACTGGTCCACTTCTCCAGACGTCAACAAGTGATTATGCGGTTAGCGCCAGAAGGATATTACTCCTCGGCGTGGAACCGATTCAGAGCTCCGTTAGCGCCAGGAGGATATTACTCCTCGGCGTGGAACCGATTCAGAGCTCCGTTAGCGCCAGGAGGATATTACTCCTCGGCGTGGAACCGATTCAGAGCTCCGTTAGCGCCAGGAGGATATTACTCCTCAGCGTGGAACCCCATGGATTGGGGATAGTAGGGAAGTTACATATCAACTACTGCACTTTGCAGCAACTAAACATTCAGCTCCATTACAGTACTAAAGGGACTAGCCCATCGCCGCAACTAAAGGCGTGACTTAAAAATTATTGATGCAGAAGATACAACCTCACGTTTCAGAGCTCAAACAATGTCTGCCTCAAAAAAACAATCAGCTGCCAGACGAGATTCCAGACCCGAATTTCCGAATTTTTATAGTTTTAGTTTTTAACTGGCTAATCCGCCAGTAGTCAATATGGTCAAGGAGGTAGTACGTTACATACCCGTCTTGTTTGGGTAGGATTTTACCTGATAAAATCCTCTAAGATACTAACTAAACTAAACTAACTTACCAAATTAACTACTTAAGATAAAATTCTCTAAAGCTCGCCATCTACAATGTCAGAGAAATATATAACTAACAGTCTAGCTCAACTACATACAAACATCACACATTCGTACCAACAATCAGACATCAGAATTCATACTAAGTTCATACAAGAGTTCACACTAACATCGTGTAAACACAGCCTTACACACAGGGTGCCATTATTATAGCCAAATGCACACCCAGACTAACTGTCAGAAGTTGAAAAATAAGCAAGATCCCTTGAACTAAAATAAGAACCTTAGTACATAAACGCCCCGATAGATTAGCTACTATCGTAACGCAGAATAACGCAGAATAACACCATGAGGGGCAGCTCCCTCAAGTGTTCAAGACTTCCTGCACCGTTAGTGGGTACAGAAAATAATAATAGAGTAGAATATCTATTCTACAACAAAGAGTAAAAAAGTAGAGAATTATAGTTCAAGAGGCCATAAGCTAAAGTAACAGACATTGCAGAGTAACGTTACACAATAAAGAACTTTTACATAGCTATAGATATAGATGGTTTTTAGAATACAAGGGTCAAAATACTTATTACATACATAAAGGAATCGTTAACTACTATTGAATAAGACAGAACGCTGTCGCAGCCTATCTTCAGACAGAAGGTGCTCTAAGACAGACAGATGGGTCATGGTGGATAGAATATTACAGGAAATACACCAACATGTACCTCCTCTAAGCTCAACCTCATACTCCAATTCAGCCTTATTTAGCGACAGATATTTTATAGGAAACGTCATGTTTACTACCTATCTAGTAAACTGTACAAATTTACATGAAAGTAAGCAGAGTACACGACTAACGCCCGGTTTCCGGTACAAAATCAAGCCATTGATCTACCGTTTTGACAGCTGAAATTGATAAAGGACTGTCAACAACAGATTAAATGTACGAGAAATCGGCCGTTAAACACTAACCTTATTTATTATTTAATAGTCCGAAAAGTATCCCTACTAAAATCTTCACAATTTATTAATTTATTTTTCGTACTGAGAATTTGGAGGAAAATATTTATCAACAATTATAATATGACAACGGCCGTCAGACTGCGACCATAAATAATGTAGAAATGAGGTAGGTACCCAGATAAACGATCAAATATACTCCTGTCAGACAAAAATAAACACAACAAAATATACAAGCTACGAAAGAAATCTAGCGTTCTACGGCGCTCTTATGGCCTAACTACTCTGACCAGACATAAAACTCTATCACCAATATTCCCTTAATCCGGGCGCCATTGAAACAGTGTGACTCTAACCTGACCAAAAGAGATTGTTGGCAGGCTCAAGATACATTTATTAATCACAGGGTCGTGAGTCGAATATTGGTGATATAGTTGAAACGCTGGATAGGGACTCGCCGGGAATTTGTAGATTTCAGCTCCTTGGTAGACTCAATCCAACTGGTCCACTTCTCCAGACGTCAACAAGTGATTATGCGGTTAGCGCCAGAAGGATATTACTCCTCGGCGTGGAACCGATTCAGAGCTCCGTTAGCGCCAGGAGGATATTACTCCTCGGCGTGGAACCGATTCAGAGCTCCGTTAGCGCCAGGAGGATATTACTCCTCGGCGTGGAACCGATTCAGAGCTCCGTTAGCGCCAGGAGGATATTACTCCTCAGCGTGGAACCCCATGGATTGGGGATAGTAGGGAAGTTACATATCAACTACTGCACTTTGCAGCAACTAAACATTCAGCTCCATTACAGTACTAAAGGGACTAGCCCATCGCCGCAACTAAAGGCGTGACTTAAAAATTATTGATGCAGAAGATACAACCTCACGTTTCAGAGCTCAAACAATGTCTGCCTCAAAAAAACAATCAGCTGCCAGACGAGATTCCAGACCCGAATTTCCGAATTTTTATAGTTTTAGTTTTTAACTGGCTAATCCGCCAGTAGTCAATATGGTCAAGGAGGTAGTACGTTACAATATACTACATACACTTTTCATATAAAAACATACAATAACTTTTACGAAAGAGAGAGGAAGTGCTCTTTAATACGTTTCTTAAAAGAGAAAAGATTGGGACTGTCTCTTATAGTGCAAGGAAGTGCGTTCCAAAGTCGGACCGCCCGTAACCTGAAAGAGTGTTTATACGCAGCATTGTTATGCCGCGGAGTGGCTAAAAGTGAGACAGTGTGAGATCTCCGGATCTCCCGAAAAGAGATATTCAAAACGGTCTCGAGGGTAGTTGGGGTAGGTCAGATTTTTCAAGTTATTGAACAGATAGTAAAGAATGTGAGAGTCTCGGCGATGAATCGGTAGCCTAAATAAATAAATTATCTTATTCAAAGCCAAAATTATACTTAGTTATAATTTTGGCTTTGAATAAGTACAAGTAATTTATATATACGTGGGGCGCACTGTAAGTTTCCGGAATGAATATGAAAAAATACTATTAAAGGTACAAAATTAATGTATTGTTTTTCAAAATAATCTCCCTTGGCGTCTATGCACTTTTTCATTCGATGAAACCAGTTTTGAAAACTTTTGTGCCACTCCTCTGTGGTGACCTCTGAAACGTGTTTTTCATACTCCTCGACAGCCTCTTCTGGTGATGAAAATCGTTGACCGCGTAATTGGTTCTTAATTTTTGGGAACAGAAAAAAGTCACAAGGTGCCAGGTCGGGACTGTATGCAGGATGACTCATGAGTTCTACATTTTTCGCCTTCAAAAAGTCGTTTGTCTGTCTGGCCGTGTGAGAACTAGCATTGTCGTGGTGCAGGATGATACGGCGTTTACGGTTATTTTTACGGAGTTCGTCAATAACTTCCGGCAAACAAATGGTCGTGTACCAATCACTATTCACTGTACGACGATTCTCTAAAGCAACAGTAGCCACGTGTCCAGTTTTATTAAAAAAAAGAAGCAATCATCCGCTTAGATGCACTTTTCACGCGCGCCACTTTGGTTGGTTTCGGCTCATCTTGAAAGACCCATACGCTCGATTGCTGCTTTGTTTTGGGATCGTAGCAATAAATCCATGTTTCGTCACCTGTTACTATGTCCCACACCAAATTTGACGCACCTTCGTTGAATCTGGTAAGCATGGCACTGCACCAAGTGACGCGGTCCGTTTTTTGAGCCTCGGTCAAGTTGTGTGGGATCCACCGCGAGCACAGCTTTCTCACACCCAAATGTTTGTGTAGGATTAATTGTATTTGACTCATGCCTATTTCTAAGGATGCGCGAATTTCATGGTAGGTCACATGCCTGTCTGTTTTAATCATACGGCGCACAGCATCGATGTTTTTGTTGGTCACAGCGGTGGACGGCCGACCATCGCGAGATTCGTCACTGAGATTGATACGACCACGCTTGAATTCTGCAAACCAGCTATAAACAGTTGTCTTGCATGGTGCTTCATTGCCAAAAGCTGTTTCAAGCCGAGCGTCGCTCTGTTGAGCTGTCAAATTACACTTAAAATCGTAGAAAATCATACTACGAAAATTTTCCCGAGTTAAATCCATGTTGATGCAGACACACAATTTTTTAAATGGCGCCACAAGGTAAAAACAAAAGGCAGTCAGATGAAACAAACTGCATTCTACAGCCAAAGAGTTCTATTTTCAAATGTTGCAATAAATTTTTAAATATTGTTTATGTAAGTGGCCAGTTCCGGAAACTTACAGTGCGCCCTATGTATAAAAGAACGACTACACCTGTGGGCCTCGGGGTTAAGAATAAACGCCAAGAAACTCCCCCATACCTTCTTTTTTTTAAAGTGACTTCACAACAGGTACTGGTTTCGGTCTAGGGAAAGTCGCCATCGAGTGATCCACTTGATCCATCGCCACTCGTCGAATTTCTGTGCGCTGAGATGGTATGGACCATGCAGTTTTGTCATCTAAGTATTCCTTAACACTATAATAGGACTTTCTTATCGGCTCATTTTTAACATAGTTTTTTAACCTCTTTTCAAAATCAAAATCAAAATCAAAAATCATTTATTTCCATAGGATGTTGTTACATCACTTAGATCCGTCATTACATTTTTTTGGGTGAGTTCACTAACACAATGGCGGAATCTGTGGAGAAGAGCTCACCGAAGAAACTCCACAGTCGTCGCATTTTTTGCGTTTTCTTTTTTAAATAAAATATTGTCAAATTACAAAATGAATGCTTATTATATATCGAAACAGCCTGTTACTCAAACAATCTATTCCCATGGACATCTGTCCTCTAAGTAAACAGATATCCTATAGTAACCTTTTTTATACAATTTCTGTTTTATTATTATTTTAAACTTGTCTAAAGATAAGTTTTTAATATCAGTAGGGACCTTATTGTAATAGCGTATACAATTGCCTTTAAAAGAATTACTAATTTTATGTAGTCGACTTACATAAGCAACCAACTTGTCTTTATTTCTAGTATTAAAATTGTGTATATCACTGTACTTCTGAAAATTAGTTATATTTCTTTTTACATATACAAGATTGTCACAGATATATTGAGACACAAATGTCAGAATATTGATTTCTTTAAACTTTTCCCTCAGTGACACTCTAGGCCCTAATCTATAAATTGCACGAACAGCCCGTTTCTGCAGAATAAATATACTATTAGCATTCGCAGCGTGACCCCACAATAAAATAACATAGGTCATTAGACTATGAAAGTAACTAAAGTAGACTAGTCTAGCGGTGTCTACGTCGGTAAGAGCTCTAATTTTTTTAACTGCGAACGCTGCCGAACTCAGTCTGTTCGACAATTTATTTATATGAGGATCCCATTGTAGTTTGGCGTCTAAAGTAATGCCCAAAAAGACAGTCGACTGCACAAGGTCCAATCTCTGTCCTTTTATAAATATGTCTGTAGTTACCGGGTTCACATTGGGTAACACGAATTTAATACATTTAGTCTTCTTTTCATTAAGTAATAAATTGTTAACAGTAAACCAGTTCACTATACTAGAGATAGCATTGTTTACCTCGTCATAATTTGATTGCTGTCTTTTAACTTCAAATATCAAAGAAGTATCATCGGCAAACAATACTAACCCGTGTTTTGCTTTAACAAGGTAAGGTAAATCATTCATATATACTAAAAACAAGAAAGGACCAAGAATTGAACCTTGCGGTACGCCCATACTTATTGAAGACCCAGGTGATCTTTTCCCATTAACATCGACCATCTGAACCCTATCTGTTAGATATGACTCCAGAAGGCCAAGTGCCTGATCTTTTACACCATAATGGCGTAACTTCCTGACAAGAGTGTCATGATGGACGTAATCAAAAGCCTTGGATAGATCGCAGAAGACACCTATTGCATCCATTACGTCTTCCCAGGCATCAAAAATATTGTCGATTATTTCAACACCAGCATCGGCTGTTGAACGACCCTTTGTGAAACCAAACTGAGCAATATGAATTAAATTATTGAGATAAAAATGACTTTGCAATTGATTAAGTATGAGTTTTTCAAATATTTTGCTAAGCGTTGGTAGTATCGATATGGGTCTAAAATTGGTGGGGTCTGATGTACTACCAGCTTTGAATAAAGGTATATCTTTACTTAGTTTCATCAAGTCAGGAAACACACCATTATCTATACATTGATTAAATATACAACAAAGGTGAGGTGCAATACAATCTACAATGGAACTAATAATTTTTACTGATAGACCATGGGCGTCAGCTGTCTTTTTCATTTCCAGGGATTTAAACGCTTTTACAATGTCTTCATTATTTACGTGCCTAAATTTAAAATCTGTTTTACAATCCTCAAAGTTTTGTTTAAGTATAGATTCAGCAGCAGCGGGAGATGAATTTAAAGACTTGGTTGTTGAAACTGGAATGTTCATAAAGAAATTTTCGAAAGCTTTTGCTACTTCTAGGTCTGTACTTAGCAATTGATTATCTATCTTAAGCTTGAAGTTATTATGTGTAGCTTTGGCCTTTCCAGTCTCTCTGTTTATAATTTGCCAAGTCGTTTTCATTACATTGCTACTAGATTCAATTTTGTTTTTAATGAAATTAGATTAAGCTACGGCACAAACGCGTTTAAACATTTTTGAATAACTACGAACATAATCTAGAAAGGCCGTATTTTTGTTATATGATTTCTCTTCATAGAGTTCATATAATCTTCGTCTGCTCCTATGAATTCCAACTGTCGCCCAATCACTAAACAAAGCTTTGTTAATAACTTTTATAGTTTTTGATTTAAATACCGTATCATATTCATTTTTGACAAGGTTAAATACTGAGTTGTACAACAAATTTGGATCGTCACTGTATGGTATTTCCCATAGTTTATCTAAAATATTATTCCTGTAGTGTTCAAGCCGAGTGTCACTAACGGGCACACATGTAATATCCTCTTTTTGGTCCTTTTTTATTTTAATATTGAATATACCTATCTGACCAGAGTGATCAGAGGTTAATTTATTGATGACCGATTTGAAAATGGGCGTAATGTTAGTAAATATATTGTCAATGCAGGTAGCAGATGTTGCAGTAATTATAGTAGGCTCCAAAAACAGATAGTTCATGTTGTGACATAAAAATAAAGATTTTAATCTAGTACAAATATTATTATCCTCTAACAGATTAACATTAAAATCACCACAAATTATAAAAAAATTGTTTTTATCGCTGATTTTAATCAACACTTCATCCATTTTCTTTTCGAATAAATCAAAGGATGAATCTGGTGGTCTGTATTTTCAGGAAGGATCAATGATTCCTGTGGTATTTTATTGTAAAAGCGAATACGTGAATGATGTGCCTGCTTTATTTAATCTAAATAATGGTAGTGCTAACCTATTTCTATTTCTAGTATTAATTATATGACTATCACCTTTAGTTTTAACTAAAGCTACATTTTTGCTTACATGCATAATATTCTCGTATTCTCGCATATTGACAGGTAACCAGAAGTATATTAATTTCTTTGAATTTTTCTCTTAGTGATTCCCTAGCATCGAATTGATATATCGCCCTGATCGTCCTTTTTATAAAACTGCTCGCTGCCCGAGAGCAGTATTCCATAAGACATAATACTGTGAAAGTAACTAAGTAAACAAATCTGGCAGTTTCAACATCTGTAAGATATCTGATTTATCTGACCGCAAGAGCTAAGCTATGTGAGGACCCCATTGAACTTTCGAATCTATAGTGATTCCAAGAAAGATTGTACCCTCAACTCTTTCAGATCCTATTATTATACTCGTTTGAACCTGTTATACATTAGGCAAACAAAATTTGATACATTTAGTCATCTTTGAGTTGAGAACAGGCTGTTCACATTGAACCAACTTAACACATGAGTGAATGTACTTGCGTCGTCTAGAATTTCTTCTTGTCTTTTCACCATGAAAATAATAGATGTGTCATCAGCAAACAGTACAATCTGAGTAATTTTTCCACCATATACGGCGGGTCATTTACGAATACTAAGAAAAGGAACGGATCTAAAATATAACCCTGGGGGACACCAATATTCATATGGGTTCCAGTGGACTTACATCTGTTTATATTTACTTTTAGTACTCTTTCCATGAGATAAGATTCCATTCATTTTAACGCATTATCTTTGATACCATAGTGTTTTAGTTTGAGCAAAATAGTTTGATGGTATACACAGTAAAGGGCCTAAGAGAGATCACAGAAAATACCAACCGCATCCTGTGATCCTTCCCACGCACTATCAATGTGTTCTACTAGCGCTACTCCAGCGTCTGTTGTTGATCTGCCTTTAGTGAATCCGAACTGTTTTTTGTGGAGTAGCCCAGATGCATTGAAGTGAGAGAGTAGTTGACTCAATATGACCTTTTCAAACACCTTGCTCAAGACTGGCAATACAGATACAGGTCTAAAGTTAACAGGGTCTCCTTTACTACCGGATTTGAAAAGAGGTATTAATCTGCTCATTTTTATGAGGTCAGGAGAAACACCCTTTACTATACAACTATTGAATGTCATTGCCATGTATGGTGCAATCACATCGATTACTGATTTAACCACGTCTACCGACATGCCTCATAAATCTTCAGTATTTTTCTTGTAAAGAAGTTTAAATGTTTTGACTATAGTTATTTAGAGCCTATTGGTTTGAAGTTAAAGCCATCCTTGTTTTAGGGCACATTTTCAACCAAGTAATCTCAAGACTTTTCAGAAGAGGACGGTAGTGCTTCTGTTGTTATTATGGGTATAATACTGAAGAACTTTTCAAATGTGTTAGCAACGTCCTCGTTTGATGACAGTAATTTGTCGTTAACTTTTAAAATAAAACTAAATTCCCTTAACCTAGCCTTGCCTATCTCTTTTTTTGTAATGTTCCATGCAGTTTTAATTTTGTCGCCAGAAGCTTTTGATTTGTTTGTTTAGATGTAGTTTAGTGATAAAATTAAGTAAAAATATTCACTGACAAAACACGTATAATTCGAACTTTTAATTTCGCATAAACTTATAACACATCAACCAGCCTGTATCCCAATAAATCGAAATAAAAATTAGCATTACAAAGGAGTCTTAAAACGACATCTGCGAGTTCACGCTGCAGATATTCCCGTCAACAACGTCAACTAGTCAACATTCGAAAAGACAGAAGATGGCAAGAAGATCCAGATATCATACATAGATTATTATAAGAAAAATTACGGTATCTACATCATGGATCAGCATCGGTTGCTCCCACCAACCGATGCTGATATCCAAGAATTCAAATATTGTAAAAATAGTTTTAAGAATATTTCTCTGCTATAACTTTACTTGGGAAAAAGGTTAGTTTTCCTGGTTATCTGAGCTGTTATTAGCATACATAAGCTTCATTTCCTCTCTTGAGCCTCCCACACATAACGAAAAACCTGGCCATATAAACCAAAACACCAAAAAGACCAAAAAACACCTTAACCTAGACTAAGAGAGAAAAAAAAAACAAAAAGAAATGCCAGCAACACCAGGTCATGACATTACAAGCAGAATCCGACCGTCGATGACCTTCTTAATTGACTCCCTGACTCATAGGCCTATAATGAAGAACAGATTGTTTAACCTGAACCCAAAATATAGCCAACGGACACCTATAATTAATCGCCTGTTACACCAAGTTACGACATTACAAGCAAAATCTGAGCGTCGATGACCTTTTCAATCGACGCCCTGACTCATAGGCCTTTATGAAGAACAATGATTAAAAGCGGAAATATGGGAGGAAATTAAGGCCTAAACAGAGAAGCGAAAAAAAGGAATATGACGTGGTGCTTGTCTTTCTGAATTTAGAAGAAAACCAAGTTACGACATTACAAGCAAAATCCGAGCGTCGATGACCTTTTCAATCGACACCCTGACTCATAGGCCTATAATGAAGAACAGAAGGTTTAACCTAGATCCAGAGTAAGCGGATACCTATAATATGCTGACAGGCATACCGAAGCAACGATTAAAAGCGGAAAGATGGAAGGAAATTAAGGCTTTAACAGAGAAGCGAAAAAAAGGAATATGACGTGCAGCTTGTCTTTCTGAATGTTTAGTATTTATGCGTCGGAAACGCACCGGTTTTTTGTTGCGCGAATCGATCGCGAGTAATCGAGACATCACTAGCGAAAACGGCACTAGCAGCTGTCACTCGTACCGGAACGAGATGTAAAATTGGAGGTTATCTTTACTGTTGGTCTTGTCTCATCGGGAGAATAACATGGCGGCTCGGGCCCCGTGGCATTGAATGGTATTTCGGTGTACCAATTATCATACAGGCATCGGGCCTGGTCGAAGTGTAAATCTACCTCATAGCGTCGGGCTATTGATCGTAATTAGATTCGCGTCAGCGGTCAAGTGATCCCTGTTGATTGGATATCGTCGCATCGGTAGCGGCGACTAACGGTCACGGCAGGCAGCACGCCGGCGACAGCGTCGGCAGCAACGATAGGTTTCGATTCACTCCATATCCTATCCCAAACTGTGCCCTTTTCCCGTATTCCCGTCTCGAATCGAGCCTTCGATATCCTGCCTACGGAGACAAGGTCAGTAACCATTTTCATCACTTCTTTTCTCTCACGTGGCAAAGGCACATCCCCCTCAGGATTCTCACGCCGTTCGGTAGGCGTGGGGAATTAATCATTTTGGTAGCAGAAGCGCGGTTTCCTAGTAGGAAATCATCGATTCACGGTAGGGTTGCCTTTGTCACATTGTAGTTGGGAGAAAAGAATATCCCAGATTGGCTCAAGTCGGCAATGAGTCTGTGGTCGGTATACCACGATTAAAGTTCATTTTCGGTAAGTGAAAGTATAAGTGCCAATTTAGTTAACAGTTGTTATAAAATTGTAGTCGGAACTACTGTTGTTGAGCATAAAAGATTGAACAGTCATTCTGCGAAGTAACTAGATTGTATTACTTGCGATAGAACGTCGGGTTCTATAGTCCTACAGTGTTATTTCGGTTTGCACAGCGGGGTCGGGCTATTTAAGGGGTATTAAGCTGATTTTGCTGACCTCAAAGGAAGTGTGGTTCCTATCGGAGGGGCCACTACTAGAAAAATAGTTTTTTTTTTATAATAACCTTTTGTGTGTTATTTGGATTGTACCACATGGTGGCATTCTCTAATTGATTTAGAGTGTATATTATAAGGTGTATGTCCACAGGGCGACCATATTAAATATTGTTTATGATTTAATTGTTTAGTGGTTGCCTTGGGTTTTACAACTTAGTTTTAATTTCTGTGCCCAGCGCTGACGGGAAAGTGCTAGTATCTGGCTGTGCTTAGTTCGGCAGTGAAGCATAGGACCAGGAACAATTAAATCGGTAACCATGGCACCTTCGCCCTTGACGGTACTGCGGTATGGTGTCCGTGAGGAGATGAGATGGCTCGCCCATACTCACAAGTATGTGGAGCGACCCGACATGGACGATGTCCTGCTCAAGCGTGTGGAGGACGCAATGACACGCGTCGGGAAGGTATGTCGGCTGGCTGCCGAGGCTGAAGCCCTCGGGCTTACGGATGAGGCCTCGGTGGCTGCAGTGAGGCAGCTCTGCGCGGATGCTGACCAAGCGATGGAGTGCTTGGGCGACATCGAGCGTCGTGCCGAAAAAATTAAGCGGTCGCGTCGGGATGACCGCGGGGAGGGTAGCGGAGACCCCCCCCCCTAAGGGTGTGGTTGGACGGCTTCCACACCTGGAGATTCCGGCCTTTGGTGGGGCAATTGATGAGTGGCCGGCATTCATCAATTTGTTCGATAGCCTGGTCCACGGTCGGGACGACCTGGACAGCGCTTACAAGTTGGCCCAGCTATTGATGGCACTGCGGGGTGAACGAAAGGAGTTCGTCGGTCACCTAACGGTTACGGCGGGCAATTATGAGATTGCCCGGGTCATATTGTTTGACCGCTACCAACACAAAAGGCGGTTGGTTGATGCGCAGCTGGGGAAGCTGTTCAGCATCCCAAGAGTAACCCGGGATGTTGACATCCGGGTACAGGTGCTCAACCCTGTGCTGGTGGCCACTAAGGCCCTTCAGAACCTTGGTCTGCCGGTAGACCAATGGTCATATATTGTGTTATATATGGTTTTGTCACGGTTGCCTGCAGCTGTTCAAAGTCGGTTTGAACAGCTGCATGGGGGCAGTAGCTCGGAACTGCCCACGCTCGTCCAATTAACGGAGTTTTTGGAGGGTGAATGCAGGCGATGCGACACCATGGATTCGGAGGCCAGTGTGCAGCGCCAACCCGCGCGGATGCGGGAGGGGCCGCGCCACCCACCCCCACGGGGGGGTGGTCGGTCAAAACAATTTGGCGTTTTGAGTGCCGCGCCGTCGGGTGACGGCTGTGTGCACTGCGACAGTGCCGGTCAAGAGGTGACCAGTTGCGCCAACTTTAAGGCGCTCGGTGTGGCTGCCCGCAGGAAGGTGGTCTTCCGCCACCGATTGTGTTTCGGTTGTTTGGGGCCGCACCCGCTGAGCGAGTGCTCACGGGCGTCCCCCTGTGAGGGCTGCGGTGGCAGGCACTACGTCGTGTTGTGCCTGAACCGGTCAGGCCCATCGGTCGGTCACCAGGGCCGGACTCAGGTTGGTCGGTCACAGGGCCCAACCAGGGCCGGACCCAGTCCCCCTCCGGGCAACGGGAGTCACCAACGGGGTGACTGGGGTACCCGCGGACGGGACCCCCCCCGAGGGGAAGGGGGCAGCGCGGGGGGTAACAGGCGGGACAGCCGGGGTTCGGTCGCCGCTGTCCAGGGTCAGCGAGGACTTCGGGCCGCTGGCTCACCGCGTGTTACGGGCGGGTGTCAGATGGCACCTATGAGTGGCGCGAAGGCTGGGAGCCCACCACCTTCTGCGCCACCCTGCCCGTCGCTCTGGGAGGCGAACAGTCGGATGTCGCCCCCATTCCTAGAGCGCCCCAGGTTGGATCCGCTCTCCCCCCTCCATCCACGGTGGCCACCGGGCACACCGTTCACAGTCCGGTATGGTCGGGTACCGGGAGAGCGAGGGGCCTATTATGCGGGTTGGGACCCCCTGATGTACATGCGGTCTGATATGCCACCGGTGGCATATCAGCAGCCGAGTTACCAGGCCGACGGAGGTCTGAGCGGGTTCGGATCCCGCGGGGGTTCCCGCTAGGGACACGCCGCCCACTTACAAGGTGCCGCCACTCCACAGACGGTCATGCTCCCCACCACCTCGGTGATAGCGTGGAGTTCGGACGGCTAATCATGTGTGGCACGAGCACTATTGGACTCGGGGGCCCAAGGGTGCTTAGTCTCGTGCAACCTTGTAAGACGGTTGGGCATTTCGGTAAGGGAGTACCCACATTCCATTCGGGGAATTGGGAACACGGAAGTCGGTTCCGTTAAGGGAGTATGTCGGATTACTCTCTCGTCACGGGTGGATTCATCGGTGAATCTGACGGTCACGGCATTAGTCATGCCTAATGTGATGGGCTCACACCCTCACGTACGGTTGTCGCCCTCGGTGCGACAGTTGGTCGCTGGGTTGTCACTGGCAGACCCGGAGTTTGATATTCCGGGCCCAGTAGACATTTTATTGGGTGTCGATGCCTTGGGATACCTGTTAGTGCCAGGTGTCCACGTGTTGCAGGCGACTGGTCTGGTTTCGGTCAACACCAGACTGGGCCATGCGGTAATGGGTCCGGTCATGCCGGCTGCCCCACGCCTAGCGACTCGTAGTCCCTTATTCGGTTCTGTACTCTCGGAGGTGATACAGAAGTTTTGGGAGGTGGAGGAACCACCTACGGTACGCCGGTTGGACCCGGTTGAAGAAGAGTGTGAACAGTTTTATCGGAACAATACTGGTCGCCTTCGGTCAGGTCGATTTCTCACACGTCTTCCATTTCGGAGTGGTCGCCCACCGCTGGGCAGTTCACACCATGCAGCCGAGACGCGGCTTCTGTCGATGGAACGACGCATGAAGCGTGACGGGATTTTCCGGCAGAAGTACGTCGACTTCTTGCGGGAATACGAGTCGCTCGGCCACATGTCGGTTTCGGGTATCGACTGGAAGCGTGAAGACCACTGCTTCCTGCCTCATCACGCGGTCTTGAGGACCCCGGAGGGCAAAATACGGGTAGTGTTCGATGGATCGGCATCAACATCTAACGGCATGAACCTGAACCAGTGTTTGCATTCAGGGCCGAAGTTGAATCATGACATCGCGGATGTTATCACACGGTTCCGTCGACACAATGTTGTGTTTGTAGCTGACATCCGGATGATGTTTAGACAGACGGTCATTCACCCTGACGATAGACGGTATCAGCTGATACTGTGGCGAGAGAGCCCAGATCAGCCCATCAGGGTGTACGAGTTGAACACCAACACGTACGGGCTACGGTCTAGTCCTTATTTGGCGATTCGCACTCTGCGGGAGTTAGCGGATCGAGAACGGTTAAATTTCCCTAGAGGAGCAGCGATCCTGGAGCAGGACCTCTACGTGGACGATATCTGTACCGGTGCAGATTCCGTGGAGGAGGCGCTCGCTCGACGGGACGAGCTAGTTGAGCTCTTACGGGGTGGAGGTTACGAGCTCCGGAAATGGATGTCGAACTCTCCAGAGTTACTGACTGGTCTTCCGGATGACTACCAGCAGGATCCCCACATTTATGAAAATTTGGAAAATCCAAATATGTTGTCGGTATTAGGCGTCCAGTACCAGCCGGTGTCAGACATGTTCTCGTATCGGGTCGAGTTGGACACCCCGAAGGTCTGGACGAAACGGAACGTCCTCTCAACGGTGGCTAGGACATTTGATCCAAACGAGTGGACCACCCCGGTAACGTTTCAGCTCAAGTGCTTTATGCAGCAATTGTGGTCTGCTGAGCTGAAATGGGACGACCCGATCGGCGGGTCATTGAGCTCAGAGTGGGAATCATTCTTTTCGACCCTCCCTGGCATCAATCGGATTTCACTGCCACGGAGGTTGGTCCCCACCAAACGATACACCGCCACCCTGCATGGGTTTTGCGATGCCTCGGAGAAGGGCTACGGAGCTGCGGTGTATCTCCGTACGGTCGACTCCTCGGGGGAGGTTGATGTGCGGTTGGTCATGGCCAAGAGCAAGGTTGCGCCGTTGCGCACTCGCCTGACCATTCCCAAGTTAGAGCTTTCGGGAGCAGCTCTCCTGACTCGTCTGCTAAACCACACGATGACGGTTCTTCGTGGGTCAATAGCGTTGGAAGATACGGTCTACGCTTGGACGGACAGCCAGATCGTGTTATGCTGGCTGAAGGCTTCAGTTCACAAGCTGGAGATTTTTGTGGCGAATCGGGTTTCGCAGATTTTGACTTCGGAGGTTCCCTTGATCTGGAGACATGTTCCAGGGGAAATGAACCCAGCAGACTGTGCGTCTCGTGGGTGTCACGCTCCGGAGTTGGTTGGACATCCCTTGTGGTGGGGTCCAAAATGGTTGACTCAAGCCGAATCGGATTGGCCAATGAGTCCACGCGTTACCACGGCGAACGGCGCCTTGACAGTCGGTGTCTGTACGACGCAACCAGAGCCGGAAGAGGAGTTCAGCCTGCTGGAACGGTACAGCTCGCTCGACAAGCTGGTCAATGTGACCGCCTGGCTCTGCCGATTTGCGCGGAATTGTCGGAATTCTGAGGCGCAACGAGTGCGGACACCGGTCCTGACACCACGGGAACGGAACCATGCGTTGTTCGCATTGGTACGGAACGTGCAGACGGTGCACTTTAAGTCCGAATTGGACATTCTGAGACGCGGACGCGTCCAACTGAAGGGAGCTATGGCTCGGCTCAACCCGTTTATTGACCCTCAAGGATTGCTGAGGGTAGGAGGTCGGCTGCGGAACGCCAACCTGCCTTATGCGGCTCGCCACCCGTTGTTACTCCCTAGGAAAGGGAAGTTGGTCGAACTGTTGATACAGGATCGACACATCCGGAATGGGCATGTCGGATGCCACGCCTTGATGGCGTTTCTCCAGCGCGAGTTCTGGATTCTATCGGGACGACGCTTAGTGCGTAGCGTCGTATTTCGGTGCCTGCCTTGTTATCGGGCCAAGGCGGCTACGATGCAGCCCCAGATGGGCGATTTGCCCTCGGATAGGGTTAACGAAATCCGGCCCTTTGCGGGTGTCGGAACGGATTTCGCGGGACCATTCATGGTCAAGTCTTCACAGCTACGGAACGCCAGATTAGTGAAGGCATACCTGTGCGTCTTCGTGTGCTTGGCCACGAAGGCAGTCCACTTGGAGGTGGTCAGTGACCTCACTACAGAGGCATTTATCGCTTGTCTAGATCGGTTCGTCTCACGAAGGGGCCCCCCGACATTAATCCGTTCGGACAACGGCACAAATTTTGTCGGAGCCAGGCGACATCTTCAGGAGGTCACTCAATTCCTGAACGGTAACCAGGACGCCATCGGTACGGCTTGCTCCCGACGTGGGATTGAATGGGTTTTCAGTCCGCCGGGATGTCCTCATTGGCGAGGAATTTTTGAGGCTGCGGTTAAATCGGCTAAGTCGCACCTGACGAGGATCATCGGTGAGACCTCTCTACGCTTTGAAGAGCTTGCGACGCTGTTCTGTAAAATTGAAATGACACTG
The DNA here is from genome assembly GCA_949825045.1 of Argyresthia goedartella. NCBI lineage: Eukaryota > Metazoa > Arthropoda > Insecta > Lepidoptera > Argyresthiidae > Argyresthia > Argyresthia goedartella. The sequence goes on from OX463819.1 coordinate 9,231,375, forward strand.
AACTCGCGTCCGTTGTGCCCGCTCAGTTCGGATCCAAATGATTTGGAAGCGTTGACGCCGGGTCACTTCCTGATAGGTCAGCCCCTTAACGCCCTGCCAGAATACCCATTCGGTGATGTTAAGTTAAGTCGGTTAACTAGGTGGCAGATGTTGCAGCAGATGGCTCAAGATTTTTGGAAACGGTGGTCCCTTGAGTACTTGCACATCTTGCAGCAGCGCCTTAAGTGGACTGACCGGACGAGCCCCCCTCAAGTCGGTGATTTGGTGCTGATTAAGGATGCGAACCTGCCATCATTGAGATGGAGACGAGGACGGATCGTCAATTTGTACACGGGTCGGGATGGCACGCCTCGATCAGCAGAAGTCAGGGTGGGGGACTCGGTCCTAAAGAGAGCGGTCGCAACACTTTCTCGCCTTCCTATTGATTAGGGACAGGTTCGGGCCTGTCCGGGTGGGTGACTGTTTAGTATTTATGCGTCGGAAACGCACCGGTTTTTTGTTGCGCGAATCGATCGCGAGTAATCGAGACATCACTAGCGAAAACGGCACTAGCAGCTGTCACTCGTACCGGAACCAGATGTAAAATTGGAGGTTATCTTTACTGTTGGTCTTGTCTCATCGGGAGAATAACATGGCGGCTCGGGCCCCGTGGCATTGAATGGTATTTCGGTGTACCAATTATCATACAGGCATCGGGCCTGGTCGAAGTGTTAATCTACCTCATAGCGTCGGGCTATTGATCGTAATTAGATTCGCGTCAGCGGTCAAGTGATCCCTGTTGATTGGATATCGTCGCATCGGTAGTGGCGACTAACGGTCACGGCAGGCAGCACGCCGGCGACAACGTCGGCAGCAACGATAGGTTTCGATTCACTCCATATCCTATCCCAAACTGTGCCCTTTTCCCGTATTCCCGTCTCGAATCGAGCTTTCGATTTCCTGCCTACGGAGACAAGGTCAGTAACCAATTTCATCACTTCTTTTCTCTCACGTGGCAAAGGCATATCCCCCTCAGGATTCTCACGCCGTTCGGTAGGCGTGGGGAATTAATCACTGAATTTAGAAGAATTTTTTTTTTTTTAATAAACCAAAGAAAAAAAAAACGACTGACAAACCTTAACGAAAAAACTGGCCAACCCAAAGTTCCATAAACCAAAGAGTAACTTCTCGAAACTTGATACTCTCTTGACCCCATGGTCAATGGTTTCTATAAACCAACAAAGACAACACCAAAAAGACCAAAAAACACCTTAGCCTAGACTAAGAGAAAAAAAAACATTTACAGCCATGATTGAGAACCGAAGTTCACAACCATGAGTCCAATCCAAGAAAAAGTCGTAGATCATAGCCCGTAGGCTTATGCGGAACGCAAAGAACGGTAAGTAAGTGTCGTTGTCCGGATAAGTATCCTTTCCCCGACGGGGTGATACAGTATTTCAACTGTCGAGTGCTAGCCCTCAGACAGTGAATGGATAATCTCGAACTATATCGAAGAACGCAGTCACAAAAGATTCAACATCAGCTTAAAGCTGAAACAAAATTACGTCCGGTAAATATATAGTAGACAAGCCTTAACCTAAACACATTAATCTACATTAAAATTACAAATTGAGCTTTGCCGGGTATGATTATCACAATAACCTTTGTTTTGAACAGTTGTCTGGTCGTAAGACACTAACAATAACAAAAAAAATGCCAACAACAACAGGTTACGACATCACAAGCAAAATCCGAGCGTCGATGACCTTTTCCATTGACGCCCCGACTCATAGTCCTATGATGAAGAACAGATCGTGACTTCGGGGTTCAGTATCAAAAAACTCCAAATCGTCACCAGAACCGAGAAGACGAGGCTGACGTACACTCGGCCCAGGTATGCGCGGCGTAACGTGGATGGAATCTTCGTCAATGGGTTCCGACATGTCGGCAAAATCTCCAAACGACAACACAAACAGCAAAAAGAAAGCGAAGATACCTAAAAGTATACCAGAACAAAGCGAAGGTACAAGCAAATAACCCACTAAAAATAAAAATAAATGGGTGAGAATGAAAAATTATCAACAATGATCGAAGAAATCAACGAAAACAGCCAAGAACGATGAAGTCAACCACGTTCAACAACGTACGACAATGGTTAATAATCAACATCAACCGTCACTACCAAACACCAGAAGAACGAGAAAAAAAAATAAGAAAAATATAATAACCGAGCGAATTATTTCATCAGACTCGGTTCAGTAAATATTTGGATAAAATGAAGTCTAGATTTCGTCTATCAGCAACCGATCTACGCTATCAAAACTATTACGCGTATGTTAGGAAAATTCAATCGAAGAAAATTTCCAAAATAAATTATTTATTTCCAGAATATTTTGAAACAAATAATTTATTTCACTCAAATAATGTTCCACTAAACTAATCTTAGAAATAAACGCTGAAAAAGTATACACAAAAATTTTCGCGCTGGGATTCGAACCATCGACTTCGAACACGAAAGTCCGGTCCACTAAACCGCAAGGCTATGATGGCTAAATACAGAAACCAATTATATACTGTCAATCCGTTGCTTAGCAACCACAACCAAATAATATCGATCAAACAATCGTGTCAATGTCAACTGAAAAAAATGCAATGCAAACAATATAACCCTTCAGCTGTCGAATAAACTTTTCCGCACAGGATGAAATTAAATTAAATTTGACTAATATTCAATACACAGCGACTAAGGGAGGAAAAAAACGCAATGAACCAGGGTAGACAAATAAACCAAAATTGACTTACCTTTCCGTTCCCTAATACTACGGGTTCTAACGACGGTTAATAGGGTCTACAATAATGAAAACTCGGGATATGTTGAGGGATGAATTAAAACACAGGCACTAGAAACACAGAACTTTTCATTTACCTTTACATTTCACCACTCTCGGTAGATGCATGGTTAAATGTCGAACTGCGGCGTAGACAGCATGCGAGCAACAGACCACCAGACTCATCAGAAAGCTGAAGCCCAAGGAAATGTAAATAATAAAGTGACCGATAGGTCACCATTCCCACACGAAAAAAAAAATGAAGAGAAGAAAAAAAAAGGTTTTAAGTAGTAAATTTCATAACTTCACACATTAAACAACAAGGAAAAAAACAATCCAGGGTACTTACCATACTGTTTCAGGCGCCAAATTTGTAGTGATAAATAAGTAAGTAACATTCACTGACAAAACACGTATAATTTATTTTAATAATAAAATCAAAAGTTTACAACAAAATATTGAATGACAACCGTGTCCAAGACCAAAAATTAAACCAGAAAAGAGATAAAAAAACTGAAAACTACCAATAACAATCTAGAATAATTCGAACTTTCAATTTCGCCTAAACTTATAAAACATCAACCAGCCTGTATCCCAATAAAATCGAAATAAAAATTAGCATTACAAAGGAGTCTTAAAACGACGTCTGCGAGTTCACGCTGCAGTAGGCACTTGGCTTTGTGGCAGTATTTCCAGAAATTTCTAGAAACTCAGGACTGTGATCATAGATTTTGCTCATATAATTCATATAGTCTGGACCTGCAATGTCTTAAATCCTCTCAAATGTCTTAAATATATATATTTTAAATGGAAACTATGGCTACCGCACAAGAAATGTATTGATATTATCTCTGTTATCACATATTTTGATTTATTTTTATTATTATATATTAATGTACATATGTTTCATTGGCTGTACCACGCCGCAGACTGTGACGCTCGCGAGGTAATACTCGGCGCTGACTGAAAATCAGCGCTGAAGGCATGGCCTTCAGCATACTGCTGAGTCATATGCCATTTTTAATGACAGTGACACACCACGACCGTCGATTTCGCTTGATAGAATGATTCAGAATGATTGATCGATTGTATGAATGAATACAAGAATGAATGAATGAATTATTTTGTTTTCTTCCGTCGTGTGTATTCTAAATTCTTCCATCACCGTATATATGCACACCGTATGTATATTCCTTATTTTCATTTAAATTTCTTTAATTGTAATTTATTTGTGTGTGTGTTCACTGTTTTTATAATAAATGTTTCTTCTTCTTCTCCTTCTCTTCTAATCTAAATAGTCTCTCATGAGAACACAAGAAAACGGAAATTCAAAATACGAACGAGCGATAGGCAAATTACGTAATCACGCAAAAGGAATTACCGTTGTTCTAAAACAAAAACAAATCACGGTCTGGCAACAGCGCGCACGCGACCCTCAGCCAGCGCAGCGCACATCACGGTGGCTGAGAGTGGTGCGGCAACAACGACGTTGTTATGTGTAACAACAATTCAATCTCTTAGATTGTTGCTAAAGCTTAAACATACCTGTGATGCACATAAAAACTTAAATAAATCAATAGAACGCTGTTTTACCAGCAAAACATGACATTTGATTGGAAAGTCCTGTTTTGTGTGCCAAAAGATTTTTTTGAACCTGATTTCTCGCAATTGTGATAATTTTATATGCACAGACTTATGGATGGTTATATGGCATTTTTTGTTTGTTTGATATATGTAACTTTAAATTTGCACAAAATGATGCTTTCCGAGAGTTAAAACAATCGCTACTGTTCTACCTATAATATTTGACGATTTCCCTCGATTTCTCCCGGATCTCATAGGATGGAAAATGGAAACAGTCGGTGGGCAAACCCTTTCACACAAAAAACAATTTTCCAAATCAGTCGATCCGTCTTGGAGAAATCGATGAACACACAATAAAAAAACATAGATATCGCCGAATTACCTGCTTCTTTTGTGAAGTCTGTTAAAAAGACAACAAATGAACATGCAATATCAAATAATTATTGTTGTACCACCATTTTGAATTTCAGGTTGAGTTGAACATGTTTGCGGTATCGCAGCGAAGTCTGGACGAACCACATTATAATGAATTCATCGTGCAAAATCTGAATACGCTCGCGGCTGTTACTTATTACTATAATAACAATGCTACACAACTACATACTATTAGTCCGTTGTGAGAGTTAAGTTTGTCTAAGTGGAGAGAAATGGAGGTGAATGGATAATTTGTATTATGTGAGAGCCCGCCCTGGAATACCGTGCTTATCGTGAAAGTAAACGGGTCAAGTTAAACATAAACATATACACATCCAAGACCCTCTGATTAATTTTTGTCCTCTCCTCCGTCACGTGCTGTCAAGTCTTCATCCTATTTCCCCCTGACAATATGCGCACGCAGCTGTTAGGAAGAAACTAAATCGGTTGGAAACTGGTAACCATGAAAACGAGTCCGTCAGTAGCTCCGTGTGTGGCGCAATAAAAGTTTTTACTCTTTCAGGCAAATTCTCAATATAAACTTTAGTAGGGCCATTAGCAACTGAGCGTTGTCCGGGCTATTAAAGCGGATGTCAACAAGGATCTACGAGGAAAAGCACGTGCTTATCGAGAGTTTCGATAGCAAGAAAACGCCGCCACATGGATCACTGATGCCTCGCCATAAGCCCCGCGAGTGCGAGCGAGAGGTCCGATAAAAATGATTTACCGCCCCGACATTTTAGCGATATCTGTAATGTAAACGTAAACCTAAACGTAAGAAATAATCACAGACTAGTTGCGCCCCAGTTTAGACCCGAGAGAGTTAGCAATTCTTTCAAGGGTCAGTGCATTCTCTACTAAAACAAGATACCGCTGGAGATTTTGGAATTGCCATTTGAGCAATTTAAACACCGTGTAAAAAGGGTATTACAATGTTCAAGATTACTTAAATTACGAGACTGTATGACGTTAATCTGATTCAACACCGAACACACAAGTATCATAAACCCTCTTTACTGCGTCCAAAAACCGCATGTTACGATCAGCATAATGTTAAACTACTTTGGAAATTCTCATTTCTTATCTGAATATTGAACATTATGACCATAAGGTGTAAATTTTCTACATATTATGACATTCAAATTTCGAACGCCGACGCCCGTCTGCGTGCTGCCCCTACTTTGTCTGTGAAGTTGGCACTACAGAACAAACTAAACAACTCAATGCCACAATGCCGGTGAAATATGCGGTTCCTGAACACATCAAAGAGAGCTTATGATATGTGTGTAGATAAACTACTGAATGTAACTGTACATAATTAGGCATTTAAACTCTCGAGTGATATTATTATGAAACTCCCCTTCGGCTCGTTTCATAACCCCACTCTCGAGTTTTGATGCCCTCCATTATGTATCAGTCACATAAACTACTATTATAGTTACTTATTCCTGCTTATTATTTAAATAATAATTCATATTTAATAATTGTATCAAACACAACCAATTTTTTAATGAAATCTAAAAATCAATCTGTGGTCTTTTTTCCATCTCCCGCAGTGGTCCAATGTAGAGAAGAGCAAACAATTACGTTTGCTGAGTATCAGTGAATATCTCCAGTAATAACGAATTTTTTATTTCGATGCTCAGTTGCTAATGGCCCTACTAATAACTAAATAATATATATATATATTTAATGACTCGAAAACTATTCTAGTTGGGTGTTTTTCATTATTTTTTTGCATTACGAAAATAACATTGTGTCAGCGTAGATAATTATTACATTAATAATATCGATGATAAGTTCGATATATAATTGGTTGGGTTTAAATTACTAGGCGTATGTGATAATAAGTTAAAAAGTATAAAAAATGTTACTGACGCGCCCTCTAGTGGTAATGGAGGCACAGATATACATATTAAAATATTATTATTAATAAGAAAGTAAGTTGGTGGAACCCAATTTACACACACGTGGTTTCAATTGAATTAAAATCAATACCTAGTAAATAATAAACATGTATTGTATAGCGTGTCAGTTTGAATCAATTAGACAAATGATAAAGACACCATTAATTGAAACCGGCGACAAGTAGGACGACAAACTTTAAATGGTTTCGATACATCCGCATCTTCAGATATCGATTTTGAAGCAAATCAGACCAGTAACTAAACATTTCTAAATGGCGGCGACTTCTTCAAAATCTGACGCCGTTTTTTGAAAAATATGTTGCTTTGCTCTTATGTAGTGATGCCATATATTTTTTTATCTCAATACTGCCACTGCAAAATGTTTAGCATGATGCAATATAATATACCTTATGTTTATTTGTTATCTTTTTATTACACCTTAGACATAGGTGGTACTGAAAACTTATGATAGAGAAGTAGAAAGGTAAATAATTTCGAGTAAGAGATTTCTTCCTGCAAATGGTGGTAGTTTAGGAGAAGAAAGTATTTTTTGGACCTGTTAATTTAATTATAATACATAATACAGGTATAAGCAGAAACCAAACAAAAACTAGTCTACCTTAAAAATTCGCCTAAAACGCTTCGACGAGCCGCATTCGCTGCTCCTTTTGGAAATACCCTCTCAGCCTCAATGTATTAGACGATTTGACCAAGAATACGTTAACCAAAATTTTAAACATTAAACATTTAACGTTGAAAATTGTCATCTGCATAATCTGCATAATCTGCATAATCTGCATCATCTGCATGCATTTCTGTTGCAGGATAAACATCCTGCAACAGAAATCCACCGAAAGCTATCCTACTTGCATCGGTATGTAGTTCTGTCTCAACCTTGGCATCATAAACAGTCAGCAGGGGTCTTGTAACAATCTCTCTTACAATTTCCTGAATTATTCCTCCAGTTCCTTGGTCCACGTCCAAATAACGTCTTTTTTAAGGAGCTTGTTCAAAAATCATGTACAAAGACGGCTTGCCTCTAGCAATAGTATTTTTCCCAGTTGCTAGTAAGGATAAGACTGATCCATCATTGTATAGGCCTATTACATCCCATAGACTAGAGACGTACACCTACTTAACTGATGAGAAAAAGTTAGATAATAATTTTCCACTACTGGATTTTAATGGACAGAACCCAAACAAAATCTAATCAGACTTCTTCAAATTTATTCAAACCCAATAGCGACGTCATACACATATAAACATCCAAGACCTGGGGTTTTTTCTTTACCTCCAGCCGGGGATCGAACCCGGGACCTATCGCATGGTAGGCAGAGCCACAGCTGCTGCGCCACAGAGGTCGTCATGACGGAACTGCATGGGTTAATCTAACTCTACTCAGAACTTGCTGTTAATAATTTTGTAATTATTTATAACTGCTTATTAATTATAACAATTAAAATTGTAATATTCGTATTAGTTAAACAAAACCATTTTTTTAAAAGAGATCTAAAAATCAATCTGTGGGAGTTTCTTCGCCCTTCCTCTTCCACAGTGGCCCAATGTAGAGAAGAGGCAAAAAATGACGTTTGCGAAGTATATGTAAATATCTACAGTAATAAAGACATTTCAACTTTGAACTTTGATGGATTTCTTCCAGCAAAACCAGAAAAGAGAGGAAAAAAATTAACTACAGGTAGACCTATGTGCACAAAATTAAATATTTCAATAAAAATAATAAACTACTTACCAATATCTACATAATACTAAAATAAATAATGTGCAAATATGTAACATGAAATAAATGATACAAATACATATTAATGCATCGAAGAGAAAAAAAAGTGTTCTTTCAAATTACTTTTAAAAATGTTAATTGACGGACTGTCTCTGATGGCGCTAGGGAATTTGTACCAAAGACTGATAGCTCATAGTCAGAATCCATTTTCATAAATGTTTATAACGTAATGGGTTTATAAGTAGTGGCCGAGTGTGAGATCTCCGTAGCAAAGACAGAATATATAAAATATTGATTAGGAAAATGAGCGTATGGTCATCCCGTCGAAGGCAATACGAGGGCCATTTCAACTCCCTGGGATACTCCGAGCCGTGGTCAAACTTGCGGAGATCGAAAAAGAACCGAATCCCGAGGTTTTGAAGTCGTTAGAGTTTTTTAAGTTGATCTTCGTTCACGCTCGTCCAGCAGATACCAGCGTCATCTATCAGGGGAAGAAGAGGAGATTGAGCAATCGAGATTTTTGTCTGACGATGCAGGAAGTTTTTATGCATTTCAGACATGCACTTACCAGGACATCTGGTTATAAAACATAATTCCTTTATTTTTGGCCTTGGTGCTGTATGAGATTACTGTTCCATCATAGGTTACAGGAGCAATAGAAATATGCTGTATCAAGCTAAGGGAGTACCTGGAACCATGAATCATAGCCTGTGACTTACTGAGGCTAAAAGGAAGACCGTAACCGTAAGAAAATTTAACGAGATATACCGTTCTACTGCGGTGATCCTAACATATGTTTTAAGAAATATGCTGAAGTTCTGCAGTGACCATTAATACTAATTGAATTTAAGTACATATTCTTACATAAATTTTGAGAAATTTGCTGACATGCTGTTGTGACCATTGCAAAATTAACAAAAGGAAAACAAAAATACTTGTATAGGCGATTTCAAGATAACACTGAATAAAAATGGACTGGAACTGGAAGAATAGCTATGGTAAGGAGAGCTTTCACGACGAACAACAACAATATCAACGTAGGCACGAGTGTAAAAGCAATTTATCAAAGCACTCGTATGGGGTATATGGTTGCGAGAGCTGAAACTTTACTAGGAAAGACAGGGAGATATAGGAAGCTTTCAGAATGTAGTACTGGCGAAGGATGTTAAAGAGTAGAGACTGGGAAAATAAAGAAAGAAAAAGTATTTATTTTGCCAAAAAAAAACATAAAAAAAAACAGATAAAAAGCAATTATTATACTGGCAAAATAGGAAGTGTCTCAGCATCTGCTGGGGGCAGTTCAAAAATTATAGTAATGTGCTGCTCAAATAACAATCTAGGAGGTCCCAAGAATGGCTAAAGAGACCCGAGATATCAAAAGAACCATATCAAATAGAAGAGCAAAAAAACGCTTAAGACATACGTGTCTTAAGCGTTTTATTTATTTTATTTTGTTTATTAAGATATGAAGGCCTCATCCTTATAATACCGCTACTAATAATCGAATTAAACATAATCCTTTATTGCGGTGACCCTCAATAAAATATAATACTTAATAATATTAATATTAATTAATTTTCAATGTATCACACTTTATTGCAGCGACCTTCAATAAAATACACAATTTTATGATATTCATAATAATTCAATGAAACATACTGCTTTATTGCGGTTTTCGACCATACAATTTAATAAACCGCACTGCCGGTGCTGCAGTAATCATTTATTATAAAAAACCCTAAACACTGTAAGATATGCCGTAATTGTATGGTGATCACCATAGGGTGTAATGATGAAAATATAGTATATATTGGTTATTATTAGTAAGTTATTAGGAGTAACAATACAAAAATTTCTGTCCTATAAACCAAAAGACTTTTGTGTGTTTTTGGTACCCATGTCCAATATCGATGCGAATGCGATCCTGACAGGTCGAGATCGAACGCGCCACGGTTTAGACTCGCGAAGTTTAGGAATTCTTTCAAGGGTCAGTGCATTCTTTACTACAACAAGATACCCCCCTGGAGATTTTGAAATGGCCTTTGAGCAATTTAAAAAGGGATATTACAATGTTCAAGATTACTTAAATGACGTGACTGTATGGGGTTAATCTTACTCAACACAGACCTTGTTGTTATAATTTTTATTATTATTTATTCCTGCTTATTAATCATAATAATTAATATTGTAATATCTGTATTCAATGTCGGTTCGGTGATCGAGTCATTCGCACGCGTTTTGTGTTCCTACTGCTCTGACTCTACACCCAACAAGTACCAGTGTCATATAAAAACAACTACAGTGATGGGACCTTCTTCTGTCGATAAACCTATCGATAGAGGACCCCGGCCCCATAATGGATAAATTCTTCACGAGATCCTCGTCAAACCCCAATCTCGCAAAGAGAACAATAGACGAGATTTTCGAACCCCAATGGAGTTTTCCCGAGCGGTTTGCTCCAGGGAGATCTGCAAAAAATGTCACCACCACCGCCACAAGCAACAGATTCAGAGGACTTCCTAGCGACCAGGATATGAGCAGCATGCCAGAACCCTTGCGTAACGCTGTACCAACAAGAAAAAAACTTGGTAACATACCCCCGATTATAATCCAACTGCAAGCTGATTGGTCCCACCAGAAAATCAAAAACCTCATCACAAAATATAATAAAAACTTTCACCTACAGTACCGCAACAACAAAGTGGCTGTACAATTTTACTCGTCTGAAAGCCACAGTCAAATAAAAGCTGGCCTCTTGACTGAAAACGTTCAGTTTCACACCTTTTCCAGAAAGGACGAGAAGATGTACAAGACAGTAATTCGGGGACTTCCTGAATATTTTGAAGAGACCCTGGCTCAAGAACTCGCTGATATTGGTATTGAGGGAACCAAAGTCACGAAACTTAAATCTCCCAAAGGTAATGACTCCAACTGTCCTCCGTTCCTTGTGCAACTTCCTGCTGGCTGTAACATTGCCAAATTTCGCCTGATTAGATACCTGGGCAACTGCGCTATCGAGATAGGACGCTTTAAACCTAACACTTCAGCCGGTACCCAATGCTTCAGGTGCCAGGGATTTGGTCACTCTTCCCATAACTGCAACCTACCCGCAAGATGCGTCAAGTGCACAGAATCCCATGCAACCAGAGATTGCCCTAAAAAAGACAAAAAAGAACCGGTGTGCTGTTGCTACTGCAACCAAGATCACCCTGCAAACTTTAGACAGTGCACTGAACGTCAAAAATATGTCGATTGGATGACCAGCAAGCGCCCTGTGGTAACGAAGACTCCTAAATCCTACACCCCTAAGGAACTACACGCTCGAGCCGATGGCCAGACCTGGTCTTCTGTAGTAACTGGCTGTCGTCGAATACCATCTTCTGAAACTAGCGCGAGCGAAAATGTTCAATTTCAAAGCAGCCTCCCTCGGCCTGTAAACCCTCCTGGAACCGACGATCTTGAAGAGACGACCTTAGAAATGCTGCAAATCCTAAACATTATCAAGACCTTGAAGGACAAATTTATAAGCTGCTGCTCTATGGTCGATAAGGTCATCCTTGTGCTTACCCACCTAGGTCATCACATTTAATGCTTCTAATGAACTTCGTATTATTTTCTGCAACGCTGATGGATTAGGGCGCAAGCAGTGTGAGCTGCTTGACTTGCTGAGTGACTTGAATATTGATATCGTAGCTTTGTGCGAGACACGACTGACAATCCGTATAACACTCACCACACCGGGTTATACCTGCTACAGACTTGATAAACATGTAAGTAGCGGTATGGGACAAGGCGTTGCTCTCCTTGTCAAAAATGACATTCCTCATATCCCAACTAAATGCCCAAACACCAAACACCTAGAGGCTATCGGGATTAAATTGAACACCTCAGATCCAATTACAATATTCTCCGTTTATCAGTCCCCCAATCCCAAAATCCCCTTCACAACCAGCGATATCAACCTCTTGTTAAAAGCGGATGAGAAGGTCCTTATTATGGGCGACCTAAATGCCAAACATAAACTTTGGTCTCGGGGAGTCGGCAACACGCGTAGTAACGTTCTCTTCAGCCATGTGATGTCCAGGGATTATAACATACTTGCTTCCCCAACACCCACACAAGTTCACTATCGTGATGATTTAAGTCCCTCAACACCTGACCTTCTCTTGACAAAAAACATCTACGATATTGAAGACCTGAAATGCGTTCTTTCTCTTTCATCTAATCATCTCCCCACTTACTTCAAAATCAACAAACCTATAGACCGCAAAATTACCAGGCGCTACAATTACGCCAAAGCAGACTGGGCCGGCTACAAATCATACCTGAACGATAGTATATTCCTCTCCTCGCAATCATTTAAATCCAGAAAAGTAATCAACAATATAGTTTTTTTTTTTTTATTTATTTATTCAAAAACAAATTATAATTATTCTTTACATTACTTAGGTGGCCACTCAATCCTTGACAGGTTTAAGTGTGACCACTGTCCCCCGCTTTTACCCTGTTTACATTTTAATCTAATATTTTTTTCTATGAGCGAAATACTATGAGCCGGTTTCACAGGCTACGGATATTCCCCGCGCGACAGGCAAGCCGCGATTTCTTAAACATGTACCAGACGGCTGTAAGCCAGCGTCCCAGCAGGGGTCACCTTGGCGGAAACTGGCTTGCATCCGCGGATTGTGTTTCGCCTAGACGGATGTCAGCCAACGCGCCAAGCCACGCTCGCGAATCAGTCGCTAGTCGTCTTCTGGCGTGAAAACACCTAAAAGAAAAAAAAAAGGAAGTGGATGAAGCGTTGGTTGAAATAACGATCGATTCTTAGCCATTCAAACTTATTGGAGTTATTAGACTTCAATGATGTTCATAACTTCCTAAGAATGGACAAGGAAACATTTTACGAGTTACTGGAAATGGTGCGACCTATCATAACAAAAAAATTTGGCTGTAATCTGCCGTCTACACGGCTTTAAGCCACGGCTACAATCCGTGGATTTGATCACGCTCCCGCAAGCCAAGGACGATGAAGGTCATTTAGAATTTGGCTTACATCTGCCGTCCACACGGATTGCAACCAGCAAGGTCACCTCTGCTGGGACGGTGGCTTACAGCCGTGTGGTAAACGTATAAGTAGAATATTCACGGCTCGCCAGCTACGCCGCCGCCGTCGCCGCCGCCGCCGCCGGATCCCTCCGCCACCTGTGAAGCCGGTCCGTGTTTACATTGTTGTAGGAAGTACTTTTTTAATACAGTTTTACATTTGTGATTGTCCACGCACAGGGAATCAATGACCTCGCTCGGTAGTTCATTGAGTACTAGCGGTAGCATACATTCTATCGTTCGCCTACCGTAGTCATTGTTAAATCTAGGTACAACAAATGCGAATATAAGATAGTGCGCGCAATGATTTCGTTCGAGCATGGCGTTTTACATTAATTATATTTTCTTTTTCTTCACACATTATTAGGAACTTAGTTTTATTATAGATATTGATAATATTACAGTATTCAAATATTGCTGTACTGTCGTCTTTGTATTGAATTTTTATCATTGATGGTACAATCTTTTTTAGAATACTTAATTGTAGTTTATATATGTTATCTATGTATGTTTTATATGTCCTACCGTAGCTACTTAGTCCATAACTTATTACAGAGTCAGCCAATGATAAATATAACAATCTTAGTATGTTGTAAGGAATTTTATATTTTAGTATAACTAGTTTTCCCATTATAGCCCTTAGACGCTTACATATAAGTTCGATGTGGGGTCCCCAATTGAAGTTACTGTCTATTATCATGCCTAGGTACGTATGTTGGTCGACTAGTTCCAGATTAGCACATGTACCGTTACAAATGATGTTTTGATGCATACATTGGTGCCCGTGGGCCACGATCCTGGGTATTGTTGTTGACTTTAGATATGGGGAATGAATGTGCATGAGTTTAGTTTTTTGTTCGTTGATAACTAACCCAACATCATGAGCCCATTTACATAGCATATCATAATTTATCTGTAGTCTATTTTGCGCTTCCTCAATATCTTTATGTGCATACAGTAGGCAAGTATCATCTGCAAATTGGTATACCGACCCTCCATTAAAGTTGTTAGACATATCGTTAACGTATATTAGGTACTCGGTCGGTGCAAGGATTGACCCCTGTGCCGAGCCCACCTCGGTTGGTATTTGCTTGCTGCGTTTTCCGGCTATGCTCACCGAGGTGGACCGGCCCTCGTGGTAATCCCTGAACCATCCGAGCAACGGACCCTGTATACCAGCCTGCTGTAATTTTCGGTACAACGTTGAGTAATTTAATGTTTCAAAGGCATTACTGAAATCCACAAAAATAGCCAAAACATGTTGTTTATTGTGTAGGTAACCATTTACTTCGCTGGTGAATTTACTGAGTAATTGACAAGTATTTTTCTTCTGCTGGAATCCATATTGATTCTCATGTATGACATTATTCTGTGTTAGGTATTTATTTAGCTCGTGACCAAAGTATTTTTCTATTATTTTATCTATACACGATAATATAGTTATTGGCCTATAATTATTAATATCCTGATGGCTACCCTTTTTATATACCGGTCTTATGATTCCTAGTTTGAGATCGTCCGGGTACTGTGATGTGGAGATGCATGTGTTAATTAAGTGGGTTGTTACCGGGGCTATTTTTTCGTTTATACATTTTATGTCCGACGCCCTTATCCCAACGGCGCCCGGGCTTTTTTTACCATTCAAATGTTTGATTATCACCTGCACCACCCTGTCACTCACCTTTTTAAGCCTCATACACGTATTAGGTATATTTTCATATGTATCTTTATTTAATAAGGGTATGTTACATTGGCTACATATTTTACTAACATTATTTTGAAATTCGTCTGCAAATTTATTTGTTAAGTCATCTAGTTCACAATTTTTAAAAGCTTTTGATATTACCTCGTCTACTGACTTTACAATTCTTCCACACAGTTTATTTATAATTTCCCACATCTTTTTTGGGTTATTAAAATTTTCACAAATTATATTTTTGGTATATTCATGTTTTATTTTATTGATGTGTTTACTAGTTTTATTCCTGTATTTATTATATAATAATCTATTATCTAGGTTACTTTCATCCATCTTCCATATTGAGAATAATTCATCTCTTTTTGCACACTTCTCTGTTATACTTTTACAGTTCCATGGGCATTGTTTTCTTTTACTTATATTTATCTTAATTTTGAGTCTATTTTTGTCGTATACATTTGTGAATTTATCAGATATAAAGTTATAGATATCATTGGGATTGTGAAAGGTTAGAGCTTGGTTCCAGTCAGTTTCGTGTAAGTCTTTTAGTACTTTCTTGTTATCTAATCTGTACGTGTATTTGTATTGGTTGTTGTTTTGTTTTTGGTTATTTACAATTGACAGGCCAGTTATGAAGTGGTCGGCGAGGGCATTGTTTATCACAGCTGCTCGCACGTATCTGTTCTCATATCTATCCGCGTCTCGCATAAAAATATGATCTATACATGATTTCGTGATTTTATCCAATTTATTTTCAATCCGCGTATATTGACTGGATCTTATATTGATGTGTAGGACAGTCATAGTGTTGTGATGAAAGGGAATTTCATCGGTGAATTCATTTCATGTGTTATGATTTTCTTCGGATATTGTCTTTAGGCTGCCCTCTGTTTCCGTTAGTTATTTTGTCGGGTTATACGTTGCTTTATTCATCCTTGGTTCTTGTTGCTTTCGCGTGCAAGTCTTTCTATATCCGCTTCAGATCTTATCAGGTTAGCCTTGTCATTCTCTTCTCTTCTTGCCAGAATTGATCCGCCTTTGTACCATACGTATTTGTATAGTTTGGTGAATTTAAGTTCTTGTTTAGCCTTCCACAGTAGTTAACAGTCTGACCTCCTGTATGCTGTCGGCAAAGGACATTTTTGTCCCAATAGTGTCAACTAATAAAAACCCAAGTACTCTTCCTCAAAAAAGTGAAATGACTAATCAAATTTAACAACCGCCTGAGGAGTTACGATCAAAAAGAGACAAATTGCCTGAGCCATAAAATTATTCGGAATCAAATAAACTTTGTCGATAAAAACATTAACCAAGGTATAAAAGATCACAATGACAAACTGTGGAACAAGAAGCTTCTCAAGGTTGAAAACCCAGGTTCGGACCTCTGGAGGCTAGCTAACAACTCCACAGCAATATCACCACTAAAACTTAATGATGGTTCTTTGACCTCCAATTCACAAGAACAATGCGAAGTAGCCTCAGCCTTTTGCGACAACATGCGCCTTACCGAAAACTGGTCAAACGAGGATGCTGAGTCTGAAGTTGGTTCATCAATATCAATTCTTGAACAATACCCCACACAGAACAAGTTCTGGCCGGTCGAACCATGTGAGGTACGGCGTATCATCAGAAGTCTCAAAATTCGAAAAGCCCCAGGGTCTGACCAAATTACTACTTGTCTGATAAAGAGCCTACCCCAAAAGGCCTTGATTTTATTAAGTAAAGTGTTTACTTTTAGTAAGTGTTTTAGTTTAATGCATGCCTGTCCTTAGCGTACTTTCCAACAACATGGAAAACAGCAAAAGTTATAGCTATAAAGAAACCTGGAAAAGACTGCTCATCCGCATTTAGCTATCGGCCAATTAGCCTTTTACCTATCATTGGCAAGATTTTCGAGAAAATTATAAATATTCGACTCCTCAAAGCCACTGCCTCGGTCATCATTGACGAACAGTTCGGTTTCAGAAACTCTCATTCTACAATCCAACAGTTGGCTAGGCTCGCAGAAAATGTTGTCCAAGGCCTTAATCAAGATGAGTCTTCAGGCAAGTTCTTGCTAGACATCGAAAAGGCCTTTGATATAGTCTGGCATAAAGGCCTTATTCATAAGCTCATTGCAATCAACACCCCTCCATCCCTAGTTAAAATGATCGATTCATACCTGTCTGACCGTAGATTTAGAGTTCACATGGGCACAGACACAATATCCAAATACCGTTCAGTTCCTGCCGGCGTCCCCCAAGGATCTATCCTGGGGCCCTATTTATTTTTAATTTATATCAACGATATCCCGATCCAGACCAGAACAAGCTTAGCCTGCTTTGCGGATGATACGGCCTGCTTTACTACATCCACGGACCTTGACCTATTAGTCGACCGTATACAGCTGTCTATAGACCGCCTATGCGATTATTTTACAAAGTGGAAACTGAAACTAAATGCATCAAAAACTGAGGCAATTATCTTTACTCGTAGGAAAAAAAACCCTATAGAACAATTGAAATTGGGGTCCACCAAATTCCCTGGAGTAATTCAGTTAAATATCTAGACATGATTCTTGATAAAGGCCTAAACTGGAACGATAATGTATCCTATATTAGGAATAAAGGCATAAAAGCCTTTAATGTGCTCAGTCCACTGCTGAATAGATGTTCAAATTTGAGCCCCAAAACCAAGCTTGCCATCTATACTACATTGATAAGACCTTGCCTCACTTACGGATGCCCAGTGTGGAGCAGTACGTCAAACACGAACCACCTTAAACTACAAGTTATCCAAAATCGTGCTATAAAATTTTCCTATAACACTCCTTTTCGAACTAACCTTATCATATTACATGAGCGAATTAAATTCCCCCTACTTTTTGATTTCATCATAAAACTAACTAAAAACTTCTATAAATACTCCAACAGCAACCATACAAATAAACTAATAGCGAAAATTGGCACGTCTAGACTACTCGGCAACAAACATCGATATCGATACATATCAAGGCTCCCATCATCACTACGCCCTACCACAAATGACGACTCACTCCACTGACCGACCAGTCGACCGGCAGCACAGCGGCAGCTCGCGTTGCTCGCACCTGATTATGTAATACGCATGATTGTCTCCTAATATGTTAACTTTATCTGTGTTCCGTAAATGCACCCTATGTATTATGTTAAGACAGTAAGTAACAACTTTACTATGACAAATTCCTTCTGTATGATCTGTGTCTTCTACCCTCAGGTAGTCTCTTTATTAGTAATATTTTACTACCGATGGAAAAGATTGTAAGCTTAAACGAAGTTTGCAAAATAACTCTGTTACATTTAAATACTTACTCATTTTACAATTATGTCTTGATTTCATTTATGATATAAGTTTTAAGAGGTTAGTTTTAGCCTGCTAAACATCTGTTAATACTTATGAACTAGCTATAACCTAGGATTAAATCTACACTGGGTTGTTTCATTTTATGTCTCAAGTAAATAAAGATCTTTTAAAAACAAAACAAAACAATATCTGTATTAGTTAAGCACAACCAATTTTTAAAAGAGATATAAAAATCATTCTGTGGGAGTTTCTACGCCCTTCTCTCCCCCAGTGGTCCAATGTAGAGAAGAGGCAAAAAATGACGTAGGGTAAGTATATTGAAATATCTAAAGTAATAAAGAACTTTGACTTTGACTTTGAATTTGAACGAATTTATTTGGTTTTATTGGTTTATTTGCTCAAATAGAGAAGAGAAGAGTTCAACAGTACGTGAAACCGTTCAGGGGTAAACCTGCGAAACTCGAATGAACGAACGGGGAGATTCATCGTCACTCCATTCGAACTTAAACCATTATGTGAAGTTACAATGTTATTTGTTATTTTGGCAGAGTATTTAAATGTTAAATAATGAAGATACCGATGTTAATTGCAATGTTTAATGTTTATCTTTTATTAATTTTTTCAATTCCATATTACGCTGTTATAAGGTTATGTCAACCGTAAATTTTTGTAGTGATGTATCAAAAATAACGGTAAATAGTAATGTTGCCTGTTATATTAATAATACAAATTAATTTGTATGACGACCTCTGTGGTGCAGTGGTTGTGGCTCTGCCTACCATGCGAGAGGACCCGGGTTCGAACCTCGGCTGGGGGTAAAGAAAAAAAAAACAAGTCTTCGATATTTATATGTGTGTGTCGTCGCTGTTTCTGGTTACCTCGACACAGGGTATCCTAGTGTGGGGCCAGAAGCAATTTATGTGCTTCAATGTAATTTTTTCTGTTCATGTAATTTGTTATTATTTCTAATAATTTGATATCATCAGTACATAAACGTGTTGTTGCACGGTAGTGTGGTTGTACCGGTCACCAACACAGATAAAAAACAAATTTCCTTTGGTAATCTGTGAAACCAACGTCAAAAAACACCCCACGCCACGAACATAGACCTATGTTTAGTTGGTCTGTGGTAACAAACGAAACACCACAGGTAAAATTCGCCACGGAGGGATTGAAAAAAATCATCTTGGGGTAATTTTTTTGGTAAGGATTGGCAACACTGGTGAAGGGCCGCCATTTTGTTGTTGTTGTTCCAAAAAGTTGTCTGTCGTCTATTGTCTACTAGTGCGCATAGTCTACGTTCTTCTATGCTTCTCGATTCGTTTTTTTCTTGTGACCCGGCTTTAGTTTAATTGTCTGTTCCTGCTGCTCATATTGACATTGGCCCTAAATTGGACTTCGTTTTTTTTTGTGCATAGCAATGCCGAAGCGTGGAAAAACAATTAAAAGTGAAAGCCGTGAGCTAATCATCAAGCTACAACAATTATTTGTTCGAGTAAAGCAAAATGGCGGACCCTTGTTGCCTCTTGAACAAGTAAGAGCGCGTCTCTCAGGCGCTTGGAGTGAGCAAAGAGCAAAGGGACTATAACGAAAATTAATAAAGAAAAGTTCGGCTCAACTGGCATGGAAGAAAATGTTTTACGAACACCAAAGAAAAAACGCAGAACAAAACCTTTAACAGATATCGATACCTTTGACGCCGATGCAATAAGTAATAGAATAGAATAGAAAAAGAATAGAAATAAATTTATTCAGTCTACAAAAATAGACACAGCATAACATGTACAACAAAATAAATAAATGAATAAAAATAAGTGAAACATACAATTAATAATAACAATAAAAACACAACAACGAAAATATTGACAAGAATACAAAACAAAAAGAAAAATCAAAAAGGGAGAACAGAACAACCAACTTTTTATTAATTACGAGTATTATAACAAACTTTATGAATATTAAATAAATACATAGATTAGGTAAGTAGGTAATGAATTTATATTTGAAATAGATACTAGATTTTTAAATGAGAGAGATAGATAGAAAATTATAAATCTAGCTTAATAATTATTAGGTGACTTAACCGATTCAAATGCGTCCTTTATAAATTTTAATTTTAATTAGAAAACGCGGGATCTCTCTAGAGCAGAGTCAGGCATCGCACTTCTGCAAATGCAGAAGGTGTTATCTACACGTGATTTTGAAGTGAGCAATCGATTTGTGGTCTCGGATTGGTGGTAGCGACTTGTTCCAACACTTTGTTGCCAGATACCTGGAACTGCCCTGAAAGGCAGCTGAGCCATGACGGGGATTTTCAAAATGCTTATTGTGATCCTATTGATGTGGTGACGTGAAGCCCACCAGGTGAGCTTTTCGTACAAATATGGTACTTGTCGCTTTATCATACCAAACAAGAGTGAGGCACGATGTATTTCCTGCCTGCCGTGGTCATTAAGAATATTGGCCTTGTTCAAGTAAGATGTAATGTGACCTCGAGAAGGGATATTAAAACAAAACCTGGCACAAGGGTTTTGGACTCTTTATTATAACCGCTGAGTGCGTTTGAGCAGACAGGGCCCGTATACTGTGATGCCATAATGTAATTTGGACAGAACTAATAACTCAATAAGGGTATGCGCATCTGTTCACTTAGAAAGTTTCGGATCGAAGAAGATTCAATAGAAGCAGCTCTTGACCAACTTCAGAACATGCTTCTCAAAGATCCATAACAATACCAAGATTTCGAATTATTATTATTTTTATTATTATTATATTATTATTTATTATTATTTAATTATTAGCCCCTAAAATCATGTATTTAGACTTAGTAGGGTGTATGACCAAGGCGTTCCTCATAGACCACGTGCTTATTCGGTCCAAATAATCATTAAGACGTCTAACGGAATCGGCAAAGCTGTCCATATTCACATCAATATAAATCTGCAGGTCATCTACATAGGTATAATAATTACAATGAGTAATGCATTTTATAATATCAGCAAAGTAGATAATAAATAATAGTGTTCGTAGCGTAAATTGCTTGTTAGCCAAGGCATACATTGTTTCCCGTATAGTTGTCATGTTGACGGGAGCATGTTTATTAAATAGCTCCGGGACAGATACTTCGAAGGCTCTAAGCAGGTTGATTAATTCCACGCCTCAACCGAACGGGCGTGGAATCTTGGTAGGGTTGGTTTTCACCAGGAGTATCACAAGTGGTACTGACCTTTGACGCCGTGGACCGGAATTCGAAAGCTCAATTCGAGGCAGGAACACGGGGTAAGGAGCACAAGGGGGGTGAGGGGAGAGGAGTCGAATCTTACTCTCGTCGTAGCCCGATGCTGTCGCCGTCGCTGCCGAACGCGACGAATTGGGGACCGAACCACTGCTTGCTTACCGACACGAGGAGTCGCTGTCCGAATGCGACGAATTGGGGACCGAACCACTTTAACCTTTCACAACACGAAGCACTCACTCCGATGACTTGAATCTACTTATTTCCCGACGATTGTTCCGTGCTTATTATAATTAACATTCCGACCAGGCCCGACACCTGTGTTAGACAATTATTACAATTAAAATACAGCCAAGGCCCGACTGCCATGTGCCGACATTTTTTCCATGTCAAAAAAAGTAACCTCTAACTCGTCATCTCGTTTCTATACAAGTGACAGCTGCTAGTTCCGTTTCCGATCACTCGCGGTCCGAGTCGCGCAACAAAAGGAGGTGCGTTCCGAAGCATAAATATTAAACAGTCACCCGCCCGGACAGGCCCGAACCTGTCCCTAATCAATAGGAAGGCGAGAAAGTGTTGCGACCGCTCTCTTGAGGACCGAGTCCCCCACCTTGACTTCTGCTGATCGAGGCGTGCCATCCCGACCCGTGTACAATTTGACGATCCGTCCTCGTTTCCATCTCAATGATGGCAGGTTCGCATCCTTAATCAGCACCAAATCACCGACTTGAGGGGGGCTCGTCCGGTCAGTCCACTTAAGGCGCTGCTGCAAGATGTGCAAGTACTCAAGGGACCACCGTTTCCAAAAATCTTGAGCCATCTGCTGCAACATCTTCCACCTAGTTAACCGACTTAACTTAACATCACCGAATGGGTATTCTGGCAGGGCGTTAAGGGGCTGACCTATCAGGAAGTGACCCGGCGTCAACGCTTCCAAATCATTTGGATCCGAACTGAGCGGGCACAACGGACGCGAGTTCAGTGTCATCTCAATTTTACAGAACAGCGTCGCAAGCTCTTCAAAGCGTAGAGAGGTCTCACCGATGATCCTCGTCAGGTGCGACTTAGCCGATTTAACCGCAGCCTTAAAAATTCCTCCCCAATGAGGACATCCCGGCGGACTGAAAACCAATTCAATCCCTCGTCGGGAGCAAGCCGTACCGATGGCGTCCTGGTTACCGTTCAGGAATTGAGTGACCTTCTGCAGATATCGCCTGGCTCCGACAAAATTTGTGCCGTTGTCCGAACGGATTAATGTCGGGAGGCCCCTTCGTGAGACGAACCGATCTAGACATGCGATAAATGCCTCTGTAGTGAGGTCACTGACCACCTCCAAGTGGACTGCCTTCGTGGCCAAGCACACGAAGACGCACAGGTATGCCTTCACTAATCTGGCGTTCCGTAGCTGTGAAGACTTGACCATGAATGGTCCCGCGAAATCCGTTCCAACACCCGCAAAGGGCCGGATTTCATTAACCCTATCCGAGGGCAAATCGCCCATCTGGGGCTGCATCGTAGCCGCCTTGGCCCGATAACAAGGCAGGCACCGAAATACGACGCTACGCACTAAGCGTCTTCCCGATAGAATCCAGAACTCGCGCTGGAGAAACGCCATCAAGGCGTGGCATCCGATATGCCCATTCCGAATGTGTCGATCCTGTATCAACAGTTCGACCAACTTCCCTTTCCTAGAGAGTAACAACAGGTGGCGAGCCGCATAAGGCAGGTTGGCATTCCGCAGCCGACCTGCCTCAGCAATCCTTGAGGGTCAATAAACGGGTTGAGCCGAGCCACAGCTCCCTTCAGTTGGACGCGTCCGCGTCTCAGAATGTCCAATTTGGACTTAAAGTGCACCGTCTGCACGTTTCGTACCAATCCGAACAACGCATGGTTCCGTTCCCATGGTGTCAGGACCTGTGTCCGCACCCGTTGCGCCTCAGAATTGCGACAATTCCGCGCAAATCGGAAGATCCAGGCGGTCACATTGACCAGCTTGTCGAGCGAGCTGTACCGTTCCAGCAGGCTGAACTCCTCTTCCGGCTCTGGTTGCGTCGTACAGACACCGACTGTCAAGGCGCCGTTCGCCGAGGTAACGCGTGGACTCATTGGCCAATCCTATTCGGCTTGAGTCAACCATTTTGGACCCCACCACAAGGGATGTCCAACCAACTCCGGAGCGTGACACCCACGAGACGCACAGTCTGCTGGGTTCATCTCCCCTGGAACATGTCTCCAGATTAAGGGAACCTCCGAATTCAAAATCTGCGAAACCCGATTCGCCACAAAAATCTCCAGCTTATGAACTGAAGCCTTCAGCCAGCATAACACGATCTGGCTGTCCGTCCAAGCGTAGACCGTATCTTCTAACGCTATTGACCCACGAAGAACCGTCATCGTGTGGTTGAGCAGACGAGTCAGGAGAGCCGCTCCCGAAAGCTCTAATTTGGGAATGGTCAGGCGAGTGCGCAACGGCGCAACTTTGCTCTTGGCCATGACCAACCGCACATCAACCTCCCCCGAGGAGTCGACCGTACGCAGATATACCGCAGCTCCGTAGCCCTTCTCCAAGGCATCGCAAAACCCATGCAGGGTGGCGGTGTATCGTTTGGTGGGGACCAACCTCCGTGGCAGTGAAATCCGATTGATGCCAGGGAGGGTCGAAAAGAACGAGTCCCACTCTGAGCTCAATGACCCGCCGATCGGGTCGTCCCATTTCAGCTCAGCAGACCACAATTGCTGCATAAAACACTTGAGCTGAAATGTTACCGGGGTGATCCACCCGTTTGGATCAAATGTCCTAGCCACCGTTGAAAGGACGTTCCGTTTCGTCCAGACCTTCGGGGAGTCCAACTCGACCCGATACGAAAACATGTCTGACACCGGCTGGTACTGGACGCCTAATACCGACAACATATTTGGATTTTCCAAATTTTCAAAAATGTGGGGATCCTGCTGGTAGTCATCCGGAAGACCAGACAGTAACTCTGGAGAGTTCGACATCCATTTACGGAGCTCGTAACCTCCACCCCGTAAGAGCTCAACTAGTTCGTCCCGACGAGCGAGCGCCTCCTCCACGGAATCTGCACCGGTACAGATATCGTCCACGTAGAGGTCCTGCTCCAGGATCGCTGCTCCTCTAGGGAAATTTAACCGTTCTCGATCCGCTAACTCCCGAAGAGTGCGAATCACCAAATAAGGACTAGACCGTAGCCCGTACGTGTTGGTGTTCAGCTCGTACACCCTGATGGGCTGATCTGGGCTCTCTCGCCACAGTATCAGCTGATACCGTCTATCGTCAGGGTGAATGACCGTCTGCCTAAACATCATCCGGATGTCAGCTACAAACACAACATTGTGTCGACGGAACCGTGTGATAACATCCGCGATGTCATGGTTCAACTTCGGCCCTGAATGCAAACACTGGTTCAGGTTCATGCCGTTAGATGTTGATGCCGATCCATCGAACACTACCCGTATTTTGCCCTCCGGGGTCCTCAAGACCGCGTGATGAGGCAGGAAGCAGTGGTCTTCACGCTTCCAGTCGATACCCGAAACCGACATGTGGCCGAGCGACTCGTATTCCCGCATGAAGTCGACGTACTTCTGCCGGAAAATCCCGTCACGCTTCATGCGTCGTTCCATCGACAGAAGCCGCGTCTCAGCTGCATGGTGTGAACTGCCCAGCGGTGGGCGATCACTCCGGAATGGAAGACGTGTGAGAAAGCGACCTGACCGAAGGCGACCAGTATTGTTCCGATAAAACCGTTCACACTCTTCTTCAACCGGGTCCAACCGGCGGACCGTAGGTGGTTCCTCCACCTCCCAAAACTTCTGTATCACCTCCGAGATTACAGAACCGATTAAGGGACTACGAGTCGCTAGGCGTGGGGCAGCCGGCATGACCGGACCCATTACCGCATGGCCCAGTCTGGTGTTGACCGAAACCAGACCAGTCGCCTGCAACACGTGGACACCTGGCACTAACAGGTATTCCAAGGCATCGACACCCAAGAAAATGTCTACTGGGCCCGAAATATCGAACTCTGGGTCAGCCAGTGACAACCCAGCGACCAACTGTCGCACCGAGGGCGACAACCGTACGTGAGGGTGTGAGCCCATCACATTAGGCATGACTAATGCCGTGACCGTCAGATTCACCGATGAATCCACCCGTGACGAGAGAGCAATCCGACATACTCCCTTAACGGAACCGACTTCCGTGTTCCCAATTCCCCGAATGGAATGTGGATACTCCCTTACCGAAATGCCCAACCGTCTTACAAGGTTGCACGAGACTAAGCACCCCTGGGCCCCCGAGTCCAATAGTGCTCGTGCCACACATGCTTTGCCGTCCGAACTCCACGCTATCACAGAGGCGGTGGGGAGCATCTGTGGAGTGGTGGCACCCTGTAAGTGGGCGGCGTGTCCCTAGCGGGAACCTCCGCGGGATCCGAACCCACTCAGACCTCCGTCGGCCTTGGAGTAACTCGGCTGCTGATATGCAACCGGCATATCAGACCGTATGTGCATCAAGGGGTCCCAACCCGTATAATAGGCCCCTCGCTGTCCCGGTATCCGATCATACCGGACGGTGTACGGTGTGCCCGGTGCGCACCGTGGATGAATGGGGGAGAGCGGATCCAACCTGGGGCGCTCTAGGAATAGGGGCGACATCCGACTGTTCGCTTCCCAGAGCGACGGGCAGGGTGGCGCAGAAGGTGGTGGACTCCCAGCCTTCGCGCTACTCATAGGTGCCATCTGACACCCGCCCGTAACACGCAGTGAGCCAGCGGCCCGAAGTCCTCGCTGACCGTGGACAGCGGCGACCGAACCCCTGCTATCCCGCATGTTACCCCCCGCGCTGCCCCTTTCCCCTCGGGGGGGGGGGGGTCCCGTCCGCGGGCACCCCAGTCACCCCGTTGGTGACTCCCGTTGCCCGGAGGGGGACTGGGTCCGGCCCTGGTTGGGCCCTGTGGCCGACCAACCTGAGTCCGGCCCTGGTGACCGTCCGAAGGGCCTGACCGATTCAGGCACAACACGATGTGGTGCTTGCCACCACAGCACTCACAGGAAAACGCGCGCGAGCACTCGCTCAGCGTGTGCGGCCCCAAACAACCGAAACACAATCGGTGGCGGAAGACTATCTTCCTGCGGGCAGCCACCCCGAGCGCCTTAAAGTTGGCGCAACTGGTCACTTCATGACCGGCACTGTCGCAGTGCACACAGCCATCACCCGACGGCGCGGCATTCAAAACGCCAAATTGTTTCGACCGCCCACCCCCCCGTGGGGGTGGGGGGCGCGGCCCCTCCCGCATCCGCGCGGGTTGGCGCTGCACACTGGCCTCCGTATCCAGTGTGTCACATCGCCTGCATTCACCCTCCAAAAAATCCGTCAATTGGACGAGCGTGGGCAGTTCCGTGCTACTGCCCCCATGCATCCGTTCAAACCGACTTTGAACAGCTGAAGGCAACCGTGACAAAACCATATACAAAACAATGTATGACCATTGGTCTACCGGAAGACCAAGGTTCTGAAGGGCCTTAGTGGCCACCAGCACAGGGTTGAGCACCTGTACTCGGATGTCAACATCCCGGGTTACTTTAGGGATGCTAAACAGCTTCCCCAGCTGCGCATCAACCAACCGCCGTTTGTGTTGGTAGCGGTCAAACAATATGGACCTGGCTATCTCATAATTGCCCGCCGTGACCGTTAGGTGACCGACCAACTCCTTCGGTTCACCCCGCAGAGCCATCAATAGTTGGGCCAACTTGTAGGCGTTGTCCAGGGGGGTTACCACAATCTTTTTCCGATTCAAATTAGGTTCAAAACAAGAACATCACCATGGCAACCATTTCCATTCCAATTCGCCATAATGGGCTTTATTTACCTAATACCAAGATTTGTTTTAAGACGGTCACGGTAATTTTGCGGATCAAATTAGGTTCCTAATCTGAATCGGCATAAGACGTTGTGGTAACCCCCCAGGTCGTCCCGACCGTGGACCAAACTATCAAATAAATTAATGAATGCCGGCCACTCATCAATTGCCCCACTGAAGGCCGGAATCTCCAGGTGTGGCAGCCGTCCAACAACACCCTTCGGGGGTGGGTCTCCGTAACCCTCCCCGCGGTCATTCCTTCGCGACCGCTTAATTTTCTCCGCGCGACGCTCGATGTCGCCCAAGCATTCCATCGCTTGGTCAGCATCCGCGCAGAGCTGTTTCACTGCAGCCACCGAGGCTTCATCAGTAAGCCCGAGAGCTTCAGCCTCCGCAGCCAGCCGACACACCTTCCCGACGCGTGTCATTGCGTCCTCCACACGCTTGAGCAGGACATCATCCATATCTGGTCGCTCCACATACTTATGAGTATGGGCGAGCCATCTCATTTCCTCACGGACACCATGCCGCAGTACCGTCAAGGGCGAAGGTGCCATGTTTACCGATTTTATATATTCTGGTCTTATACTTCACTACCGAACTAAGTATAGCCAGAGACCAGCACTTGCCCGTCAGCGCTGGGCACAGAAATTAAAACTAAGTTGTCAAAACTAAGGCAACCACTAAAACAATTAAATCCTAAAAAATATTTAATATGGTCGCCCTGTGGACATACACCTTATAACTATACACTCTAAATCAATTAGAGAATGCCACCATAAGGTACAATAAAAAATAACACACAAAAATTTATTATAAGAAAAAAGGCTATTTTTGATATAATGAAGGTAGCTGTGAACCTTCTAGAAGTGGCCCCTCCGATATGACCCACACTTCCACTGAGGTCAGCAAAATCAGCTTAATACCCCTTAAATAGCCCGACCCTGCTCTGTAATCCGAAATAACACTGCAATGCTATGGAACCCGACTGCAATACTATAGTCCGACCGAATGACTGTTTCTTATGCACACCGAGTAGTTTCCGACTACAAATTTATAATAATTGTTAACTAAATCGTCAATTATACGTTCACTAACCGAAAATGAACCTAAATTGTGGTATACCGACCACACGACTCACTCACAAAATGGTTGCCGACCAATCTGAGGTATCCACCCTCTCCCAGCTACAATGTGGCAAAAAACAACCCTACAACCGTCCGTGAATCGATTTCCCACTAGGAAACCGCGCCTGCTACCAAATGATTCATTCCACGCCTCAACCGAACGGGCGTGGAATCTTGGTAGGGTTGGTTTTCACCAGGAGTATCACAAGTGGTACTGACCTTTGACGCCGTGGACCGGAATTCGAAAGCTCAATTCGAGGCAGGAACACGGGGTAAGGAGCACAAGGGGGGTGAGGGGAGAGGAGTCGAATCTTACTCTCGTCGTAGCCCGATGCTGTCGCCGTCGCTGCCGAACGTGACGAATTGGGGACCGAACCACTGCTTGCTTACCGACACGAGGAGTCGCTGTCCGAATGCGACGAATTGGGGACCGAACCACTTTAACCTTTCACAACACGAAGCACTCACTCCGATGACTTGAATCTACTTATTTCCCGACGATTGTTCCGTGCTTATTATAATTAACATTCCGACCAGGCCCGACACCTGTGTTAGACAATTATTTAAATTAAAATACAGCCAAGGCCCGACTGCCATGTGCCGACATTTTTTCCATGTCAAAAAAAGTAACCTCTAACTCGTCATCTCGTTTCTATACAAGTGACAGCTGCTAGTTCCGTTTCCGATCACTCGCGGTCCGAGTCGCGCAACAAAAGGAGGTGCGTTCCGAAGCATAAATATTAAACACAGGTCATTAAGATTTTCGTGCTCTAGAGCTGAGTCCCAGTTAACGTTACGTAGGTCAAAGTCAAATGAGTGTAGCTCTACATTTTTGATCGGCTGGTATGTAACTTTAATTGAGTACCTGAACATGACAGTGCTTTTGGGATCTTTGAAAGCAGCTGGTTTGTTTTCCTTAACCAAAGTTTTAAAACAAATTGGGTTTGAATATTAAAAAAACGGCTAAATGCGAGTCGGACTCGCACACAAAGGGTTCTGTACCACCGTACAATGGTAGGGATGGTGTGGAGTGAATAGTTTAGATTTTACATAGCAAAATGTCGTTTACAAAGTTATTGGTGCGGCTACTTTCGCACTCCATGTACGTAACCAGGTGCATTCATAAGTTTATAAGTGGTATTGAAATAATTGTTGTACGGGAGCCCCCTTAAATATTAATTTTATTTTGTTTTTTAGCATTTTTTATTATAGCAGCAACAGAAATACATCATCTGTGAAAATTTCAACGGTCTAACTATCACGGTTCATGAGATACAGCCTGGTGACAGACGGATGTCTGTCTGTCCGTCTGTCACCAGGCTGTAACTCATGACGGACAGCGGAATCTTAGTAATAGGGTTCCGTTTTTACCCTTCATTTTCTGCAGCGATACGATATTATTTTAAAAAGACTATCTTTTTTAAGAGAAGCGTGGAAAATCGATGACTGCACCAATGTGGTTTTCATCGAAGATACATAGCTAAATGCCAATAACACGGTGTCTTGGTTTTGGACAGACGGCACAGCAGCATCGACGTGGAAAGTACCGATGGGTAAAGGGGCCCGGCTCATAATACGCCGTTTCGTGGAAAACGGTTTACTGGCATTTGAGTCAAAAACCATCACTGATTACCGGGAAGAAATTAATGCCGCTACATTTAAAGAGTGGTTCCAGAACGTGCTACTGCCCGGCCTGCCAGAGCCTTCAGTAATATTTATGGACAATGCGCCTTACCATTCAGTAAAGCTGCAGGAAGCACCAACCCAAGCCAAAAAAATGAAGATTAGGTAGATAGGTTTCAAGAAAAGGGCATTGACGCAAACATGCTTATTGAAATTAGTTAAAAAAAATAAGCCTCCGAATGTGCGATACGAAATAGAGGAACTGGCTTGGAATATGGTCTTCTTGTTCTGAGAATCGCTCCGTACCACTACCAGTATAATGCGATTGAGTTGATCTGGGCTCAAATTAAAGGGTATGCAGCTCGCCACAACATTGCACCGCCATTCGGCACTAAAAAGATGGTGGGCCTTCTGAAAGAAGCCTCTGAAAAAGTCACAAGATATGACTGGGCGAAGGTCGTCGAAAAAACTAAAAACCTTATTTTCGAAGATTTTGACAGAGATGTTAGAATTGATGCGCATATTGATAATGAAATAAAAATTCAAGTTGGGGAAGAAGACAGCAATGTGTCAAGCAAATGTGAATCGAATTAAAACACGTTATGATTAGATTTTAGGTCTAAAATTCAAAATTCAAAAAGAGTTTATTTCCATAAGAAACACATAGGTTACATTTGGAGAATGTCAAATCTTAAACTAACACATACATAAGGTATAGGAACATATAGAACTCAATTTGAATTCCGTCACCTTAATGTTTTAGATGATGGAGGCAAAGAGGCGACTAGAAACCTCCAGCTTTATACGTTATTATTTACAGATTGGAGCAAACACCTTCCCAAGCTTTCTTGTCTTCTACATAATCTGATATTTTGTAGTAAGCCTTTTCACATAAGTGATTTTTAACAACATTTTAAAATTTATTTACAGACAATTCTTGTTACTCAGTTGGGATTTTGTTGTAATAGCGAATACATTGCCCTTTAAAAGATACATTAACCTTATGGATATTAGCTATATATGATAGCTAGTTTATTCCTATTTCTAGTGTTGACATTGTGTCTGTCGCTATTCTTAGGAAGTTTATCTATATTTTTGGGGACTTACATTAGGTTTTCATAAATATACTGACACGGCACTGTCATAATGTTAATTTCCTTAAATTTACAACGCAGTGACACTCTGGGACACACATTGTAGATTGCACGAACAGCCCTTTTTTGCAGCACAAATATTATGTTTATGTCTGCAGCGTTCCCCCACAGCAGTATGCCGTGAGACATTGCTGGCGTCAGAAAACCTCCTTTTATATGCTTATTGTCTATTTTTTTATTCCTTTTTTTGAATGTGTTTTTTTACTGTTTTTGATTGGTGACTTTGTCATTCGGAGTAAAAATGCGATTACAGTAATCTGTTGTATTATTTATAAAAATAGAAAAGTAACGACTTTTTAAATAAAATGCAAGATTGCATAAACATTTTAGGTTTATCTTGGAACACGGTAGAGGACAATCTGTATTTTCGAACTGGTGTGCCTGAGAGCATTCCTTCACCACTAACCAAAAGATCAACCCTCTCACTATTGATGCGAGTGAACGATCCTCTCGGTTTTCTTTCTCCGATTGTGGTTCAAGGACGTATCATGTTCCAAGAACTATGGAGACTGTTGTATCATTAGGAACCTGATTTTGAGTTACATGTGTTTGCTGATGCAAGTGAGCATTTCATTTCATTTGTTTATTTGCTAATTCACAGCATATTTAGATAAATAATACAATCAATATTAAAAACATTAAATGCCAATTACGAATCAGTGCGATCTATAAACTTTCAATAGGGTAATAAAGCATGCATATGCTTGTGTCGCCTATTGGCGCTTGAGTTTTGGCTGAGACTGGGTTCTACTCGCCTTAATCGGTGGTAAACCTCGGCTTGCGCCTTTAAAACCTGTGTCTATGCCCAGGCTTGAGCTTCAAGCAGCCCTGATAGCTGCAAGGTTTGCAAGTTTTATCATTCAAGCTCATAAGCACAAACCGAACAAAATAACGTTTTGGTCCGATTCAATGACGGTGATTAGGTGGTTGCGCAGCGACACCTTTAAGCCTTTTGTGGCGCATAGAATTGGTGAAATTACGGAAATTTCTGACATTGCCAACTGGCGGTACATACGTTCCAACTTCTGATAATGTTGCTGATGACGCTACGCGCCCCAGCACATCAAAATTCAACACGTCCGCTCGCTGGTTCACTGGACTTTCATTTCTGCTAAAGTCATCTCATCATTGGCCAAGTGAACCATTGAGCGAGGTTCCATTATCTCAGGATAGTGAGGTAAAACGTTCCTGTGTGCCTGAAATAGTGGGACAAATCAATATTCAGCCGCAAGAACTACCTTTACCGGTTGTTGCGGATCACTCAAGGTTTTCAGAGTGGTTGCGTTTAGTCCGTGCTACGGCTCGCAACAATTCGTTAATTTAGTTCGGTCCCGTTTAAATTTAAGATGTCAAAATACAAAACTAAACTTGAAAAAAGAACTCTTAAGTACAAAGAACTCCCATCCTCTGTCTGCAGATCTCATTGAAGCAGCCGAGAAAAGCCTATTCCTTAGTTCTCAATTTACGAATTAACTCAGACTAGCCCCATTTCAACAAACTCAAGATTGAAGAGAATTTCATCGGTCTTCAGACAACCTTCACCGCCTCGTCGGGAGGATTCCACGGGTTCAAGGCATAGATACGGTTCCTGACCCCATCATTTTAGACGGCAATCATCATATTGTTCAGCTTATGGTTGCGCACCTTCACAAAATGGCTGCTCATGCAAATAACGAGACAGTGGTAAACCAACTCAGACGCAGATTCTTTATCGTCAACCTGAGACCATCCGTTAAGAAACCTACCAAGTCGTGTCTCTTCTGTCGAATAAGGAAGGCTCAACCTTCACCACGTGAAGAGACCTTGCACACGCTCTTGTTGGAAGCTGAAGCATTAGTCAACTCCCGACCTCTTACCCAAGTCTCGGTGGGACCACACGAAGAAGAGGCTCTGACGCCGTATCATTTTTTGATCGGGTCCACTAGTAACGAACCACCTGTGCGCCCTGTATCTGATGCTGACCTGTGCGGACGAAATCAGTGGAAAAAAGGTTGAGTCTAGCTGACCACTTTTGGAAGCGTTGGGTGGAGGAATACCTGCCAACGTTGGTGCCAAGGCGCAGCACACCACCTCAACCAAAAGAGCAGCTGAAGATAAGGGATCTAGTTTTAATTGCTGATGGTTCCTTTCCCAGGGGAACTTGGCCGCGGGGCAGAGTGACTGCTGTGTGGCCCGGGTCACGAGGAATTATTAGATGTGTCGACATCGCAACAAAAGGGGGAATTTTGCACCGTCCACTAAGAAAGCTGGTCCCTCTACCAACTGTCGCTTAACTAATGGGTGTTTTGCACCGCGGGGTGCCATGTTGGCGACAGAAAACCTCCTTTTATATGCTTATTGTCTATTTTTTATTCCTTTTTTTGAATGTGTTTTTTTATTGTTTTTGATTAGTGACTTTGTCATTCGGAGTAAAAATGTGATTTTAGCAATGTGTTGTATTATTTATAAAAATAAAAAGTAACGACACCTCGGTGTTCAACAGACATAATGCTATGGAAGTAGCTGAAGTAAACTAGTCTAGCTGTTTCCACGTCCGTGAAAAGACGGATTTTTTTGACTGCATAGACTGCGGAACTGAATTTTTTCGATAGCTTATAAATGTGTGGGCCCCATTGAAGCTTATTAACTAAGGTAATTCATAGGAACACCGTGCTATCTACAGTTTCTAAATTTTCACTTTTAACATTAACATTAGCCGGGACTTGTACTCCCCAATGTTAAAACATTGGGGAGTATAAACCGAATACATCTAGTTTTGTTATTATTCAGTAAAAGATTATTGGCACTAAACCAATTGACTACCTCTAAGATTGCATTATTCACATCGTCAAAGTTCTAACTGCGTCGATTCATTTTAAACAAAAGTGAAGTGTCATCTGCAAACCGTACAATCTCATGATTATCTCTGACAAGTTGTGGCAGGTCATTAATATAAACCAAAAATAGGAATGGCCCGAGTATGAAACCCTGCGGTACACCCATAGTAACAACAGACCCTGGACATCGTTTTCCATTAATTTCAACTCTCTGTATACTGTCATTCAAATAAGAAGAGAGAAGATCTAAAGAGTAATCCCTAATTCCATAGTGATGTAATTTCCTGATCAATGTCCCATGGTCAAAGCAATCAAAAGCCTAATCAAATGGCTCAACAAATCGCAAAATACTCCTAGAGCATCATGCGACTCCTCCCAGCCATCATATATATGTAATATTAACTCAATACCGGCATCAGTAGTTGATTTGCCATGTGTAAAACCAAATTGTTTACAGTGGAGCATGTTGTTGGTGTTGAAATTTGTAAGAAGTTAATTTAAAATTACTTTTTCAAAAACTTTACTAAATGTAGGCAATACCGATATCGGTCTGAAGTTAGAAGGGTCAGATGTACTACCCGATTTAAACAAAGGTACTATTTTACCATGTTTCATTAAATCAGGAAACACGCCAGATTCAGTAGATGCATTAAATATGAAAGCTAAATCAAGTGCAATAACATTTATTAGGGGCTTCACAACATGAACAGAAATATCCCAGAGGTCTGCAGTTTTCTTAACATTTATTGATTTAAAGGCTTTAATAATATCTTTATCAACTACATAATCAAACGAGAATTGATTTTCACATTTAGGTACATAGTCTTTTAGCAAAGATTCAGCGACCACTTTGGAAGAATCTTAAGACTTCGTAGTAGAGATTAGGATGTCAGAAAAAAAAACAAACGCTTTAGCTACATGAATATCATTTTTGATAGTAATATCATTAATTTTTAATTCATATTCATTGTTTATAATACTGACCTTTCCAGTCTCACTTTTAATTACATCCCAAGTTGATTTAATTTTGTTATCACTTTTTCTTATTTTAGGTCTGTTATAATTTGATTTTGCAATTTGACAAACTTTTCTACACATTTTTGAGTACTTTTTTAATTTATCCTTGAACTCTTCACTAGGATTCCATTGTTTTTAACTATATAATTCATATAAATTTTGTGTACTTTTAAGTATACCTACTGTGGCCCACTTACTAAAGTTATGTTTGTCTGAGACCACAATCGATCTGGTAGTAAATATTGAATTGAACGCATTACTGAATTTTTAAAAAAAAAATACAATATGACTCATTAGGGTTATTATTAGAGTAATTGATAGGAAGTTTGCTATCCCAATTCAATTTAAACCTTACAAACCGATGCGCAGTCACAGGTATGTAGTTCCATGAAAAGTGGCTTTAAGTTGTGAGAATTAAATAAGTTAGTTAGTCTCGTACTAAGGGAGTAAGTTTCTAATAAATTTACATTGAAGTCTCCACATACATACGATAAGAATTTTATTAGATTTTGATACTTTAAATAATATGTCATCCATAACTTTTTCAAAAACATCAAATGAAGCTGAGGGTGGGCTGTAAGCGCTTATTACAATTATGCGCTCCAACTCAATACATGCAACTTCAATGTAGCTTTCAACTGATAAACGTGTCATTACGATTTTTGAACTTTAAGTGTTTATTTAGAAATATTAGAGAGCTTCCACGAACAGTCTGTGATCTGCAAAAAACTACCAACCTGGTGGTTACTGAAATTGAACATGAGCTCATGGCTTTTTAGCCAATGTTCTGTTAGATATAAAATATCAATATTAAAAGAGTTCATGTACAATTCCAACTCTAATAATTTACTGCTAATACCTTGAATATTTTGGTGGACCAGATTAATAAACTTTGCATTTATTTTACAATTTTGAGTTTTTCTGTTTGTATTAATATTATTTGACGGGCTAGAGACTTCCTCTATTGTCATGTATCTTATTTAAATGACTTGGACAAACTTCCAAGGTTTTATTTGAAACATCAGTATAATGCTCAATAGAGGCATTATGTGTAGCCAAATTTTTGGCTGTTATATTAAAATAATAGGATAGCGAATATGCTACATTTCTTTTGTAATAACTAGGAAGGTAATATTTACCTTTAGTCAAATAATATTTTCATTACTCATACTCTGAAAGGGGGTCATTGTTCATCCAGGCACCGTGCTGAAAGTGGTACATGCCTGCTCTAAAGCAGAAAAGTATTAAAAAAAATATATATGAATCGTAGTTTATATTGAACAACGCAATGGTAGTAACCTATACAGCCATAAAACGGAAGTATTTTTTTAATGTTATGCTCAAAGTAAAAGACATCAACGGGGGCACCGAAATTACTTTTTTTATGAGTAGTATTTTTAAACTTGAATTATGTTTGTTTTTTAATAAAATAATTTTGATTTCAAGTGACTTTGTTTTTTAATAAAATAATTTTGATTTTAACTGTTTACTTTCCTCGTATTCGTAATGAAAAGTAGAGTGTTTTACTCGGGTGATAGCACCCATTTCTGCCTCGAACTATTGGCGCTCTCACTTCGTTCGAGCGCCAAAACATCTCGTCAGGAATGGGTGCCTTTCAGCCCTCGGTTAACAATCTACTATTATTTCTACTACAAAACTGTTAGTATCCATTACATGTATATTATTATTGCATGATATAGTATGCAAGGTTATATTCAGCTTATATCTAAGGTTGTTTTCTGATTATGGCAGGCTGTCGCTGTAAGAGAATGTGTTTAATTTAGTTAAGTTGGTTTAATTGTGTTTTTGTTTTATTATTTTGTGCAATAAAAAGTAATATGACATACTTGGTTTTGTTTTTCTATCGGCAACTATTTTAATTTACATATTTCGCTAGTCGCGGGTAAAAGTTGAAACGGTTAGGGCTCCCTATTTTGTATGTAAAGGGAGTTTAAAATATTTACAAAGATTTATTTACAAGAAGACAGAGCAAGGTCGTAGGTGTGAACTCGTGAGACGGACTTTGCGCGTTTAAGCTGCGACTCCCCTGATGAGGTCCGGTAGCAGGAGCGGCAGCACAATGGCCTATAGAGGGCCGCGAGGAGTCCGGTCCAGCAGAGGGGTTTCAGGTCCAGTGGGTGAGCAGGAGGGTAGGTAGGCGGGGGCATAGGAGGAACCCTGCGGAGGACACAGTGTGAGGAGCGGAAAAAAATCCAGGATCCAGGGTTGTCTGCAATGCTCCGACAGCTCGCCGAGGTGGGAGAGCCTTATAGGAACCCAGATGTCGAAGGCATTGCAGATAGAGTTGTATCAGTAGGGATAGAGATACACGAGACATTTACTAAATTATATACACAGAAAAATAGAAAAGGCTACGAGCCATACAAATGTTTACGTACCCAAGCGTGGGGGTCAGCAATCAATCAGCACATCAAGTAAAAGCCTTCTATTTACACAACACAAGTAATTTACAAAATAATGTCTATTAACAATTATGAGGGGCTAGCCCATCGCTGCAACTATGGCATAATTGAGGCGGTAAAAATAAACTAACGTAGAGGATACGTTTTAGCTATTCAGAGCTCAAAGAAAGAATACGTCAAAAACAATCGAAGAGCTACCAGACGAAATTCCAGGTTTGAATTCTGAACCTTTGCTTTTCAGAAGGCTAGTCAGCCAGTAAGCTTGTTATATGAAATAAAAAGAAGTTTTACTACAATCTGTATACTTGAGTACGACTTAATAGTAAGTAGAACCTCATTTTAAGTAAACCATGTTACAAA
Source organism: Argyresthia goedartella (assembly GCA_949825045.1). Classification (NCBI taxonomy): domain Eukaryota; kingdom Metazoa; phylum Arthropoda; class Insecta; order Lepidoptera; family Argyresthiidae; genus Argyresthia; species Argyresthia goedartella. The sequence continues at coordinate 9,269,582 of OX463819.1, forward strand.
ATAAATAAAAAATAACGTTACGCCAATAATGTTAATAACGTTAATAATCTCCCATAAATTTCAAATTCCAAATGTCTTTATTACTGTAGATATTTACATATACTTAGCAATCGTAATGCCACTTCTCTACATTAGACCACTATGGGAGATGAAGGGCGTAGAAACTCCCACAGATTGATTTTTAGATCTCTTTTAAAAATTGCTTGTGCTTAACTTATACAATTAGTTATAATATCATTATTCATAAGCAGGAATAAATAATTACAAAATTATTACCAGCAAATTCTGTGTTGAGCCAGATTAACCCCATACAGTCCCGTCATTTAAGTAATCTTGAACATTGTAATATCCCTTTTTCGACAAAGTCACTTTAACATGGTTTTTAAATTGCTCAAATGGCAATTTCAAGATCTCCAGAGGTATCTTGTTGTAGTAGAGAATGCAATGAGTCGAAACCGAGGCGCAAGTAGTCTGAGATTATTTCTTAGGTTAACATTACAGCTATCGCTAACTTTGGAAAATGTTGTAAGGTTCTTGCGTACATACATTATATTTTCGAAAATAAATTGACTAGCTACAGTTAGTATGTCAATTTCTTTAAAAAGCTCATAAGGAGTCTGTGCGTTTTAAATAAAAAATTGCTCGAATAGCTCTTTTCTGTAAAATAAAAATAGAATGAATATCCGCTGCTTTCCCCACAACAAGATACCATAGGACATGACACTATGAAAGTAACTAAAGTTTACTAGCCTAAATGTAGCCACATCCGTGTTTTGTATGATATCATATCTAGTCATCCCAAACTGACAAGTGACAGGATCGCATTCTCTCAGCGGCCAGTCGATAAGATATGACCACAGACTAGCCGCCCCGGTTCAGACTCGCGAAAGTTACCAATTATTTCAAGGGTCAGTGCATTCTCTTCTACATCAAGATACCTCTGGATATTTTGAAATTACTATTTGATCAATTTAAAAACCATGTAAAAACGACTTTGTCTAAAAAGGGATATTATGGTATCCAAAAAAACATAAATGTCAAGAGTGCATGGGGTTAACCCCATTATTAATTGCGAGTTCTGTGTTGAGCTAGATTAATCTAGCTCAACACAGAACTCGCAATTAGTAATTTTATTAATATACATATATTCCTGCATATTATTTATAATTAATATCGTAATATTTGTATTAGTTAAACACAACAAAATTTAAAAGAGATTTAAAAATCAATCTTTGGGTGTTTCTTCGCCCCGCTTCCCCCACAGTAGTCGAAGGTAGAGAAGAGGAAAAACATACATGTACTTAGTATATGTAAACATCTACCGTAATAAAGAAATTTTGAGTTTGACTTTGAGTAGGTATTAATAACAGGCCCAATTCCAATAGTCTCCACCCGCGTAGCGCGGCGAGGTCACTATTCGCATTGCGTCGCATGCTTCCTTGGAAATGGGGGCAGATAAAATAAAACGAGTTTTGCATCGCATAGAATGTTTATTGAATGAAAGAGCCAACAAAAGAGATAAAAGGCCATACGTATACAATACACGTACCTACCTAACATATTGACTAGGTCTTTATTGTTTGTTTTTTTTGTATGTACCCAGTGACGCGTCATTGCGCGATCAAGACGAATCTGGGCGTATCTAGGGGACACAGGAACAGAGATACATTCATTTAAATATACATGCAGGTCAAACACATAACTGTACTTTTTTCCGCTTCGCTGCTGTCGGATAAAAACGAATGTTGCCATATGCCAAAAAGTAAATGTATAATATAGTCTTTTCAGCCCAGATGTAGCGCAAATCAAGATGTACCTTTCAGTCCTGTATAGAAAACGCGACGGGCCACTTAGGCTGAAACAACATCTCAAGTCTCGACCTATATCTTTGTACAATGAACAACTAGAACACGGTAGAAAATATACCAACATCGCCTTGAAACACAGGCGGTTTTCCTTGGACACCTTGGATCGCTGTTGTACAGGATGTAATGGAAAGGCGTAGTCATAAATTAAGGGGTTGTTAGGGGAATTATCGTGAACAACGTTCACTATGAAAGCGATGTGATCAGAACTTTATTTTAAACTTCTCGATACTAATCCTTCGGTCGGTCGTCCCAAAATCAATAGATGGAAAAAGTACAGTTGATTTGTAGCTTAGGTATTGCGACTCGGAATTTTATTGTAATTTTGAAATGACAACTGCAAAACTAACGATTTAGTTTATACAAATCCATCGAAATCGCAGTCCAAATGTGCTCTGAAGCCATCTACCGTCCTTTAAAATAACAATTTGTTTGCAATCCGGATTGATGGCAGAGATAGAGAATCGTGCTTCAGTAGCCTTATCACGTAATTCTGAGATCTATTAAATCGCTTTGAAAGATTACCAATCAGTAGCCTAGTAGAATTTCAATCGCAACTCAAGCAAGCAGTTCTCAAAACAACAGCGGCTCATATTTATAGTTTTATTTCAATCTAGGCTGCTGCTGATAAATTGCATATTTTATGTATTAAACATAGAGTTGGAGTAATAATTGAGTGACATAATACGGTGAAAATTGGACTAGAACCGTATTTTAGTCGCCAAAAAGGAGACCCCAACTGTCAACGAACGGAAATTAAAATGGCCATTTAGCGGGGCGTAATTCGTTTTCTTTATACTTTTACCACATTATACGCACTAATTTATGTCCAAGACCTCTGCAAACACAGTAAACTGATACCTCTGTTGAAGTCGGGAGACAAGGATCGTCCTTCAAATTTCACACCAATATCTGTTCTTCCAGCACTAAGTAAAATATACAAAAAGATTATACTCAAGCGAATGCTCTCATACTTCAACCGTACAAAGCAAGTCATCCTCCAAAAAAATAGGAGTCGTAGGGGTAGACCGACTACGGAGGCAGGCATTACCCTTAAATGTCATATTTTCTCTGCATGGAGGCCACAAAATTTTTGCGATCTGTCGAAATTAAATTAAATCATTACGGAAGAAATAAAGCTTAGGCACTACTGAGATTATACGTAAGCAATAGAATTCAAAAAGCGGAAGTCAACGGCGTTAAATCTGATGCCCCGGGTGTAAAAATTGGCGTTCTATAAGGTTCCATATTAGGCCCTTTCATATTCCTGGTATTTATTAACGATGTGGCCTTTATGGTGGAGAAATAGTGTTGTTTGCTGATGATACTTCACAGGTCTTCAAAATTTAAAGACAAAGAATATTTTGTTGATGTATTATATATGATGATGATATTTAACCTTAAAGTGGTTGACAGTTAATAATTTATTGTTAAGCGCTGGTAAAAGCAAGTGTATCACGTTCTCACTTTCAGGTGCCAGGCAAGTTGAGAGCAGTTTCGTGTATGACAGCAACACGTAAGAATTAGTATGATACGAAGATTCTTGGAATAACCATAGATAGCAAAATGAAGTTCTGCGGCTTACGACGTTAGGAACATCAGAAAACACGAAAATAGAAAGTTACTGAAATAGACTAGCCTAGATGTGGCTACATCTAGGCTAGTCCATTTTAGTAACTTTCACAATATCATGTCCTATAGTAATCTTGTTATGGGGTAAAGCAGCGGATATTCAAACTATTTTTATCTCACAAAAAAGAGCTATTCGAGTAATTTATAATTTAAAACACCCAGACTCCTTAAGAGAATTTTCGAAATAAATTGACATACCAACTGTAGCTAGTCAATTTATTTTGGATATTTTAATGTATGTACGCAAGAACATTTTCCACATTTAGCGATAGCTTAGATTAAGCTAAGATTAGTAAGTTAAGATTAACTTACTAAGTAATCACAGAGTAGTTGCACCCCGGTTTAGACACGCATAATCATTACAACATAGCATTACAACAATATACCTGTGGAGATTTTGAAATCGTCATTTGAGCAATGTTAAAACCATGTGAAAACTTTGTCTAAAAAGGGATATTACAATGTTCAACATTACTTCAATGACGGGACTGTAAGGAGGTAATCGAATTAACACAGGACTCGCTGTTAATAATTTTGTAATTATTTATTCCTGCTTATTGTTTATGATAATTAATATTGTAATATTTGTTTTAGTTAAACAACCCAATGTTTCAAAGAGATCTAAAATCAATCTGTAGGAGTCTCTAACCGTTCCTCTCCCACAGTGGTCCAATGTAGAGTATAGGCAAAACATTACATTTACTAAGTATATGTAAATATCTACAGTATGCTTTGTCCACTCTATTAATAGTTTTTTTACAGCTCAAAACCTACATTTTTGACGTTTTAAATGAAAAATATTGCTTATTATGTACGCTCTGAGAAAATATAAACAATAAAATATAATAAAGAAATCTTGAAATTTGAAATGGTTAGATAGTGAAAGTTGTTGTTGTGTGAAACAACCCCTTAAAACATGAATACCTTTCTGATGCACCCTGTACAAAGGTTACTAGCAAAATTGTAGGCACCGCTAGTTATGCGGCTGTACACAGTTTGGTCATTGAGACGATGAGTAAGGCCCTAGCTAGATTTAAAATGACGGGTTATCCATTAAAAGATAAGTGGTAATTTAGAACAGCCCATTGCCCAGTGTCTACGTCATTTAGGGTTCTCAATGGGGGAGATTACGCAAAACATTTTGGTACAGCATACTGGGTGTTTTCATGTCGAACATTGTCTGCAGCAAAGTTCTATAAGTATTGACAATTCAATACCCCTTCGGCCGTCTACGAAACGGTAAAGTGAAAAGATTCATTTTTCTTACTACGAAACTAGTTACGTACAAAGAAAAAATCAATGCTACGTAACTAGTTACGGATGAAGAATTATTTTCCTTGCTCGAAACTTGTTTCGCACAGAAATCGGAATTGTATCTTATAGCATTTTATTCGATACGGTGATTTATTCCGTTACCGCGCTTATGCTCAAAGCATCACGAGTTTGAACCTTATGCCATGGTAATAAAATTCAAAACTTATAACGGAAAAATGGCATTTCTAGAAATGCCATGAAAGTTTAGCCTTTAAAAATCTCTGATATCAAATTTCTGTTATAAATTCACAAGATTAAATCCTTTACATGCATAAGAACCAAAGAGATAAAACGTACTAAACACATTAGACCCAATCCCAGTACGCGTTAGGGTTAGGACCCATACGCCATATTTAACAGCATCTATAATACGCATTAGGACCAATAATGTACTAAGTACGCGGTAAAGTCAAGCATTGCTTATTAATTATGGTATAAATGAAGACAGTAGATAAAAGTGAGAGTTTAATGGCCTTATTCATAAACACAGATCAAGCCTTTTATAGTCAAAAGGCCGTTAAACTTCGTTTATATTTATATGTCATACTGACATTTGCATTTGTGAGAAAGGGACAAAACAGAATATTTACTTGCTTACTTACTCTATGTTACACGAAGAGGGCGCTGAGTCTTACAAAGACTCAGCGCCCTCTTCGTGTACTTCCCTACTTTGACAGTTTTCTTCCCCATTCACCGCCGTTCTTGGTTCTGGAGAATAACGAGAAACTCATAGAAGAAGTTCATCCGACACGACCAAGAAGTTTCGAGAAAGAGCGTTTCAAACGTAAATTTATCAATGGCTACCAATTTTCTCGCGGCGTTAGCGCTAATACAATAAATGGTGAATAATCTTTTTAGCTTTTATACTTCCATGCCGTGCAATTTTTTTATGATATATTTGTAGTATATATTAGGAACGGAACTCTGTTTATTAATGTTTATGTATAAAAGCGATCCAATTCATCTTGCCTAAGTCGACTGCATTATTGCCTAATCTATGGTTTCCTAATTTTGTCCGATTTTAGTTTGAACTGACAAAAACAAACAGATACGTATTTATGAAAATTAAATACTCAACAAAGTTAACTAACTGACAGCGTGCAAATTTAATAAATTAAAAAAAATTAAATATTTATATGTAAAACTATACCGTTCGTTAGATAAATCGATTGCCAATGCAAGACTTGTTATTTTTGAGCGTAGTTTCAAGAGTACCTATTTTGGGACTGCATTTTAAGAAGGTCGGGCTGGGCTTCGGTGCCCGAAAATTGAGTGGTCTACAAAACAACCCCAATTAAAACTTTTCCGAGTGCTTACTCACCAATAAATTAAGAATAATTCTGGGCATCTGGATTCAGTGAAACCGTTTTCGCTGGAATCATGTTTCTATCAAGATTTAAATTTACTTACGCTACGTTAGGGAAAGCCAATGTCAAAATAACCAAATCTGTTGTTACCAACAATATATCAATAAACCAAACAATGCCTCTATTAGACAACAATTACTTAACGTACTCATATTTTATGCAAACACTACTGTTGTTGCTTCTTAAAACGGTATTTACCTGTGGGCACACATTATTTCACATACATTGTGTAGTTTTTTTTACCTCAAACAAAACTCGCGTGTTATCGATTTCTTTTTAATAAGTGTTTTACGGACCTATATTAACTCAACACGACCGACCGTGTTTATGTCCCCAGGCTAGTCGTAAAAAGAACTTAAGTACTAAGGGCGGTGACTATTTTACTTCATAAAAATCCTAGTGGACTGCGGGCTTGAATATGTATGTAACGTGGCAGTTCTCAACTTAACTAACAATTCACCAAGTTAAAAAACTGACTTCAAGTTCAAGTTCTATTTCTTTAACCACAAACCAAAACGTCATCAGTGTATGTAATTTTTGGTTATTGTTTGTTGTCAATTTTGATAAAATTGATATGCAAAATATAAAAACTTTTGTACTCTATATCCGAACTTTAACTTTCGCCGTTTCGTTTTTTTTTTACTAATTGAGGCATGTCCCATGAGTTTGAAGGTGAACAGCTCTAGTGTAATAAATAAACCATAAATATCGGTTTTCTTAGGAGCAAAGGAGAATCGGCAAAAATATATAAACCTTGGCACTGAAACGAATAATGACGTGACATACGTGATTCGAAAGCGCTTTCGATCCAAATTAATATTTACTATGGCAGCTCGTGTCAAATAGCTGTGTGAATAAATTTATAGCTATATATTAGTTGATACAAGTTGATACAAGCCATAATAACACGTTTGACAAACCGGCCAAGTGCGTGTCCGACTTCGCAAAGTTCAAAGTTCAATAATTACATATACTTAGAAAACGTCATTTTTTGCCTCTTCTCTACCGTAGAATAGAAGCCTAAAAATGAGGGAAATTCAAAGAAAATATCTGATTTTCAAATACATTTTCAATTTATTCTATAATAAGTATACGTAATAGTAAATATTATCACTTTATTTAAAAAAGCTTCGGTACAAAAGTTTGTTGTTTGATTTCCATTTTGCTTCTCATTCCTTTGATTTCCATTTTTTTTAAACAAAAATATAATATTTATCTCCTCAACGAGTTCTAAACAACGATACCACACTCTATGGGGTAGGTAAATGATTTATTTGCACCCGCTTTAGCTATATGGGACAAACATTTAAAAATATTTTTGACACTTCTATGGCTTTGGGTCACCAAGATGTCTATACTATGAACATTGTAAAACTGTAGGTTCAACCGTTTGGCTGTAAAGCCTGTAAGGCTGACAACGGACGGACGGACACGTGAGCGACATCAATACGGCTCCGAGGCGATAAAAAGAGAAGTTAAATGAAGACCCAGAAACGTTTGATAAAGTAAAAAAAATACTATTTTAAGTGTTTTTATCATTTTTTTATATTCATGTACAAAATTTAATCTTTTCAGACATTGTCACTGTAGAGAAAATAAATAGAAAACTGCTGTACAAGTGTAAAGCAGTTTTCTATTTATTTACAAGTAGTTAGAACGGTCTCGACTTTGTTGACTATTTTTTGTGTTAGTATAAATATTTATATTTTCTTTTTCTTCACCATCTTTTTTGTTACTGTCCTAAGAATTACCAACTATTTTTTTTAATAATTAATTAATATAAATAAATTCAATCAAGATTAAATAAAAGTATAAAAACTGGACTTATTAAGACTTTAGGGCCTTACTACAAAAAATGTAACTGCTGTTCAACACTTGTTTAAAAACAAAAATGTATGGGATTTTACGTTTGTTTTGAGGTTAAACCATGTTTAATGTTATTTGTGGTAACATGGTCAATGTTTTTGTAACTAATTAATGAGTGACGAAATTGGAAAATTTGATCTCCCTTCAAAAAGTTTCACAAAAATACTATTTGTGATAAATCCAAATCTGGGGGCTATCTATCTCTCATTTATTTTGATATTTTAATATTAGGTCCTTACATATTGGCGTTTCGCCTTACTGGCCACATTGATCTCAAATATCTCCTCTATGGTTAGGAATTCCAAATTCAAATTTATACAGATATTTACTCGTGTATTTGTGTTTCTAAAATTATAATTCATTTGTTTTTTCCTCAATTGTTTTTTTTCTTGCGTCACTCAGCTAACAAAATGGAAAACTTGAAATATCGCGTTTTTTAAGAGTATGAGTTCTACCGTGGCAACAGTGCTGTAGAAACGGCTCGAAGGATTAATGATGTGTATGGCGACGGTGCCATACACAGCAACGTTTTCGTTCTAGAAATTTCGACCTGCAGAACAAGCCCCGTGGACGGCCGGAGACCAAAGTTGATAATGAAGAATTGAAGGCTATTGTGGAAGCGGATCCATCGCAAACCACGTCCGAGTTAGCTGCAGGCTACGGTGTTAGTGATAAAACTGTTTTAATCCACTTGAAGCAAATTGGGAAAGTGAAAAAGCTTGAAAGGTGGGTACCTCGCGAACTTAGTGAAGCAAATCAACAAACGCGCGTTGACTGCTGCGTTGCATTACTCACCCGGCACAATAATGAAAGGATTTTAAATCGAATCATTACCTGTGATGAAAAGTGGATCCTGTACGATAATCGGAAGCGCTCATCGCAATGGCTGAACCCTGCCGAACCAGCCAAACCATGCCCCAAGCGAAAATTGACTCCAAAAAAATTACTTGTGAGCGTTTGGTGGACTAGTGCTGGTGTCGTTCACTACAGATTTCTGAAATCTACCATATTAGAGGAGCTTCAATTGGAATGTCTAAGACATCTACCGTACTCTCCGGACCTTGCTCCAATAGATTACCATTTTTTTCGAAATTTGGATAACTTCTTGAAAGGGAAAAATTTCAACTCCGACGGGGCAGTCCAAACCGCCTTCAAAGATTTTATTGATTCCCGTCCGAATGATTTTTTTTAGTAAAGGGTTCGAAGAACTACCTCTGAGATGGCAAAAGTGTATATGTCACCGGAAAATAATACGATCCTTAAGTTTATAAATTTCCTAATATTTTTTCCGCAAGTTTATAAATATACTAACCTAACCTAACATAACCTAACCTAACCTAACTTAGCCTAATATAATCTAGAAAGAAGTTTATAAATTTCCTAGGAAATTTATAAACTTGCGGATCGTATTATTTTTCGGTGACATATATATAGCAATGGTATATACTTTGATTAAATAAATATATTATATTTAAAAAAAAACGACTTTATGTTCCTCCCATGCAAAACGCCAATTTCATATGTAAGTACCTAATATTAGATGTTTTTTTGAAAATAAGGCAAAAGAAAAGAAGAAACGCTGACCTTTAACATACACCATTAGAACATTATAAGTTACCACCTATAGTATGCAACTTACACATTCATACCCACCTGCTTTTATATTAAATTAACCGGTTCCGGGTATCAACATTTATTAATTCTAGGTTTAACATTAATTATTCATACCTATACCCAAAATACTATATAAGCGCGTACTTTACTCCGCTGAAAAGTCAATTTCACACCATCTCTCTTCGCATTAACACAGGGTGGAACATAAAGCTGCTGACCGCCTGACCCAGAATATAAGGGGAAGTGAAAAATCCATTTGCTCTGATCAACTCGATTTCATAGAGATAAACAGAATGATGTCCCTAACCACCCCCTTAAACATGACTACAAATTTCTGTTACACCCTGTATATCCATCTGGGCCTCGGGCATGAAAATCGTAAATGGAAATATAATACAACTGTCAAACCGGGATTATAATTATTATGTTAGGAAATTTCCACAAGGTCTGTCAACGAATAAATTACTGTTTGTTCTGTAAATTAACATTACAGGAATGATATCAATTCCTGTATGAAGTATCACCATTAGACTTATAAAAAAATAGATTTTGAATAAAGCCTACTCATATGGGATAAGAGCTGAAGCTTTAATTTAAGCTAACAGCTGTGTTTAGCTCGTTAGTTAGTTAGTTGTCCGATGTGATGTTATGTATTGAACTAGATACTGTGTGTAAGCGTTAAGCATTGAGAGCGTTGGGCGACGTTGGCGGGAATTACTGGCCTGAAAAGGCCTTTCATTCGCATTCAAGGCCACCGCACATAACTCGTGGCGCGAGGTATATGTGCTGACACTCAGAGTCGCAGCGAGAGAAGCCATGACACATCTTGTCATGGCTTCTCTCGCTGCGACACTTAGTTTACTCAACAAAAAATAAATAAAAATCGGGCGAGTGCGAGTCGAATTCACACACGAAGGGTTCCGTACCATCGTACTAATGTTGTGTAATATGGGTAGACTTGAATGTCACAAGACTCATAGCCAAGTTTTTGTATATTCGAAGAATATATTTTAAATATATATGTTTTGGGATTAGTCTTCACTATTCTGTGGATTAGCGCTTTAGAGATAGATTAGTTAGAGATAAATAAGATATATTATAATTTATTACTGTATCCGTCAAGGGTATCTATTGTATTATTTCTTCGATCATTTTATTTGCTTGAACTATGTAAGTTTTTTTTAAATTAATACAGACAAGAGCATAGGTTTTATTTTCTTTTATTTTTAAACAATTAAGTGGTATATTTTAAATTATATTAACAACGGTTTATGATAAATGAGAAATGCACATTTTTTTTTCCATGGTACTAAATATATTATCTATTTGAGTGTAATTACAACAGGCAGTTTTTATTTTAATCCATTGTGATAAAAATATTCTTTACCATTCTCATTACATGGTGAAAATCTATATTAAAATTGCCGCACACTATAGTGGGAGCCAATTGCAGCGTTCTTTTACTATTAGATAGGACATTATTCATAGCATCAAAAAAATCCTTTCAATTACATGGATCTGTAAACGCCAACAATTCGAACTCCTTTTAAATCAAAAACAATGCCTTCACTGTGCCCTCGTTTTAGTTTTGTATTACATTTATTGACCGAGCGAGCAATGCGAACAAATCATCTCCGTTCCAGGATTGGGTAAAATCGCTTTCGTATGTTCGGATGTGTGTGCGGATGTTATCCTCTACAGGCCGCATTTTTCGACAGTTTCTCCTGATTTTTTGTGAGCAGGTTTGATAACAATTTTTTTTGTCGATTCAGTTTTGGAAATTTTCAAAATGGCTGATATGTGGGGGCAGATACTAACAAATGAGGTGTTGTTGGATTTGTAGAGACCTTAAAAGTCAATAGGTTGGGTTTAAGACCGCAAAATGTAGTTTACAAAGTTATTGCTTAAACTACTTTAATACTCCATGTATTTGTTATTATTAAAAGAAAGTGACACTCACGAGGTCTATAGCTCATTGAGCCTATAGTCTAAGATTCGTCTCAATGGATAGGAATATCGCAAAGAAAGTATTTGGAATTTTTGTGTAGTTTCAGACAGTGAATTCGATATTTGAATTTGGTTTTCCTCAAATTATTTTTCGATGCGGTCAGTTTTTCCAACATGTCTGAGAAAAGGAGTGCTCGGCTCCAATTCGAAACTTAAATTTTCTTTTTCATCTGAGGGGGCAAAACAAAACAATTCCAAATCAACCTGGCCATATAATCCTCTTACAAGCGTGTTGTAATTGTAAATGATTATCATGTATGCGGACTACCTATTTTTTTTTTTAAATGCGTGTGGTTCATTATGTTTTGTTATAGCGACAATAGAAATACACCCTCTATGAAAATTTCAGCTCTCTACCCCGGTGATGGACGGATAGTAGGACAGCGGAGGCTTAGTGATAGGGACCCGTTCAGTACCCGAAGGGTGCAATTTCGGGTACGGAACCCTTAAAGTGAAGTATTTGTTACTTTGTATGTATCTGAATAGTGCAGAATGTATTTTTAAACCCCGATGGAAAAAGAGGCTTGCTACAAGTTTAAAGCGACTGCCTGTCTATCTGACCGTCTGTGCATCTGTCTCTGGCACTCAAGCGCTTAAACGGGTGGACGGATTTTAATGCGGTTTTCTATAAACGGATGAGGACTTCCTTGCAGTGGTTCTTAGCTAGCTTTTGAATGAGCGAACTGCTTCTACTTCTCAACCGATTCTTGTGAAATGTTGTGAGCAGGCACTAATTGTATGGAATTATATCTTCGATTCAAGTTTTGGAAATTTTTCATTATGGCCTAGATGTGGGTTTTAAAATGTAAAAAAGACATATTGCCAAACAAATTAGGTGTTGTTCGATTCCTGAAGACCATGAGAGTGAAATAGGTACTAAAGCCCTACGGCTCAACTGTCTAGATCGCTCAATCGGGTTGAGAAATACTTTTGCTCAACTCAATTATTAGGACTTCTAGGTATGAAATCGAAAATATACCCCATTGCTCAACTGATATAGTACTCACTGAATAGATAAAAGCTCTTTACCTTTATAATTATGCTTGTTACTTATCGCAAATGTCATGCATGATATCTTGAAAGAAGAAAAAAATACTCGTGCATTTTTTCGTGCAATTAGATTATTGAATAGGTAAATCTAAAATGGACAGTGAAACTCACAACATTAATTTCGATTCAGCACCAAGCGAGGACGATGAAATAAAAGTAATTGATAGCAAAGGAGGAAAAAATCGACATTATCATAGACTTAGGCATAACATAACATAGAGTCACGCTTTTTCCCATACGGAGTGGCAGAGATACAATTGTGCCCACTTTGAGCCAGTTATTCAATACTCCATTTTGCGTGACAGGGGGCTAGCCCATCGCCGCAGCTATGGAGTAATGAAGGTTTCCTCACGATTTTTTCTATCACCGTTAGAATGTCCGTATAATATACTTAAGATAAATTAATTAGACTTAGAGACTATAAAAATGGAGTAACTATTCTAAGATGTAATTCTTATAAAAGAACTAAATGCAAAGAAACTATAACAATCAACGTGAGTGAGCATTTTCCTTCGTCCTCGTTTATAACTAAGGTTTCATACCAATGAAACAAAACATATTTTTTTCCATTTTCATAACCAGAAGTCAAAGTGAAGGTCTATGTCCCTTGTTAAAAATACTTGGTTTTCAAATTGGACCACATAGTAAAAATGTTACCATACTTAGAGGTTCTGGTTATGAAAATGGATAAAGTCTTTATTACTAATAAATAAATTTTAACAATTTAACGATTACTACAGTAATCGTTAAATTGTTAAAATTATTGTTAGGGTAGAAGTACACTTCTACCCTAACACGAATCTGCCATAAAAACGAAGAACAAACCAAGAAGAACGAAGGTACATAAGTCGGTATAGTTTCTGAAGTTGTCTCTTTTTTAACAGTTTCCTCCTTTTAGAACAAACGACTTCTGAAGTCCACGGATCATTTGTATCCAGAAAAATTAAATTAATCATATAACCGTAATGTTAGAAAAAGATAAACTTAAGAAGTATCAGTTCTGATCGTACAATGCCTCAATTGCATTGCCATAGCATAGAGGCGATACTACAAATGAAATGTGATGGGCTCAAAAAGGAGATTATAGATAGTATGCCTCTATCAAGCCTCAAACATGGTCTATATGATGCTAGATACAAATAGGTCAGAACAACAAACAGAATTCTCAAAAAAATACACGAGGTCATTGTGCCTACAAAATATTACGACTTCCTTTTATCTAACTTTCATGACGATCAAACGCATTTTGGTGTTTTGTTCTTTTGAAAGTAAATAACAGCTTAAGCATGCGACGGAATTCTTCGCCAAAGGCACTTTTAGCAGCTGTCCCGAACCTTTTGCCCAAATATTTTCCACACATGGGGATGTGGGCAGTATTACGGGATCAACACAGGTAAGGCCATTAATATGTGCGTTAATGTGCGACAAAAAACAGAGAAGTTATGGATATTTATTGCATATGTTAAAATCGCAATTATCAGAACTACTTATATATTAAAAAAAAAAACTGTGATTTTGAGATTTCGATGATGAATGCAATACATGAAGAATGGCTTGCTGTTACTATTAAAGCTTGTTACTACCACTAGATTAAAATTACTTGGGGAAATGCAAAAAAATGGGCTGCCAGAAAACAAAACACGAAAAAATAATCGTTGGCCTCTGCTGACTTGTGTTGCCACTACTGGGGGAGGAAAACATCATGGAAAGTGGAATTTGGAATTACATAAAAGTCGAATACGAAAATTCAAAACTGAAAACAGATGAAGCCCTTAATGCCGTATATAAGCAATACTTTGAAGAAAGAGAGCATTATAAAAATAATCAGCGTGTTCGGGGAACGACACCGGACCAACAATGTGCTGGAAGGTTGGCATACACAATTAAAGAGATGCATCAACAAAAAACCAAGACGCTCTTAAAATTGTTGAAAGTTCTAGCGGACATTAACGTGCTCGCAATAGATAAATCAGCAAACAAGAGACGAAATATTTTTGTACATAATGGTGATATAATACTATTTCTACAGATGCTCAACTTAAAAGTTTCAGTTGGGCATGCTCTCGAAAAATTGCAATGATTTCAAATCTTAACATGCTCGCGTGAGGTCTTCAGCTCACAGAGCCACTAGTATAATTGTTTTAGTAAAGAAGTCTATTATTTAAATAAGAAGAAAGTTATGATTAACTAGCTTTTATCCGCGGCTTCGCCCGCGTAGTAGTCGGATTTACGCCATGCTTTGGATTGTGCACATTTGTAGTAATATACCTGATGTGTTTAAAAAAGAGAATAAAAATAATTCTGTAAGCGTTTCTGGTATTCCAACGTCTACGTTGTAAGTATATTTGTACACATGTCCGGAAATTAAATCATTTAGAATGTTGAGTATCGCAAACAGTCGTGAAATGCACCGAGAGACAGAAATCTACTGCAAAACGTCTCTGTATACAACGTTCCGAGATTTGTTGTTCTCTGCGTAAAGTATAGAGATTTCTAGCTCTCGATACACGTGAACAGCCAACGTAGAGCTGCCCGTGCGAAAAGCATGGGGTGCCCAGATGAATGCCTGCCACTTTTAATGTTTGCCCTTGGCTCTTGTTAATAGTTATTGAAAAGGCCACTTTCAATGGGAACTGCAGGCGTTTGAATTGAAAGGGCAAGTTCGTTGGGATAATAGGTATTCGCGGTATCAATACCGTTTCTCCCCTGGCCTCGCCGGTGATGATGGTGGCTTGCACAATGTGCCTTTTCAGCTCCGTGATGCGTAACCTGGTGCCATTGCACAACCTTGGAGCATCCAGGTTACGCATCAGTATGACAGGCACACCCACCTTCAGTTCCAACTTGTGTGGCGGCACTCCCGAAAGCTCTAAAGAGTTAAGAAACTCTACTGGGTATGTTGTTGCATCGTCATTGGTCATCAGAGTATCGATTGATGTGTAAGTAGTTACCACACCCGGGACTTGATCGATAATTTTTTTATTAATTTTTCCCACCGACTCGTTTTTTGGCGCCATGATGGCTCTTTCACACAACCACTCCTCGTTGCTCATGTTTTGTTGTAAGCTCGGAAAAACCATATGTATTAGGATCTCTTCCGAGGTTACAACATCACAGAAGTGGCTTTCAAATTTGATAAGGCCTTCCGCATCCATTGCTATGCGGCCTTCGCCGATTTTGAGGAGGTTTTGAGCAAAGATTCCGGATTCTTGGTCGTTGTGGAGCTGGACTCTCATATTAGTTGTGAGGTGCAATCCTCTACCTTTGCCCATATTGGTGAAGCTTTGAGGCAAGCGTTGATTTCGTCTGCCGGAGTGCCGCGCTCAATGACCGGCAGCGTCTGCCGGAAGTCACCTGCGAGCAAGACGACCACTCCACCCATTAACGTGCGGTTGCCACGGATGTCTTGCAAGCTGCGGTCGAGCGCTTCAATCGCACGCTTGTGTGACATCGTGCATTCATCCCACACGATCAATTTGCATTGCTGCACCAGAGCTCCACGACCACTGCTCTTGCTTATATTGCAAGTGGGAGTTTCCTCACCCGCAAGGTTCAGTGGAAGTTTAAACACCGAGTGGGCAGTTCTGCCTCCGCTGAGCAAGGTCGCTGCTATCCCAGAGGACGCAACAGCTAGCGCAACATTCCTGTCTTTGCGCAGCTGCGCCAGCAGCAAATTCAACAGAAATGTTTTGCCTGTGCCCCCTGGTGCGTCTAAGAAATAGAGACCCCCTTCTTCGCTCTCCACGCGGCTTACTATTTTATTGAAAACTTGCCTTTGCTCAGGTAACAACTGAGGCTCAGTTTGAGCAACTTGAGCTCCTAAGGCTGCGGTATCATAACTGAGCTCCCTGATCAAATAATTGCACAACTCTCCTGTTCGTTGTGGGGTGGGCATGCCGAAATCAGAAAGCCGCTTAGACACTATTGAAAATATTTTGTCCTCAATAAGTTTAAGCGCTTCGTTGAAATATATATCATCGTCGGTCTGTGCTGTCTCTCGGTACCTGTGCGCGATGTCTTCCGATAAAGCGGTTTTATATTTATCCCAAAGTTGCAGGGGGTTCGAGAGTCCGCAAGTGCTCAACATGATGGCGAAGAGCTCTCTCAACTTGGCCGCTGATCGGCACAATACGGCGTCCTCCATCGTAGAGTCCCAGTGGCCGTCATCTTCCAAAAGTCCCATGGCCTCACACGCTTCTCGGAACGTAGCCTTTTCCTGTCCATCGACTGTTTTAAGGGCCTGAAAACTGATGGGGCCCCGGACGCGAGTCAAAAGCAACCGCGCGCAGTAGCACTCAAAGTGTGTAACGTGTACGGTATATATTCTGCCCAGAGCATCCGACGCCTTCACACCATGCCAGCCTTCCACGGGGTTGCCCTGCACACGACGCTTCCATTCTTTCCGCGCAGCGTTCCATGTATAATATTTTGGCACTTCCGCGCACAGCAATGTTTTGGCAAATTCGTCAGTATGGCACAGACGGAAAAACGCTGTAAGTGTAGTCGTCGGCGGTGTCGCTACTCGATCGCGCAAGTTAGCCTCTGTGAAGTAAATGCGCTCACCGTTTGGAAGATGTACCGCAAGATGTATCACTGTCGGGTACCTCTCGTGAAGCGGCAAGCCTAATATTCGCCATGCTGCCTCGTTGCTGCTCACGTATCGACCAGCTCTAAACATCTGCACTTCATCTCGTGTGTTAATATTGGCATTGCCTTGCAGCTTGCTGCTGCACAATAAATATGGCCTGGTCACTGCCTTTGTTGATGTACTTACAAATGTATTTAATTGCCTGAACCGAGTTGCAAAACTCTACATTAATGTGAGCATCAAACATTTTGCAAAGGAGCGGCGAGTAAGGGACTATCCAGCTATTGTCTACTACGACGTCTTGCGCGGTACCCCTGATTTTAATTGTGACTGTACGTCCCCCTACCTCGAGTGCTCGGCGTCTGTACAACGGATACCCATTATCATTGGTTTGGGTCTCTTTTAACAGTGCACGAGGATACTTTTTTGTGCATTTCCTGTTCTTCATACACGGGGACGTAGGATTCAGGGTTCCACATGGTCCGTGGATCATGCTCTTAATGATCGTGTCATATAGTTGTTTGTCAACGTTAAGGTCTGGTAACTCAGCTGATATCACTTCATCGATTTGGTTCGGAAGCAATTTTTCTTTTAACCACAGCAGCAAGTGCATGTGGGGCAAGCCACGCTTTTGCCACTCAATCGAATACATGAAGCACTGCGCTTCGCCAAATACATGCCCTTTTGTGAGGAGGGCCACCAGCTTTTGTACTTTGATTTTAAAAATTCGTGCTACGATATCGTGCCGGTCCGTCGGTTTTTGCCCACCCATTAATTCATCTTTAATCTCTTTCCAGGCTGGGTTGCACGTGAAGGTAATGAATAAGTCCGGCCGCCCATAGTTCCGAACGTAGGAGAACGCGTCCTGGGTGTATTGGTGGAGGTATCGTGGACTGTTCACGAACGACGATGGCAGGATCACCATCTGCCCTAAGTCATTCGGATTCACATTGCCATCGTGCGCAACAGCATCTTGCAAGTGAACGTAATTTTCTGCACGCAACTTGCTTTGGTTTAGCGCTATGAACCTTAGACGCTCACTCTCCATCTTAACGTACATGTCTACCAAAAATTGGGATAGAAGTACCCTACACCGCAGCGGCAAGTTGAAGTCGTGTTCGCGGACCATCAGGTGGAACGCGTAGAAAGCCATGCATGATACATTTTTGTTCAGGATCGGTTGCCCAGTCGCCGGATTGGTTTGAGGAATACTGAAGTTATATCCAACTTGTCCTTTCCAGAACATAATGGGATACTGTAGCGCATCGTAGAAGCGGTGAGTGTCAGCGATCCTGGTGAGCGTGTCGTTGTGCTTGCGTACGACGATGTCTCTTGGGGCCGTGAGGTCGGCGCCCGCGACCACAGCCGCCACCTCGGTGACGGCCGGCGCGTTGTAGCGGCGCGCGTGCTGCCCGCTCGGCACGCGGTCTGGGTTGATCACAACCTTGCAGCTCTCATCAGGCATGTTCTCGAGAGCTGATTTAAAGTCATGCACCAATTTATTGTGATCGTGCCGGACGTTTTGTATTTTCTGGACAGTCGCTCGTTCCACTCCATGAATAATTTGACACCGTCTATCGGTTTCTGCCTCGTCGTCTCCCATGAAGTAAATTTGCAAAAATTGTGCTTGACCGTTGGGTGGAGGTAAAAGTGACCCTATTTTATGGTGCACTTGCCCCTGCACCGTAAAGGTTGGTGAAAACCCAGGCATCGCGAGAATTCTGTCTGCCCCAAAGGAAGTCATGTGAAAACATGAATTATATTTTTTTATTCGGTTTAGGAAGCGCCGTGACTCATCAGTCTCGCCCAAAAATAATTCCCTTAAAGGGTCGACCGGCTCCGCTAATGTGGGGATGGCTACCTTGCCCCCAGAGCAACACATTCCCGCCGTTTCCTCTTTCCATTTCAGTGCCCCACAGAATCTGCAAGCCTTGTTCATATGGTCAATTTTGATGAGTCTATGGTTACTATAATCTAAAGTAGGATCGTAGTCGAAAGCACATTTTTTGAAAACTCCCCACATATTCCTTGAAAATATTTGCCGACGTTCAGCTTGTCGTTGGGCAACAGCATTTCGGCGCAGATCTGCCTCTTCGACTGTTTCAGAGGCTCGTTGAGAAGCCATGCGCTCTGCGTTCTCTTGACGTCGTAAAGTCGCTTCCTCTGGTGTTTCAGAGGCTCGTTGAGAAGCCATGCGCTCTGCGTTCTCTTGTCGTCGTGAAGCCGCCTCCTCTGGTGTTTCAGAGGCTTGTTGAGAAGCCATACGTTCTGCCATATCCCTTCGTCGAGCATCCGACTGCTCTTGTGTCTCCACAGCAATCTGAGATGCAATGCGGTTAGCGTTCCGGTGACGTCGAGCATCAGCCTGCGCTGAGGTTTCAGATGCTCGAGAATTTGCCTGACGCGCCGCTTGCTCAATTCTCCGCTGTTCAGCATGAACAGAAGATTCTTGCTGTCTAGCTATCTTCTTAGTTCGCGCTCCTTGTGAGCTCGACGAAAGATTTGTTTTGCGTTTGCGAGGCATTCTCAATTTAAAAAGTTACAATGCCAATTACAATTCTATGCGAAAGAACCACAGTTAACCTTTAACCTATCCGAAATTATAAATAGAATACCTTGTTGTAATTATCAAGACAAAAAAGACCAACTATCGAGATGAGAGAGAGAGAGAGAGAGAGAGAAACTTTAGCAATAAATCAACAGAACAACCTCAGTCAGTGCTTCTTCTTGATAATCTTCTCACGCACCCTTTCTGGGGCGTGGGGAGTCGGGGTCAGGTCGACGGACCTCTTCCCGAAGAATCGCCTCTGTCCACTCCTGTGGACAGGTCATCGGATGGCCCCTGCGGGCGGTGGTCTTGATGTGGCGCTGGTGTGCAGTGGGTGATCGCCGGCTAGGCAACCAGGTCGCGTGGCAGGCGGCGGCGGTCGGGCGGGCGCGCGTGGTGCGGCGCCAGTTCGGCGATGTGCGGAAGATGTGAAGCATCCGCACGCGCGAACATGCCCTTCGCCAGCCTCTGGACAAACTGGTCCACGGTTTCCCATCTTAGGTCCCTCTGGATTGTCGCGTTCCTCACGTAGCGGGGGGCGCCGACGATGGTACGCAGAGAGAGGTTCTCTTGGGCTCGGAGTCTCCGTTTGTTCGTCTCCGAGCACAGGGCGTACCAAGCCGGAGCCGCGTAGGTGAGGCGGGATCTCACGTAGGTCTTGTAGATCCCGAGCTTCGCCCTCAGAGGGAGGCTGGAGTCGAAAAATGGACGCAGCTTGGCGCGTGCCACCTTGACCTGGCTGACGACGTTGTCAGTCAGTGCGTGTCAGTGCCGGCATATATGAAGTAAGCTTGAAACCAAACCATACCGCGATGTAAAATACATGCAGCGCCATCTAGTGACATATTTATGAAAACTTTTTATGGATGCATTTTGAACATCCGACGGAATCAGTGATTATTTTTCGGGATTAAATGTAGCCTATTTTTTAAGTCAGGGTATGATCTATACACATCTCAAAATTCAATTAAATCCGTCCAGCCGTTTCAGCGCTAAAGACTGACAAACATATAAACACACACACAAACTTTCACGATTATAATATTAGTGTGATTTTTTACTTTAAGTAAAGAAGTCTGTATTATTTATTGGATTCGGAGTTCTATTTCAAATATTCATCATTTTTTATTGCACGGTAAGTAAAAATTAGCGGTTAACAAGATATAATTTAAGCGCAAAGGCCAGCTTATCAGCAAAAACGCAAAAAAAATAGAGAAGATAGGTATCCTACTATTTAGGTACTACATGTCTCGATTTTTGACAGCTGTCACCGTTTTTCTGTGAACCGATATGAAACATCAAAAAACATTACTCAAAATTGATGACACTTATAAAAAAATGACGGCTATCAAAAATTGAGACGGCTGCCAAAGTGATGACAGGTATCAAAAATAATTACGTCTAAATCGTGTCACCTGTCAAAATTCGTGACAGCTGCCACGATCACGAGATGGATCACATCTGATTAATTCCACGCCTCAACCGAACGGCGTGGAATCTTGAGGGGCTGGGTTTTTGCCAGCACGGGAGAGAAAATCTTGATTATTACTTTACCTTGTCGTCGTGCTCGCGTGAGGTCTTCAGCTCACAGAGCCACTAGTATAATTGTTTTAGTAAAGAAGTCTATTATTTAAATAAGAAGAAAGTTATGATTAACTAGCTTTTATCCGCGGCTTCGCCCGCGTAGTAGTCGGATTTACGCCATGCTTTGGATTGTGCACATTTGTAGTAATATACCTGATGTGTTTAAAAAAGAGAATAAAAATAATTCTGTAAGCGTTTCTGGTATTCCAACGTCTACGTTGTAAGTATATTTGTACACATGTCCGGAAATTAAATCATTTAGAATGTTGAGTATCGCAAACAGTCGTGAAATGCACCGAGAGACAGAAATCTACTGCAAAACGTCTCTGTATACAACGTTCCGAGATTTGTTGTTCTCTGCGTAAAGTATAGAGATTTCTAGCTCTCGATACACGTGAACAGCCAACGTAGAGCTGCCCGTGCGAAAAGCATGGGGTGCCCAGATGAATGCCTGCCACTTTTAATGTTTGCCCTTGGCTCTTGTTAATAGTTATTGAAAAGGCCACTTTCAATGGGAACTGCAGGCGTTTGAATTGAAAGGGCAAGTTCGTTGGGATAATAGGTATTCGCGGTATCAATACCGTTTCTCCCCTGGCCTCGCCGGTGATGATGGTGGCTTGCACAATGTGCCTTTTCAGCTCCGTGATGCGTAACCTGGTGCCATTGCACAACCTTGGAGCATCCAGGTTACGCATCAGTATGACAGGCACACCCACCTTCAGTTCCAACTTGTGTGGCGGCACTCCCGAAAGCTCTAAAGAGTTAAGAAACTCTACTGGGTATGTTGTTGCATCGTCATTGGTCATCAGAGTATCGATTGATGTGTAAGTAGTTACCACACCCGGGACTTGATCGATAATTTTTTTATTAATTTTTCCCACCGACTCGTTTTTTGGCGCCATGATGGCTCTTTCACACAACCACTCCTCGTTGCTCATGTTTTGTTGTAAGCTCGGAAAAACCATATGTATTAGGATCTCTTCCGAGGTTACAACATCACAGAAGTGGCTTTCAAATTTGATAAGGCCTTCCGCATCCATTGCCATGCGGCCTTCGCCGATTTTGAGGAGGTTTTGAGCAAAGATTCCGGATTCTTGGTCGTTGTGGAGCTGGACTCTCATATTAGTTGTGAGGTGCAATCCTCTACCTTTGCCCATATTGGTGAAGCTTTGAGGCAAGCGTTGATTTCGTCTGCCGGAGTGCCGCGCTCAATGACCGGCAGCGTCTGCCGGAAGTCACCTGCGAGCAAGACGACCACTCCACCCATTAACGTGCGGTTGCCACGGATGTCTTGCAAGCTGCGGTCGAGCGCTTCAATCGCACGCTTGTGTGACATCGTGCATTCATCCCACACGATCAATTTGCATTGCTGCACCAGAGCTCCACGACCACTGCTCTTGCTTATATTGCAAGTGGGAGTTTCCTCACCCGCAAGGTTCAGTGGAAGTTTAAACACCGAGTGGGCAGTTCTGCCTCCGCTGAGCAAGGTCGCTGCTATCCCAGAGGACGCAACAGCTAGCGCAACATTCCTGTCTTTGCGCAGCTGCGCCAGCAGCAAATTCAACAGAAATGTTTTGCCTGTGCCCCCTGGTGCGTCTAAGAAATAGAGACCCCCTTCTTCGCTCTCCACGTGGCTTACTATTTTATTGAAAACTTGCCTTTGCTCAGGTAACAACTGAGGCTCAGTTTGAGCAACTTGAGCTCCTAAGGCTGCGGTATCATAACTGAGCTCCCTGATCAAATAATTGCACAACTCTCCTGTTCGTTGTGGGGTGGGCATGCCGAAATCAGAAAGCCGCTTAGACACTATTGAAAATATTTTGTCCTCAATAAGTTTAAGCGCTTCGTTGAAATATATATCATCGTCGGTCTGTGCTGTCTCTCGGTACCTGTGCGCGATGTCTTCCGATAAAGCGGTTTTATATTTATCCCAAAGTTGCAGGGGGTTCGAGAGTCCGCAAGTGCTCAACATGATGGCGAAGAGCTCTCTCAACTTGGCCGCTGATCGGCACAATACGGCGTCCTCCATCGTAGAGTCCCAGTGGCCGTCATCTTCCAAAAGTCCCATGGCCTCACACGCTTCTCGGAACGTAGCCTTTTCCTGTCCATCGACTGTTTTAAGGGCCTGAAAACTGATGGGGCCCCGGACGCGAGTCAAAAGCAACCGCGCGCAGTAGCACTCAAAGTGTGTAACGTGTACGGTATATATTCTGCCCAGAGCATCCGACGCCTTCACACCATGCCAGCCTTCCACGGGGTTGCCCTGCACACGACGCTTCCATTCTTTCCGCGCAGCGTTCCATGTATAATATTTTGGCACTTCCGCGCACAGCAATGTTTTGGCAAATTCGTCAGTATGGCACAGACGGAAAAACGCTGTAAGTGTAGTCGTCGGCGGTGTCGCTACTCGATCGCGCAAGTTAGCCTCTGTGAAGTAAATGCGCTCACCGTTTGGAAGATGTACCGCAAGATGTATCACTGTCGGGTACCTCTCGTGAAGCGGCAAGCCTAATATTCGCCATGCTGCCTCGTTGCTGCTCACGTATCGACCAGCTCTAAACATCTGCACTTCATCTCGTGTGTTAATATTGGCATTGCCTTGCTGCTGCACAATAAATATGGCCTGGTCACTGCCTTTGTTGATGTACTTACAAATGTATTTAATTGCCTGAACCGAGTTGCAAAACTCTACATTAATGTGAGCATCAAACATTTTGCAAAGGAGCGGCGAGTAAGGGACTATCCAGCTATTGTCTACTACGACGTCTTGCGCGGTACCCCTGATTTTAATTGTGACTGTACGTCCCCCTACCTCGAGTGCTCGGCGTCTGTACAACGGATACCCATTATCATTGGTTTGGGTCTCTTTTAACAGTGCACGAGGATACTTTTTTGTGCATTTCCTGTTCTTCATACACGGGGACGTAGGATTCAGGGTTCCACATGGTCCGTGGATCATGCTCTTAATGATCGTGTCATATAGTTGTTTGTCAACGTTAAGGTCTGGTAACTCAGCTGATATCACTTCATCGATTTGGTTCGGAAGCAATTTTTCTTTTAACCACAGCAGCAAGTGCATGTGGGGCAAGCCACGCTTTTGCCACTCAATCGAATACATGAAGCACTGCGCTTCGCCAAATACATGCCCTTTTGTGAGGAGGGCCACCAGCTTTTGTACTTTGATTTTAAAAATTCGTGCTACGATATCGTGCCGGTCCGTCGGTTTTTGCCCACCCATTAATTCATCTTTAATCTCTTTCCAGGCTGGGTTGCACGTGAAGGTAATGAATAAGTCCGGCCGCCCATAGTTCCGAACGTAGGAGAACGCGTCCTGGGTGTATTGGTGGAGGTATCGTGGACTGTTCACGAACGACGATGGCAGGATCACCATCTGCCCTAAGTCATTCGGATTCACATTGCCATCGTGCGCAACAGCATCTTGCAAGTGAACGTAATTTTCTGCACGCAACTTGCTTTGGTTTAGCGCTATGAACCTTAGACGCTCACTCTCTATCTTAACGTACATGTCTACCAAAAATTGGGATAGAAGTACCCTACACCGCAGCGGCAAGTTGAAGTCGTGTTCGCGGACCATCAGGTGGAACGCGTAGAAAGCCATGCATGATACATTTTTGTTCAGGATCGGTTGCCCAGTCGCCGGATTGGTTTGAGGAATACTGAAGTTATATCCAACTTGTCCTTTCCAGAACATAATGGGATACTGTAGCGCATCGTAGAAGCGGTGAGTGTCAGCGATCCTGGTGAGCGTGTCGTTGTGCTTGCGTACGACGATGTCTCTTGGGGCCGTGAGGTCGGCGCCCGCGACCACAGCCGCCACCTCGGTGACGGCCGGCGCGTTGTAGCGGCGCGCGTGCTGCCCGCTCGGCACGCGGTCTGGGTTGATCACAACCTTGCAGCTCTCATCAGGCATGTTCTCGAGAGCTGATTTAAAGTCATGCACCAATTTATTGTGATCGTGCCGGACGTTTTGTATTTTCTGGACAGTCGCTCGTTCCACTCCATGAATAATTTGACACCGTCTATCGGTTTCTGCCTCGTCGTCTCCCATGAAGTAAATTTGCAAAAATTGTGCTTGACCGTTGGGTGGAGGTAAAAGTGACCCTATTTTATGGTGCACTTGCCCCTGCACCGTAAAGGTTGGTGAAAACCCAGGCATCGCGAGAATTCTGTCTGCCCCAAAGGAAGTCATGTGAAAACATGAATTATATTTTTTTATTCGGTTTAGGAAGCGCCGTGACTCATCAGTCTCGCCCAAAAATAATTCCCTTAAAGGGTCGACCGGCTCCGCTAATGTGGGGATGGCTACCTTGCCCCCAGAGCAACACATTCCCGCCGTTTCCTCTTTCCATTTCAGTGCCCCACAGAATCTGCAAGCCTTGTTCATACGGTCAATTTTGATGAGTCTATGGTTACTATAATCTAAAGTAGGATCGTAGTCGAAAGCACATTTTTTGAAAACTCCCCACATATTCCTTGAAAATATTTGCCGACGTTCAGCTTGTCGTTGGGCAACAGCATTTCGGCGCAGATCTGCCTCTTCGACTGTTTCAGAGGCTCGTTGAGAAGCCATGCGCTCTGCGTTCTCTTGACGTCGTAAAGTCGCTTCCTCTGGTGTTTCAGAGGCTCGTTGAGAAGCCATGCGCTCTGCGTTCTCTTGTCGTCGTGAAGCCGCCTCCTCTGGTGTTTCAGAGGCTTGTTGAGAAGCCATACGTTCTGCCATATCCCTTCGTCGAGCATCCGACTGCTCTTGTGTCTCCACAGCAATCTGAGATGCAATGCGGTTAGCGTTCCGGTGACGTCGAGCATCAGCCTGCGCTGAGGTTTCAGATGCTCGAGAATTTGCCTGACGCGCCGCTTGCTCAATTCTCCGCTGTTCAGCATGAACAGAAGATTCTTGCTGTCTAGCTATCTTCTTAGTTCGCGCTCCTTGTGAGCTCGACGAAAGATTTGTTTTGCGTTTGCGAGGCATTCTCAATTTAAAAAGTTACAATGCCAATTACAATTCTATGCGAAAGAACCACAGTTAACCTTTAACCTATCCGAAATTATAAATAGAATACCTTGTTGTAATTATCAAGACAAAAAAGACCAACTATCGAGATGAGAGAGAGAGAGAGAGAGAGAGAAACTTTAGCAATAAATCAACAGAACAACCTCAGTCAGTGCTTCTTCTTGATAATCTTCTCACGCACCCTTTCTGGGGCGTGGGGAGTCGGGGTCAGGTCGACGGACCTCTTCCCGAAGAATCGCCTCTGTCCACTCCTGTGGACAGGTCATCGGATGGCCCCTGCGGGCGGTGGTCTTGATGTGGCGCTGGTGTGCAGTGGGTGATCGCCGGCTAGGCAACCAGGTCGCGTGGCAGGCGGCGGCGGTCGGGCGGGCGCGCGTGGTGCGGCGCCAGTTCGGCGATGTGCGGAAGATGTGAAGCATCCGCACGCGCGAACATGCCCTTCGCCAGCCTCTGGACAAACTGGTCCACGGTTTCCCATCTTAGGTCCCTCTGGATTGTCGCGTTCCTCACGTAGCGGGGGGCGCCGACGATGGTACGCAGAGAGAGGTTCTCTTGGGCTCGGAGTCTCCGTTTGTTCGTCTCCGAGCACAGGGCGTACCAAGCCGGAGCCGCGTAGGTGAGGCGGGATCTCACGTAGGTCTTGTAGATCCCGAGCTTCGCCCTCAGAGGGAGGCTGGAGTCGAAAAATGGACGCAGCTTGGCGCGTGCCACCTTGACCTGGCTGACGACGTTGTCAGTCAGTGCGTGTCAGTGCCGGCATATATGAAGTAAGCTTGAAACCAAACCATACCGCGATGTAAAATACATGCAGCGCCATCTAGTGACATATTTATGAAAACTTTTTATGGATGCATTTTGAACATCCGACGGAATCAGTGATTATTTTTCGGGATTAAATGTAGCCTATTTTTTAAGTCAGGGTATGATCTATACACATCTCAAAATTCAATTAAATCCGTCCAGCCGTTTCAGCGCTAAAGACTGACAAACATATAAACACACACACAAACTTTCACGATTATAATATTAGTGTGATTTTTTACTTTAAGTAAAGAAGTCTGTATTATTTATTGGATTCGGAGTTCTATTTCAAATATTCATCATTTTTTATTGCACGGTAAGTAAAAATTAGCGGTTAACAAGATATAATTTAAGCGCAAAGGCCAGCTTATCAGCAAAAACGCAAAAAAAATAGAGAAGATAGGTATCCTACTATTTAGGTACTACATGTCTCGATTTTTGACAGCTTTCACCGTTTTTCTGTGAACCGATATGAAACATCAAAAAACATTACTCAAAATTGATGACACTTATAAAAAAATGACGGCTATCAAAAATTGAGACGGCTGCCAAAGTGATGACAGGTATCAAAAATAATTACGTCTAAATCGTGTCACCTGTCAAAAATCGTGACAGCTGCCACGATCACGAGATGGATCACATCTGATTAATTCCACGCCTCAACCGAACGGCGTGGAATCTTGAGGGGCTGGGTTTTTGCCAGCACGGGAGAGAAAATCTTGATTATTACTTTACCTTGTCGTCGTAGACCGGAAATCGAAAGCTCGATTCGAGGCAGGAATACGGGATAGGATCAGCAGGAGTTGGGTAGGATCGGGATTGAATCTCACTATTCGCTGCCCGACGCTGTCGCCGGCGTGCTGCCTGCCGACACGAGGAGTCGCCGTCCGATACGACGATGTCCAATCACAACACGGATCACTCAACCGCTGACGCGAATCTACTTATTTCCCGACGATGTGGTAGATTAACACTCCGACCAGGCTCGACACCTGTATTAGACGATTGTTACACCGAAAAACAATCAATGGCCCGATGCCTGAGCAGACATGTTTTTTCTCCCGACGAGAAAAGATAACCTCCAATTATTCATCTCGTTTCGATACGAGTGACAGCTGCGGTTCCGTTTCCGTTCCGAGTCGCGCAACAAGAGGAGGTGCGTTCCGAAGCATAAATATTAAACAGTCACCCGCCCGGACAGGCCCGAACCTGTCCCGAATCAATAGGAAGGCGAGAAAGTGTTGCGACCGCTCTCTTGAGGACCGAGTCCCCCACCTTGACTTCTGCTGATCGAGGCGTGCCATCCCGACCCGTGTACAATTTGACGATCCGTCCTCGTCTCCATCTCAATGATGGCAGGTTCGCATCCTTAATCAGCACCAAATCACCGACTTGAGGGGGGCTCGTCCGGTCAGTCCATTAAGGCGCTGCTGCGAGATGTGCAAGTACTCAAGGGACCACCGTTTCCAAAAATCTTGAGCCATCTGCTGCAACATCTGCCACCTAGTTAACCGACTTAACTTAACATCACCGAATGGGTATTCTGGCAGGGCGTTAAGGGGCTGACCTATCAGGAAGTGACCCGGCGTCAACGCTTCCAAATCATTTGGATCCGAACTGAGCGGGCACAACGGACGCGAGTTCAGTGTCATTTCAATTTTACAGAACAGCGTCGCAAGCTCTTCAAAGCGTAGAGAGGTCTCACCGATGATCCTCGTCAGGTGCGACTTAGCCGATTTAACCGTAGCGTCAAAAATTCCTCCCCAATGAGGACATCCCGGCGGACTGAAAACCCATTCAATCCCTCGTCGGGAGCAAGCCGTACCGATGGCATCCTGGTTACCGTTCAGAAATTGAGTGACCTCCTGCAGATATCGCCTGGCTCCGACAAAATTTGTGCCGTTGTCCGAACGGATTAATGTCGGGAGGCCACTTCGTGAGACGAACCGATCTAGACATGCGATAAATGCCTCTGTCGTGAGGTCACTGACCACCTCCAAGTGGACTGCCTTCGTGGCCAAGCACATGAAGACGCACAGGTATGCCTTCACTAATCTGGCGTTCCGTAGCTGTGAAGACTTGACCATGAATGGTCCCGCGAAATCCGTTCCGACACCCGCAAAGGGCCGGATTTCGTTAACCCTATCCGAGGGCAAATCGCCCATCTGGGGCTGCATCGTAGCCGCCTTGGCCCGATAACAAGGCAGGCACCGAAATACGACGCTACGCACTAAGCGTCTTCCCGATAGAATCCAGAACTCGCGCTGGAGAAACGCCATCAAGGCGTGGCATCCGATATGCCCATTCCGAATGTGTCGATCCTGTATCAACAGTTCGACCAACTTCCCTTTCCTAGGGAGTAACAACGGGTGGCGAGCCGCATAAGGCAGGTTGGCATTCCGCAGCCGACCTCCTACCCTCAGCAATCCTTGAGGGTCAATAAACGGGTTGAGCCGAGCCACAGCTCCCTTCAGTTGGACGCGTCCGCGTCTCAGAATGTCCAATTCGGACTTAAAGTGCATCGTCTGCACGTTCCGTACCAATGCGAACAACGCATGGTTCCGTTCCCGTGGTGTCAGGACCTGTGTCCGCACTCGTTGCGCCTCAGAATTCCGACAATTCCGCGCAAATCGGCAGATCCAGGCGGTCACATTGACCAGCTTGTCGAGCGAGCTGTACCGTTCCAGCAGGCTGAACTCCTCTTCCGGCTCTGGTTGCGTCGTACAGACACCGACTGTCAAGGCGCCGTTTGCCGTGGTAACGCGTGGACTCATTGGCCAATCCGATTCGGCTTGAGTCAACCATTTTGGACCCCACCACAAGGGATGTTCAACCAACTCCGGAGCGTGACACCCACGAGACGCACAGTCTGCTGGGTTCATTTCCCCTGGAACATGTCTCCAGATTAAGGGAACCTCCGAATTCAAAATCTGCGAAACCCGATTCGCCACAAAAATCTCCAGCTTGTGAACTGAAGCCTTCAGCCAGCATAACACGATCTGGCTGTCCGTCCAAGCATAGACCGTATCTTCCAACGCTATTGACCCACGAAGAACCGTCATCGTGTGGTTGAGCAGACGAGTCAGGAGAGCCGATCCCGAAAGCTCTAACTTGGGAATGGTCAGGCGAGTGCGCAACGGCGCAACCTTGCTCTTGGCCATGACCAACCACACATCAACCTCCCCCGAGGAGTCGACCGTACGCAGATATACCGCAGCTCCGTAGCCCTTCTCCGAGGCATCGCAAAACCCATGCAGGGTGGCGGTGTATCGTTTGGTGGGGACCAACCTCCGTGGCAGTGAAATCCGATTGATGCCAGGGAGGGTCGAAAAGAACGAGTCCCACTCTGAGCTCAATGACCCGCCGATCGGGTCGTCCCATTTCAGCTCAGCAGACCACAATTGCTGCATAAAACACTTGAGCTGAAATGTTACCGGGGTGATCCACCCGTTTGGATCAAATGTCCTAGCCACCGTTGAAAGGACGTTCCGTTTCGTCCAGACCTTCGGGGAGTCCAACTCGACCCGATACGAAAACATGTCTGACACCGGCTGGTACTGGACGCCTAATACCGACAACATATTTGGATTTTCCAAATTTTCAAAAATGTGGGGATCCTGCTGGTAGTCATCCGGAAGACCAGTCAGTAACTCTGGAGAGTTCGACATCCATTTCCGGAGCTCGTAACCTCCACCCCGTAAGAGCTCAACTAGCTCGTCCCGTCGAGCGAGCGCCTCCTCTACGGAATCTGCACCGGTACAGCTATCGTCCACGTAGAGATCCTGCTCCAGGATCGCTGCTCCTCTAGGTAAATTTAACCGTTCTCGATCCGCTAACTCCCGCAGAGTGCGAATCGCCAAATAAGGACTAGACCGTAGCCCGTACGTGTTGGTGTTCAGCTCGTACACCCTGATGGGCTGATCTGGGCTCTCTCGCCACAGTATCAGCTGATACCGTCTATCGTCAGGGTGAATGACCGTCTGCCTAAACATCATCCGGATGTCAGCTACAAACACAACATTGTGTCGACGGAACCGTGTGATAACATCCGCGATGTCATGGTTCAACTTCGGCCCTAAATGCAAACACTGGTTCAGGTTCATGCCGTTAGATGTTGATGCCGATCCATCGAACACTACCCGTATTTTGCCCTCCGGGGTCCTCAAGACCGCGTGATGGGGCAGGAAGCAGTGGTCTTCACGCTTCCAGTCGATACCCGAAACCGACATGTGGCCGAGCGACTCGTATTCCCGCATGAAGTCGACGTACTTCTGCCGGAAAATCCCGTCACGCTTCATGCGTCGTTCCATCGACAGAAGCCGCGTCTCGGCTGCATGGTGTGAACTGCCCAGCGGCGGGCGATCACTCCAAAATGGAAGACGTGTGAGAAATCGACCTGACCGAAGGCGACCAGTATTGTTCCGATAAAACTGTTCACACTCTTCTTCAACCGGGTCCAACCGGGGACCGTAGGTGGTTCCTCCACCTCCCAAAACTTCTGTATCACCTCCGAGAGTACAGAACCGAATAAGGGACTACGAGTCGCTAGGCGTGGGGCAGCCGGCATGACCGGACCCACTAACGCATGGCCCAGTCTGGTGTTGACCGAAACCAGACCAGTCGCCTGCAACACGTGGACACCTGGCAGTAACAGGTATCCCAAAGCATCGACACACAATAAAATGTCTACTGGGCCCGGAATATCGAACTCCGGGTCAGCCAGTGACAACCCAGCGACCAACTGTCGCACCGAGGGCGACAACCGTACGTGAGGGTGTGAGCCCATCACATAAGGCATGACTAATGCCGCGACCGTCAGATTCACCGATGAATCCACCCGTGACGAGAGAGTAATCCGACATACTCCCTTAACGGAACCGACCTCCGTGTTCCCAATTCCCCGAATGGAATGTGGATACTCCCTTACCGAAATGCCCAACCGTCTTACAAGGTTGCACGAGACTAAGCACCCCTGGGCCCCCGAGTCCAATAGTACTCGTGCCACACAAGATTTGCCGTCCGAACTCCACGCTATCACCGAGGCGGTGAGGAGCATGACCGTCTGTGGAGTGGCGGCACCCTGTAAGTGGGCGGCGTGTCCCTAGCGGGAACCTCCGCGGGATCCGAACCCGCTGGGACCCCCGTCGGCCTGGTAACTCGGCTGCTGATATGCCACCGGTGGCATATCAGACCGTATGTACATCAGGGGGTCCCAACCCGCATAATAGGCCCCTCGCTGTCCCGGTACCCGACCATACCGGACTGTGTACTGTGTGCCCGGTGGCCACCGTGGATGGAGGGGGGAGAGCGGATCCAACCTGGGGCGCTCTAGGAATGGGGGCGACATCCGACTGTTCGCCTCCCTGTTCGGCTCCCAGAGCGACGGGCAGGGTGGCGCAGAAGGTGGTGGGCTCCCAGCCTTCGCGCCACTCATAGGTGCCATCTGACACCCGCCCGTAACACGCGGTGAGCCAGCGGCCCGAAGTCCTCGCTGACCCTGGACAGCGGCGACCGAACCCCGGCTATCCCGCCTGTTACCCCCCGCGCTGCCCCCTTCCCCTCGGGGGGGGTCCCGCCCGCGGGTACCCCAGTCACCCCGTTGGTGACTCCCGTTGCCCGGAGGGGGACTGGGTCCGGCCCTGGTTGGGCCCTGTGACCGACCAACCTGAGTCCGGCCCTGGTGACCGTCCGAAGGGCCTGACCGGTTCAGGCACAACACGATGTGGTGCTTGCCACCGCAGCACTCACAGGGGGACGCGCGTGAGCACTCGCTCAGCGGGTGCGGCCCCAAACAACCGAAACACAATCGGTGGCGGAAGACTACCTTCCTGCGGGCAGCTACCCCGAGCGCCTTAAAGTTGGCGCAACTGGTCACTTCATGACCGGCACTGTCGCAGTGCACACAGCCGTCACCCGACGGCGCGGCATTCAAAACGCCAAATTGTTTTGACCGCCCACCCCCCCGTGGGGGCGGGGGGCGCGGCCCCTCCCGCATCCGCGCGGGTTGGCGCTGCACACTGGCCTCCGTATCCAATGTGTCGCATCGCCTGCATTCACCCTCCAAAAAATCCGTTAATTGGACGAGCGTGGGCAGTTCCGAGCTACTGCCCCCATGCAGCTGTTCAAACCGACTTTGAACAGCTGCAGGCAACCGTGACAAAACCATATTCAACACGATATATGACCATTGGTCTACCGGCAGACCAAGGTTCTGAAGGGCCTTAGTGGCCACCAGCACAGGGTTGAGCACCTGTACCCGGATGTCAACATCCCGGGTTACTCTTGGGATGCTAAACAGCTTCCCCAGCTGCGCATCAACCATCCGCCGTTTGTGCTGGTAGCGGTCAAACAATATGGACCGGGATATCTCGTAATTGCCTGCCGTGACCGTTAGGTGACCGACCAACTCCTTCGGTTCACCCCGCAGTGCCATCAATAGTTGGGCCAACTTGTAGGCGTTGTCCAGGTCGTCCCGACCGTGGACCAAACTATCGAACAAATTGATGAATGCCGGCCACTCATCAATTGCCCCACCGAAGGCCGGAATCTCCAGGTGTGGCAGCCGTCCAACAACACCCTTAGGGGGGGGGGGGGGTTCCCCCCGCGGTCATTCCGACGCGACCGCTTAATTTTTTCGGCGCGACGCTCGATGTCGCCCAAGCACTCCATCGCTTGGTCAGCATCCGCGCAGAGCTGCTTCACTGCAGCCACCGAGGCCTCATCCGTAAGCGCGAGGGCTTCAGCCTCCGCAGCCAGCCGACACACCTTCCCGACGCGTGTCATTGCGTCCTCCACACGCTTGAGCAGGACATCGTCCATGTCAGGTCGCTCCACATACTTGTGAGTATGGGCGAGCCATCTCATCTCCTCACGGACACCATACCGCAGTACCGTCAAGGGCGAAGGTGCCATGGTTACCGATTCAATTGTTTCTGGTCCTATGCTTCACTACCGAACTAAGCACAGCCAGAGACCAGCACTTGCCCGTCAGCGCTGGGCACAGAAATTAAAACTAAGTTGTAAAAACCAAGGCAACCACTAAAACAATTAAATCCTAAACAATATTTAATATGGTCGCCCTGTGGACATACACCTTATAAATATACACTCTAAATCAATTAGAGAATGCCACCATAAAACACAATACAAAAATAACCCACAAAACTTGATTATGAAAACAATACAAAATAATAAGTGGTGGCTCCGAGACTATAAACCTAAACAATATAGCACCCTAAACCACACTGGATTCCGAAATCCAAGCTATTTTTAATATAATGAAGGTAGCTGTGACCTTCTAGAAGTGGCCCCTCCGATATGACCCACACTTCTACTGAGGTCAGCAAAATCAGCTTAATACCCCTTAAATAGCCTGACCCTGCTCTGTAAGCCGAAATAACACTGCAGTACTATAGAACCCGACGTTCTACCGCAAGTAATACAATCTAGTTACTTCGCAGAATGACTGTTCAATCTTTTATGCGCACAAACAGTAGTTTCCGACTACAAATTTATAATAATTGTTAACTAAATTGACACTTATACTTTCACTTACCGAAAATGAACTTTAATATTGGTATACCGACCACAGACTTATTGCCGACTTGCCGGCCAATCTGAGATATTCTTTTCTCCCAACTACAATGTGGCAAAAAATACAACCCTACAACCGTCCGTGAATCGGTGATTTCCCACTAGGAAACCGCGCCTGCTACCAAAATGATTAATTCCACGCCTCAACCGAACGGCGTGGAATCTTGAGGGGCTGGGTTTTTGCCAGCACGGGAGAGAAAATCTTGATTATTACTTTACCTTGTCGTCGTAGACCGGAAATCGAAAGCTCGATTCGAGGCAGGAATACGGGATAGGAGCAGCAGGAGTTGGGTAGGATCGGGATTGAATCTCACTATTCGCTGCCCGACGCTGTCGCCGGCGTGCTGCCTGCCGACACGAGGAGTCGCCGTCCGATACGACGATGTCCAATCACAACACGGATCACTCAACCGCTGACGCGAATCTACTTATTTCCCAACGATGTGGTAGATTAACACTCCGACCAGGCTCGACACCTGTATTAGACGATTGTTACACCGAAATACAATCAATGGCCCGATGCCTGAGCAGACATGTTTTTTCTCCCGACGAGAAAAGATAACCTCCAATTATTCATCTCGTTTCGATACGAGTGACAGCTGCGGTTCCGTTTCCGTTCCGAGTCGCGCAACAAGAGGAGGTGCGTTCCGAAGCATAAATATTAAACAACATCTGTCAAATCAAAAACCGTATTTCCATCTCACTATCGAGAATTCTCCATGGATGGTGTGTATGATTGCCAGATAGGTTCAGCATTTAACCAATTTTTGTGTAAAAGTACCAGATCAACAGAAGTTTGTGTTCCCAACTAAAAGGGTTGAGCAATACAAGTTGAGCAGCGGATAATACCGACTATTCCCCACAGCTCACCTATTAATAGTTGAGCAAATACCAGTAGAGCAATGGGTCATACTTCACTTTATGTAATTGAGCAATCTAGTTGAGCAGTGGGGCAGTAGGCTGTATATTTTTTGTAAAAAGTCAATATGTTGGATTTTAGATCGCAAAATGTGGTTTAAAAAGTAATTGGCTACTTTCATACTCCATGTAGGAACCAGGTGCATTCATAACTTTGTATGTTAGAAGTTTTCCACCAACGAATCAATCGGAAGAGATGTTACACTTAGGCTGTTTACCACCGCCGGCCGGCGTCGATTCTAAAAATTAGAGCGTTACTAACACAACAACCAGCGCGCTCACACGCACACGGCCTGCACACTGCAACAAACGCCGCGCTTATTCATACTTAGTACTGAAGGGATCGAGACTCCCTGTATCTAGCAAAAAATCGGTTGTCTGTAAAGTCGGTTTACTGACGATAGTTGAACGTGACAACGTCTTAAGAAAATACTGATGGAATGGTAGCATTTTTCAAAAGAAAATTTTAATTTCATTTGTTTAATAGAATATTCGACAATATATCACTGAACATTTAATTAATATCGAAAGAATCATTAACCTTTATCGCTGCAATTATCGTTGCTATAAACAATTGACACCACATTCACTTTTCACTGCACTTGATACTCGACCAAAACATGTAAATGCATAGCATAGCAGCTGTCCACGCAGACGCATCGCTCACTCAAGTAGGAGCGAGACGGATGTCGAACGCTGCCGAACGCGAAGGCCGATTGTGCCTCTTTGTCGCTCGTTCCGCGCTCTCGCTTGCACTTCAAGCCTTACATGGAACGCCTCAGAGCGAGTTAACGCCGCATGAGTCATGTTTTTTCGTGCGTGCAGCCGGCTCAATCGAATTATAAGACGTTGTCACGTCAAATCGTGATCTGAAGTGAAGACTGGCCTTGTAACAAAAAAAAAATACACATGGTTTAACCTCAACAAACGTCAAATCCTACACATTTTTGTCTTTAAACAAGTGTTGAACAGGCGTCTATTTTTTGTGGTCAGGCTCTAGGTGTTTAGACTAGGTGTTTTCAAACCAGTGCAATCGAGATGATTACTGATTTGATATAAAAATCACGATACAAAAATCTTATATAATCTTATGTTCAGGTTATAACGAATAGACGAAATAAATAAATAGCTCTTGATTATCAGTTGCGTTAAGGTAAACTAACCCAGTTTAGTTTAGTTTACCAACCTCAAAAATAGATTATTAGTTTTTTGATTTCTGGCAACAATTAAAAGTAATATTTGTTCATGGGTAGGATTTATTCCCTCTATAATCACAAAATAATACGCAATCTATATAAACACAAAGGAATATAGAATAGAGGTAGCAGAACATACAATTAGCACCTGGCTAAATAGGACTAAAGGGTTTAGGCTGAATAGGATTATTTTACTCATTATTTTTATAAAATTACTCAATATTACCGTCTATCCCATTAGTCCCATTGAGCTGTCCCATTATACGACAACTGAGACGATTTCATCCCATTTGTCGCATAATACAAGTGACATCAATATAAATGTAGGTACGATGTAGTGAATAATCCTTTCCTTTCGTATTTTCTCGGAAATGTTCGTTTTTGTCTTACTACTTCACTCGCACTCAGTACCCATCGAGACAACGTAGGGAACGGTCGCATTGCAAAAAGAAAGTATCTATATAGAGTAGTTAATACCACAGAAATATTTTGTTGATATTTATGTTAGATTTTGCGATAAACTTCATGGACTCGTGTATTAATGCAGGCCACCTATATATATATATTTTTTTTTACTTTACATTTCACTCTTGTCTGTCATTTTTGTAAATAATAAACATTGATTTTATTCGATCCACATTAACAATTTATAACAGACATGCCTAAAGCACTAAGAAAAAGGGAAACGTTTAGATCGGCAAGCCTGCGAATTTATTTTCAATATTTATTTATATTTCTTAACTGAAAATGATAAATTCAAACATACCAACTATACTGCTTACTTTTGTAAAGTCCAAAAACGAGTTTCGGAGGCCAGTGGAATTTCTCAACGAACAGTAAATAAAATATTGCAAAAAGAATACATAAATCAATCCACCTCCAATAGTCCGAAGTCGGCAAAGTTGGGTAGACTTAATAAATTATTTTGTCTAGGTCTTGACGATTTTGACTACAACGTTATACGCCGATTAGTGTATAATTTCCATTTGATATACAAACAAGTACCTACAATTAAAGCCCCGAAGTCCAAGTTATCCGAAGCCAAAAATTTTAAGGGATGTGACTTTACGCTAAGAAAAATTCTTAGAAAAATGGGATTTCGGTATAAAAAAGTTGAAAACAACAGAAAATTACTTATCGAGAAAGATGATGTTCGTTTAAAAAGAGTAAAGTTTTAGCCGCGATAAAAAAGTACAGATTGCAAGGGAGAGAGATTGTTTATATGGATGAAACATACATCCATACCTCACATTTGGCAGGTAAAAGCTGGGCTGACTCGTCAGAAAACAACGACAACGTCTTATAATAGTGCACGCTGGTAGTAGAAAGGGGTTTATACCTGGGGCATTGTTAATGTATCAGTCTACTGATAAAACAGGTGTCTATCGCAACGCGATGAACAATGAAAACTATGAAAAATGGCTTCGTAATCAACTCATTCCAAACATAGCTCCACATTCGGTACTAGTAGTAGATAATGCTGCATATCATAATAAGTACGTAGAAAAACCTCCCAATTCAAATACCAGGAAGCAAGACATGATTGATTGGCTATCCAAACATATCGTTCCGATTGATCCGACATTAACAAAACTTGAAATATATGAAATTATTTGCAAGTACAAACAAGACTTTGCAGAATACTCTATGGATAAACTTATGAACGAATATGGACACAGCGTACTAAGAGTGCCACCATATCATCCTGATTTCAATCCGATTGAAAACATATGGTCTCAAATAAAGGGATACGTATCCAAAAGAAACATCAGTATGAATATGACTACTGTAAAACAATTGGTACAGGAAAAGGTTAATATGATTGGTTCCGATGTTTGGGCCAAAGTATGTGACCACGCCATCAAATGCGAAAACGAGTACCGAAAACACGAACCTGAGTTGGAAAATTATATGGCTAGTTTTGTAATCACCGTTCATGAAAACTCTGAGGATGATACACCAGAAAATAGTTCTGATTCTGACTGTGATATGGAAGTTGGAAGTATTGTTTCGCATCACACTGTCCACCCCATCCTCCTCCTCCTCCTCCTCTTATCCCGCTGTCATAATCGAAGTCGTTCATCCAATCAGAAAATCATATTTATTTATATTAATTTCTCTGCTGGTTTGTTTTGTTTTATGTTGAGGTGTCTTTTTTGTTATGTCATAGTATTTTTAATTAATTACAAAAATTTATTGTTATAAAAAAGGTCTGCAAAATCCTACTGTAGTTTTGACTTATAGTTAGACTTTTGGGGTTCCAATCCTTATAGAATCATTAGATCATCCCAACCGGAATTTGGTTTTTATCATTGCTTTTTATTGAAATAAAACGTCCTCAGTATCTAGTTATATTTTTGTTTACCTAACGAATTCTTTATATGATAGAATCGTGGTGGTTTTAACATCTCAGTGTAATATACGTCAAACGGGCAATTTGACATTTGACATTTGACATTGTTAAATAAAGTATGCGATTTATTTGATACCTACACGTAATTTAATAATACAGTAATTCATAGACACATCGGCACCATTCGGGTGTTATCGTTGTTCCGAGTTTTGCCGATAGGAAAGGATTATTCACTACATCTGTACTAAGGTATGTTTATCTGCGCACGTATCATAAATGCTCTAAAATGGACTCAGAAAACATAGGGCAAAGACCTGCATTATGACCAGAGGTCGGAGTAGGTAGATTGATTTAAGGTCGTTGACGTCAAACGTAGAGGATAATATGGATATGCCTCCAAAATACCGGAACTTCATATTTATTGTGATATTTGTTTCGGAATTTTGAAATTAGCACGAATTTGTGTTTAAGGTGAAAAACGTATTAATAATATCAATCTACGCTGCCAGTCTTAGCTAATGGTGAAAGAAATCAGTATTTTATTTTTATACAAAAATACCTTGGAATAGTTACACCGTATTCTGTCCCTTACTTTTGTATTAGAAATGACGCTTGACGGTATGAGACAAAACTTCAACATCAATCATAAGCAAGTATCCTGTATGACTCATTGGGTGTTTGTTAGAACAATGCGCGCGCGCTGTGTTCCGGGTATCTCACTTGCTTACCTCGGTTCGTAGAGTGCGCTCCTTATTTGTGAAATTCCTGTGTTTTGTAAATAATAATCTCACCCTGGCTTGTTTACTGATTTCTGGTATCTTCTTAAAACGACGATTTTAATTAAAAATAATTGTTCATTGAATTCAATCAATCATTCTATTTTGTTAGCCTATCTATGTTTCTTATTTTATTTTATTACATGTATGTTTCTTATTTTATTTTATTACATAATTCCAATCCCGGAACTTTTTCCGGTACTTCCAGCACATTATGTATAAAATGGCATGTCCATATTATAATATCTTGACGCAAGTACATAAAATCAATCTACCTACTCCGACCTCTGATTATGACACATCGATGCGGATATGGCAGTTTACAGCCAAACAAATTTTACTTTAACGCATCGTTTAATCGATGCTATAAAGTAAAAATTTTAAGTCTGTCATACATTCGTATTGACGTCTTAGTCGAATTTTGACAGTCGTCAGTTGTCATTACATTGTTTTTTTTTTTTGAAAATAGGTTTTGAGAGATTTCATCCTCCTTACGAAGTAGAAATGTGAATTTACTTACGCCTTCTGAACCCATTTCAGAGCACTTATGATATGTATCTATAAACAGTAGTGTATGTGTCACCGTAAGATAGTCAAAACCGTTAGTTGACAAACTAACGCTAACTATCGACAGATAGTAAACCAGACCGAAAGGGTTTAGGATTCACATTTGTTTTGTTCTTACATGTCAACCTAACACGAAGACTATTCGAGGGCTTCACTGCGCTCGCCCCCTCTAGTATTCACCTAAGCTACCGCAGTGTTTGCCCTGGTATTTCGTTTGCAATTCAAGTTTAAACCAATTTACTATTTAACGGTTGTAACCGTTAGTTTATCAACTAACTCGTCATATAGTAAGCAGTACGCTACAGTTTACTATGTGTCGAGAGTTAACCAACTAACGAGAAAAAAAAACGTTAATTTATCAACTAACGGTTTTGACTATCTTACGGTGACATATGCAACTGCATATAATTAGGCTTTAAAACACTCGTGTGATCCTATTATGCAACTCATGCCCCTCATTATATGACAGTCACTTAAACTACTATTGTAATAATGGAGGCATTTTCTTCTTTTATCCGTTTTATCCACGCCAAAGTACAAACTACTCATGGAGAGGGAAGTATAGTCAGTTAAGTTTTCGTTGATATAAATTTCGTTTTCCAGAATTACTAGTTAGTAGTTATAGATTACCTAGTTAATGTTTTAAGAAAGTTAATATCCATCTGAATATGACTTAATAATCTACCTACCGGCACCCAAGCACGACACAGGCTAGGTCTCTAGTGTGGGAGCCACTCTACAAATGATATTGACCGAGTAATTGCTGGAAAATTTATAATTTTTATTTAAAACACACAATACAATACTTTAAGGATATTCCAACAATTTATTGAATAATTTTATACCTGTTTAATTTCCACGCCTACCGAACGGCGT
This sequence comes from Argyresthia goedartella, assembly GCA_949825045.1. Lineage (NCBI taxonomy): Eukaryota > Metazoa > Arthropoda > Insecta > Lepidoptera > Argyresthiidae > Argyresthia > Argyresthia goedartella. The sequence continues at coordinate 9,311,129 of OX463819.1, forward strand.
AGAATCCGACGGGGGTGTGCTGTTGCCCGCACGTGAGAGAATGGAAGTGATGAATTTTTACTGACCTTGTCACCGCAGACAGGATAGATTGAAGGCTCGATTCGAGACAGGAATGCGGGAGAGGAGACAGTTTGGGATAGGAGATGGAACCGAACCAGTATCGTCGCTGCCGACGCTGTCGCCGGCGTGCTGCCTGCCGTGACCGTGGAGTCACCGCTACCGATACGACGTTGTCCAATCTACACGGATCACTTAACCGCTGACGCGAATCTACTTATTTCCCGACGATGTGGTAGATTTACAGTCCGACCAGGTCCGACACCTGTATTAGAGAATTGTTACACCGAAACAATCAATAGCCCGACGCTATGAGCAGACATGTTGTTCTCCTGATGAGAAAAGAGCAAAGATAACCTCCAATTTTTTCCTCTCGTTGGTACGAGTGACAGCTGCGATTCTGTTTCCGTTCCGAGTCGCGCAACAAGAGGAGGTGCGTTCCGAAGCATAAATATTAAACAGTCACCCGCCCGAACAGGCCCGAACCTGTCCCTAATCAATATTAAGGCGAGAAAGTATTGCGACCGCTCTCTTAAGGGCGTTAAGGGGCTGACCTATCAGGAAGTGACCCGGCGTTAACGCTTCCAAATCATTTGGATCCGAACTGAGCGGGCACAACGGACGCGAGTTCAGTGTCATTTCAATTTTACAGAACAGCGTCGCAAGCTCTTCAAAGCGTAGAGAGGTCTCACCGATGATCCTCGTCAGGTGCGACTTAGCCGATTTAACCGCAGCCTAAAAAAATCCTCCCCAATGAGGACATCCCGGCGGACTGAAAACCCATTCAATCCCACGTCGGGAGCAAGCCGTACCGATGGCATCCTGGTTACCGTTCAGGAATTGAGTGACCTCCTGCAGATATCGCCTGGCTCCGACAAAATTTGTTCCGTTATCCGAACGGATTAATGACGGGAGGCCCCTTCGTGAGACGAACCGATCCAGACATGCGATAAATGCCTCCGTAGTGAGGTCACTGACCACCTCCAAGTGGACTGCCTTCGTGGCCAAGCACACGAAGACGCACAGGTATGCCTTCACTAATCTGGCGTTCCGTAGTTGTGAAGACTTGACCATGAATGGTCCCGCGAAATCCGTTCCGACACCCGCAAAGGGCCGGATTTCGTTAACCCTATCCGAGGGCAAATCGCCCATCTGGGGCTGCATCGTAGCAGCCTTGGCCCGATAACAAGGCAGGCACCGAAATACGACGCTACGCACTAAGCGTCTTCCCGATAGAATCCAGAACTCGCGCTGGAGAAATGCCATCAAGGCGTGGCATCCGATATGCCCATTCCGAATGTGTCGATGCTGTATCAACAGTTCGACCAACTTCCCTTTCCTAGGGAGTAACAACGGGTGGCGAGCCGCATAAGGCAGGTTGGCATTCCGCAGCCGACCTCCTACCCTCAGCAATCCGTGAGGGTCAATAAACGGGTTGAGCCGAGCCACAGCTCCCTTCGGTTGGACGCGTCCGCGTCTCAGAATGTCCAATTTGGACTTAAAGTGCACCGTCTGCACGTTCCGTACCAATGCGAACAACGCATGGTTCCGTTCCCGTGGTGTCAGGACCTGTGTGCGCACTCGTTGCGCCTCAGAATTCCGACAATTCCGCGCAAATCGGCAGATCCAGGCGGTCACATTGACCAGCTTGTCGAGCGAGCTGTACCGTTCCAGCAGGCTGAACTCCTCTTCCGGCTCTGGTTGCGTCGTACAGACACCGACTGTCAAGGCGCCGTTCGCCGTGGTAACGCGTGGACTCATTGGCCAATCCGATTCGGCTTGAGTCAACCATTTTGGACCCCACCACAAGGGATGTCCAACTAACTCCGGAGCGTGACACAATCGACCTGACCGAAGGCGACCAGTATTATTCCGATAAAACTGTTCACACTCTTCTTCAACCGGGTCCAACCGGCGGACCGTAGGTGGTTCCTCCACCTCCCAAAACTTCTGTATCACCTACGAGAGTACAGAACCGAATAAGGGACTACGAGTCGCTAGGCGTGGGGCAGCCGGCATGACCGGAACCATTACCGCATGGCCCAGTCTGGTGTTGACCGAAACCAGACCAGTCGCCTGCAACACGTGGACACCTGGCACTAACAGGTATCCCAAGGCATCGACACCCAATAAAATGTCTACTGGGCCCGGAATATCGTACTCCGGGTCAGCCAGTGACAACCCAGCGACCAACTGTCGCACCGAGGGCGACAACCGTACGTGAGGGTGTGAGCCCATCACATTAGGCATGACTAATGCCGTGACCGTCAGATTCACCGATGAATCCACCCGTGACGAAAGAGTAATCCGACATACTCCCTTAACGGAACCGACTTCCGTGTTCCCAATTCCAAGAATGGAATGTGGATACTCCCTTACCGAAATGCCCAACCGTCTTACAAGGTTGCACGAGACTAAGCACCCCTGGGCCCCCGAGTCCAATAGTGCTCGTGCCACACAAGATTTGCCGTCCGAACTCCACGCTATCACCGAGGCGGTGGGGAGCATGACCGTCTGTGGAGTGGCGGCACCCTGTAAGTGGGCGGCGTGTCCCTAGCGGGAACCTCCGCGGGATCCGAACCCGCTGGGACCCCCCGTCGGCCTGGTAACTCGGCTGCTGATATGCCACCGGTGGCATATCAGACCGCATGTACATCAGGGGGTCCCAACCCGCATAATAGGCCCCTCGCTCTCCCGGTACCCGACCATACCGGACTGTGAACGGTGTGCCCGGTGGCCACCGTGGATGGAGGGGGGGAGAGCGGATCCAACCTGGGGCGCTCTAGGAATGGGGGCGACATCCGACTGTTCGCCTCCCTGTTCGCCTCCCAGAGCGACGGGCATGGTGGCGCAGAAGGTGGTGGGCTCCCAGCCTTCGCGCCACTCATAGGTGCCATCTGACACCCGCCCGTAACACGCGGTGAGCTAGCGGCCCGAAGTCCTCGCTGACCCTGGACAGCGGCGACCGAACCCGGGGGGGGGTCCCGTCCGCGGGTACCCCAGTCACCCCGTTGGTGACTCCCGTTGCCCGGAGGGGGACTGGGTCTGGCCCTGGTTGGGCCCTGTGACCGAACAACCTGAGTCCGGCCCTGGTGACCGTCCGAAGGTCCTGACCGGTTCAGGCACAACACGACGTGGTGCCTGCCACCGCAGCACTCACAGGGGGTCGCCCGTGAGCACTCGCTCAGCGGGTGCGGCCCCAAACAACCGAAACACAATCGGTGGCGGAAGACCACCTTCCTGCGAGCAGCCACACCGAGCGCCTTAAAGTTGGCGCAACTGGTCACTCCATGACCGGCACTGCCGCAGTGCACACAGCCGTCACCCGACGGCGCGGCACTCAAAACGCCAAATTGTTTTGACCGCCCACCCCCCCGTGGGGGTGGGGGGCGCGGCTCCTCCCGCATCCGCGCGGGTTGGCGCTGCACACTGGCCTCCGTATCCAATGTGTCGCATCGCCTGCATTCACCCTCCAAGTAATCCGTTAATTGGACGAGCGTGGGCAGTTCCGAGCTACTGCCCCCATGCAGCTGTTCAAACCGACTTTGAACAGCTGCAGGCAACCGTGACAAAACCATATATATCACGATATATGACCATTGGTCTACCGGCAGACCAAGGTTCTGAAGGGCCTTAGTGGCCACCAGCACAGGGTTGAGCACCTGTACCCGGATGTCAACATCCCGGGTTACTCTTGGGATGCTGAACAGCTTCCCCAGCTGCGCATCAACCAACCGCCGTTTGTGTTGGTAGCGGTCAAACAATATGACCCGGGCAATCTCATAATTGCCCGCCGTAACCGTTAGGTGACCGACCAACTCCTTCGGTTCACCCCGCAGTGCCATCAATAGTTGGGCCAACTTGTAGGCGCTGTCCAGGTCGTCCCGACCGTGGACCAGGCTATCGAATAAATTGATGAATGCCGGCCACTCATCAATTGCCCCACCGAAGGCCGGAATCTTCAGGTGTGGCAGCCGTCCGACAACACCCTTAGGGGGCGGGTCTCCGCTACCCTCCCCGCGGTCATCCCGACGCGACCGCTTAATTTTTTCGGCGCGACGCTCGATGTCGCCCAAGCACTCCATCGCTTGGTCAGCATCCGCGCAGAGCTGCTTCACTGCAGCCACCGAGGCCTCATCCGTAAGCCCGAGGGCTTCAGCCTCCGCTGCCAGCCGACACACCTTCCCGACGCGTGTCATTGCGTCCTCCACACGCTTGAGCAGGACATCGTCCATGTCAGGTCGCTCCACATACTTGTGAGTATGGGCGAGCCATCTCATCTCCTCACGGACGCCATACCGCAGTACCGTCAAGGGTGAAGGTGCCATGGTTACTAATTCAATTGTTTCTGGTCCTATGCTTCACTACCGAACTAAGCACAGCCAGAGACCAGCACTTTCCCGTCAGCGCTGGGCACAGAAATTAAAACTAAGTTGTAAAAACCAAGGCAACCACTAAACAATTAAATCCTTAACAATATTTAATATGGTCGCCCTGTGGACACACAGCTTATAAATATACACTCTAAATCAATTAGAGAATGCCACCATAAAACACAATACAAAAATAACCCACAAAACTTGATTATGAAAACAATACAAAATAATAAGTGGCTTCTAGAAGTGGCCCTCCGATATGAACCACACTTCCTTTGAGGTCAGCAAAATCAGCTTAATACCCCTTAAATAGCCCGACCCTGCTGTGTAAACCGAAATAACACTGTAGGACTATAGAACCCGACGTTCTACCGCAAGTAATATAATCTAGGCTTCGCAGAATGACTGTTCAATCTTTTAGGCGCACAAACAGTAGTTTCCGACTACAAATTTATTATTGACTAAATGGACACTTATACTTTCACTAACCGAAATGATCTTTAATTGTGGTACCGACCACAGACTCATTGCCAAACAGATTGCCGGCCAATCTGAGATATTCTTTTCTCCCAACTACAATGTGGCAACAAAACAACCCTAGAACCGTGAATCAATGATTTCCCACTAGGAAACCGCGCTCCTGCTACCAAAATGATTAATTTTCCACGCCTACCGAACGGCGTGGAATCCGAAGGGGGTGCTTTTGCCAACACGTGAGAGAAAAGAAGTGAATGAATTTTTACTGACCTTGTCACCGCAGACAGGATAGATTGAAGGCTCGATTCGAGACAGGAATGCGGGAGAGGAGACAGTTTGGGATAGGAGATGGAACCGAACCAGTATCAACGCTGCCGACGCTGTCGCCGGCGTGCTGCCTGCCGTGACCGTGGAGTCGCCGCTACCGATACGACGTTGTCCAATATACACGGATCACTTAACCGCTGACGCGAATCTACTTATTTCCCGACGATGTGGTAGATTTACAGTCCGACCAGGTCCGACACCTGTATTAGAGAATTGTTACACCGAAACAATCAATAGCCCGACGCTATGAGCAGACATGTTGTTCTCCCGATGAGAAAAGAGCAAAGATAACCTCCAATTTTTTCCTCTCGTTGGTACGAGTGACAGCTGCGATTCTGTTTCCGTTCCGAGTCGCGCAACAAGAGGAGGTGCGTTCCGAAGCATAAATATTAAACAATACCTATTGATTCATTTATATATTTATTAATATTTAATATTCCAAATGTCCAATTTATAGCGACATTCAATATCACAAGTATTTTAATATAACACAATGTTATTTACTGATTCCTTGCTTTATACAAGGAAATATACATAGCGGCTACTTCAGGAATTGTTGTGTTGGAAGACACACAAAATCTATGAATCGCAAATTAGTGCGTTCACTGAAATACTATGAAAAATAAATAAGTTATATCTTCCGCTCATTTATACAAAAACTGTCAAACTAAACTAGTCTTAAATCTAAAATATAAATCTCTATCCATAATAACTTGACAGGAATTATCCTGATTCATGTTAAACCGATTTAACCGAATATTCAATTTTCACAAAAATACGTACGTATTGCGATACGTATCACCACGCTATCGCTATGGTCAGTAAGGGCTGAGCAGTGAAATATAATATGTGAATATAGTCTGGTGAAATCTACCTAAGGATAAAGCGGAATGTAATAGGTACTTTTTATATTAGAGGACAATCTTACACAAATGGAACGAGGCCCTTAATAAGCCCAATAAGGCTTTTATTATGGGTATTAGACGACGATATATTTATTAGAGATAAAATCTTATGTAAATCATAGAAAACATACACGCCTAAGAAACTAATATTCGTGCTCATCACACAAATATTTTCCCTTACGGGGATTCGAACCCAGGACCGTCAGCTTCGTAGGCTGGTACACTACCCACTAAGCTAAACCAGTCTCTTTGTACACCAATTCCCAGATGGGGTAGTAGAGGCATAGAATATATATATATCCAAGGATTTGTAAATACTATGGTATATTGTCCAAAATTAGGAATAAATTATGTTACGTCATACGTAACTGGGCATATTTAGTGAAATAGGAAAAGACCTTTCATTTGGCATATTAATATAGTTTGGTTACCAGTGTCAGATATTATGTTGAAGTGCCATAACAGCTTTGTGCTATTCGACTAGGGGCAATTGCTCATTGGCCAGATAAACAGGCAGATAACTTTTCCGACATTTCATGTACGTTTAAAATGTCAACTTCCTCAGATAAACACTATCTGGCTATAGCAAAATCGCTACAAAAGCTTTTGAACAGATGGAGGACTCTATAATGCCATTTGCATAATTGCCGTCTGGTGTGGTGCCCAAAAATGTATGCTCTTGATGTTGATCAAGAGCATGAAAGCAAACCACAATCTTTTATTGTTATGGCTTTCTGCAATTCCAACTGCCATTTTGCGTTTTCTTCTTTGACAATGCCTTAGTTAAGTGTAGGAAAATGTTATAAATTACTGTCGTAGGTACACAATTCTTGAAATTAAACCACCACAACTTGTGCTTTCACGTTTTACACAAATTTGGCCACAAAATGACCTCAGTAGTAGTCTCTTATTGCACATCCACTCAGCGCTATTGCAACACTGTAGATCTTTAAGGCCCAACGCAGACAGAAGACGGCGTAAGGCATAAGGCGTAAGGTACGTTTGATCTTCGCCACGTTTTCAAACAGAACTCGGCAAAAATCTAACGTACCTTATGCCTTCCGCCGTCTTCTGCCTGCGTAGCGCCTTAAGCTCCTCTCGCGCAGCAGAATTCACCTTCAAATCGTTTAAGAAAGCTCTGTGTATCCTCAAATACGTCGCGACTCATTTACACTGTAGCGATGGCTTTTTATGCCTGATTGAAGTTTTAGGTTTCTGAACTTTCCTTCTTATGAAGGCGTCGCTTCAACTTTCAATTGTTGATGTGTTTTTATGTGTAGGGTTCCTAAGACACCACCGCAGCAGCACAAACGGCCTGCTTTAAACAGCCTGTTTATTCGCTTACCCCCTACGTATTGGCAACTAGTGCATTATAGCTTTCAACTATATAACTTGTAACATTGTGATTGAGACTTCGCGAATGATAAGACAGTTATTTACAGAGATTCTCGATTGCCTGTAAACGCCCGGAAGCAACGAGTTGAGCCATCAAACCAATGGGCCCTGAACGAGGTTTTTCAATGGTACAAAAATATTCCTTAAATTTTCGTGGGCGCTAAATACTTGGTTTGGTCCATTCAGTTTCAGATAAAGCTGTTTTTTTTTACAATAGCCTCTGGAATCAGAGACGTGCAATCTTTGTCAGCACTTCCACATAGTCTACTTCTTCCTTGACTGCTTCAGTCATAGAATTTGCTGCTACGATTTCCCACCAATCACAAATATAATCATGAAGTGAGCAATACGCAAATGTGTTGTACACATACTGCATTTAAATGAAATTCCAGGCGCTTTATTTGTTCTTTATTGCATCCAAATTTCGGGCAGTGATCACTTATTTCATTCTATGAGACAAAAAATATGCAATGTCAATTAGCCTACGGCCAACTGAAGGAGGCTCGTCAGCAGCATGGGTTGCTGCTCTACGGCAAGCAGTGGCAGTTGAGAACTCGGCGCAATCTGAATAGGACATTATTATGTAAAAAAAATACATAATTTATTTAAAAAAACATTTGAATGCTACTCACAAACTCAAAAGAAGATTTATCTGTGGCTCTGTCTCAACAGGCTGGTGCAAAGACGTACTAGATTCAATCTGAAAAACGCAGTAAGATCGAATTTTGTGTCAACTTTTTATAAACTTATATTAATATAAATATATGTTATTTATATTAATATAAGTTTAAAAAAGTCGCATCGATGCATCTCACTTTTCCCTTATGGAAAGTCCAATCACAGTACCGTCTCCTTTTTTTGAGTGAAAAAATCTTCAAAGGAAATGACTACTCCGCGTCACAATACCGTCGCTTACGAACATGGGTGGAACACGTTCCAAATGAGGGCAATCAATCTGTGGAACGCGCTTCCCTGCACCATCAGGGACAATTCATCTGTCTTTATCTTCAAGAATCGTCTAAACTAGCACTATCTTTTTTTTCATAATCATTTAATATGTAATGACAGATCGCTTCCAGGAACCCAGATTAAAATGGGAATGGTTGTTGGGCAGGGTAGACCTATTTGTACAACGAAATAAACGATTACTAACATACATATTAATGAGGAGAAAAAATATAAATTTATTTTAATATGAAACTTATATTATATTATATACTAATAAATACTTACATGTATACTACCTATAATGCTAAAGAGAGAGGTAGTGCTTCTTCAGACAATATTTACTTATATTTCTGCACAAAGGCCTACCTGTCACTGCTATCAAATTTATCGCGATCTTGAGATCAATATATGTATATCATTTACTCACCAACTGATTATTGTTCTAATTAAAATTTGACATTGTATTTGTTATAACGCCCGTCTTAACTCTGTACTTATTTTCATGAATCTTTTGCTTAATAAATTTCTTATCGTTTGATATGTAATATTGTTTATTTATAATATGTATTTTACATACGGTAGTGGTAGTGGTACATAGTATATTTGGTAGTTAAAAACTTATTTATATTATTTCGTAGTTGCACATAAATCATATACAAAAACAAGAGTTACATAAAAATAGTGTAAAAAGGCGAGCTAATCTCTAATGACAGATCGCTTCCAGGAACCCAGATTAAAATGGGAATGGTTGTTGGGCAGGGTAGACCTATTTGTACAACGAAATAAACGATTACCAACATACATATTAATGAGGAGAAAAAATATAAATTTATTTTAATATGGAACTTATATTATATTATATACTAATAAATACTTACATGTATACTACCTATAATGCTAAAGAGAGAGGTAGTGCTTCTTCAGACAATATTTACTTATATTTCTGCACAAAGGCCTACCTGTCACTGCTATCAAATTTATCGCGATCTTGAGATCAATATATGTATATCATTTAATCACCAACTGATTATTGTTCTAATTAAAATTTGACATTGTATTTGTTATAACGCCCGTCTTAACTCTGCAAAAGTAAAATTAAATCATAATTAAGTCATATATTCTCTGTACATCTACGAAATAAACCCAATCCGTTACTTATATATGTTGAAATATATACCTAAACCCATTGAAATGCAAAATAAACCCCAAATTTAATTTTGCGCCACCCTATTAAAATGCAAAATAGACCCTGAATTCAATAATAGCACCCTAAAATCTTGAAAATCATACCCACATTGCAAAATACCGATTTGGTTAGGTGCAGGACTTGGACATTACCGGCTTAACCAAAAAGTAACGAACATTTGCTGTACAAATAGTTCATTTGTAAATATAATTGGTCGTGGTATCTATGTTGAGTACAGCACTATTGTAATTATGGTGGGAAATCATTCAAACATTAGTCGGAACAATTTGAATAAAAGTGTTGAAACACGACTTATACATAGTAGGATGAAATGCAAATTTATACTATGCAATTTTATTTAAAAAATGTACTATCATAACTTTACTCTGACTCAGGATACGTTGTACCTGCCTAATAAATAAAGAAAATTAGTAGCTACATTGTTAGTATATAATATATGCGACACAGCTATAGTTGGTTTAACCAAGTTCAACTTTATATCAGCTGTTTTTGTTGAACCGCCTAATCAAGAAACCTGCTTATGTTAAGGGTAAGATGACATGCACCCTTATTGGGAATTCACCGGTTAATAATATTTTGCCTGCAATATTGGAATCTGTTCCAAGTAATTTAAATTAGTTCATAAGATAATAGAGGAAATCTCTAGCATACAAGAGCCACTTAATATGTCGATAGGCCCCACTTAAATAATACCTATCAAGACATCCAGGGGTTACCTGGCAAAGAACTTGTATTATAATTATTTCAAAAAAAAAATACATCGATACAAATGTATTACAGAACAATGGTTAAAGGAAAATATGATGTCTTTTAACATAAACAATTACAAAATTGCCAGTTGTTACAATATAAATACTACTGATAGAGATGATTCTTTAATCTTAGTAAAAAATAATATGAAGGTGAAACAACGGAAAGATATTTTTGCCCTTACTGTTGAAAGATAAATTGACATAATACTCAACCCAGGATGTTGAGTTAGATAGCCATATTATTGTTTGTGTCTACAGACCTCCAAGGGATAAAACAGGCCATGGCAATTTTGAAATATTTGAGAAAATCTCATTAAATTACGTAATAGCAGAAAAAAGTTAATTATTTGTGGCGATCTTAATGTAGATTTATAACGACGATAAATAACTTTAATCCAAACATTTAATTTATGTTATGTATTTCTAAAGCCGACTAGAATTACACTTACCAGCCAAACTTGCTTAGATAACGTTTTTTGTAACTGTGTATTCACAAGTAAAAATGTAATTAACTGCTGCGATCACAGCGGTGAAACAGTTTCATTCCCAATAGCTAGAAAGAATAAGACTGATCCATAATTTTATAGGCCTATTACATCCCATAGACTAGAGACTTATACGAAAAATTATGATATCAATTTGCCGGTACCGGATTTTCATGAACAGAACCCAAATCAAATCTATTCAGACTTCTTCAACATTATTCAAACAGAATTCAATAAAGTTTTTAAATTAAACAAAGTCAGTGACTACAACGATAAATCTAAATTTCATAACTGGGCAACATTCGGAACTCGTAAAAGTAGAGTTATCTTGTATGACCTTTATGAACAAAAACCTATAACGTTGATAGATAAATTCATTAATATGTAAAAAATATTTCAAAACTTTCAAGTTGGTTTGTAGAACTGCAAAAACTTGACAAATTAATAGAAAAATTCAAATAATAGAATGAAACAGTTTGGCAAATAAAAACAGTGAAACTGGCAAAGTTATACCAAGGGAGAATGATATCTGCCTAAAGATAGGCCTGCCTGATGACGTTGTTAAATCCAACGCTGAGGTTGCTCGAGCTTTTGAAACATTCTTCACCAATGTACCCTTAATCACAAAAGAGCGTCTTAATTCATCTCCATATGAATCAGAGACTTTATAAAAAAAATACACAAGCGTCAGTAATATTTCATCATGTACATCCCAAAGACATTGTCAAAACGTTTATACCCCACACTTAGCTTATATATTCAATAAATGTGTTGACGATGGAGCTTTCCCAGATCTCATGAAACACAGTAAACTAATAACTCTGTTTAAGTCGGGAGACAAGAGTGGTCCTTCAAATTTTAGACCAATATCTGTTCTTCCAGCACTAAGTAAAATATTTGAAAATATTATACTCAATCAAATGCTTTCACAATTCAACAGTACAAAACAACTCCTTTCCAAACAATACGGTTACACTAGGGGTAAAGCGACTACGGATGGCAGGTATTGGCCCTTATATCCTATATTTATTCTGGATTGGAGGCCGCACAGTATGTTATCGGAGTTTTTTGCGATCTGTCGAAGGCATTTGATTGTGTTGATCGTTCACATTACGGAGTTATAAATAAAGCGTTGGATCATACCTAAGCAATACATAGTGTTCTTTGTTGATGATACTTCAATGGTCTTCAAAACTGAAAAACAAAAAGAAGTTTTGATGATTTTAATGTTGTATTGTCTTGAATTGGTTCACAGTTAATAATTTATTGTTAAACGGTAGTAAAACCAAGTGTATCAAATTCTCACTTCCAAATGTCAGGCAAGTTGTGACCAGTTTAGTTTTAGACAGTAACACGTTAGAAGTAGTAAATGCTACGAAGTTTCTTGGAATAACTATTGATAGCAAATTGCAGTGGGGAGCCCACATAAATAAATTAACTAGTAAATTCAGTGCTGCGGCTTACGCTCTTAGGAACATCAGACAAAACACGGATGTGGCTACATCTAGGATAGTATATTTTGGATACTTTCATAGTGTCATGTCCTATGGTATCTTGTTGTGCGGGAAAGCGGATATTCAAACTATTTTTATTTTACAGAAAAGAGATATTCGAGTAATTTATAATTAACAATGCACAGACTGCTTAGCAGCTGAGAGCTGAGAGCTTTTTAAAGAAATTGGCATACTAACCGTAGCTAGTGCATTTATTTTCGAAAATATAATGTATGTACGCAGGAACCATACAATTTTCCAAACTTAGCGATTGCTGAAATGTTTACTTAAGAAATAATCATTGCGCCCCGGTTTTAGACTCGCCAAGGTTAGCAATTCTTTCAAGGGTCAGTGTATTCTCTACTACAATAAGATACCCCTGAGATTTTGTAATTGTCATTTGAGCAATTTAAAAAGCATGTTAAAGCGACTTTGTCGAAAAAAGAATATTACAGTCTTCAAGATTACTTAAATGACGGGACTGTATGGGGTCAATCTAGCTCAACACAGACCTTGCTGTTATTAATTTTGTAATAATTTATTCTTGCTTATTAATTTAATTAATTAATATCGTAATATTTGTATTAGTTAAGCACAACCAATTTTTAAAAGAGATCTAACAATCAATCTGTGGGAGATTCTACGTCCTGCTTCTCTCACAGTGGTCCAATGTAGAGAAGAGGCATAAAATGACGTTTGCTATGTATATGTAAATATCTTCATTAATAAAGAACTTTGACTTTGACTTTGGTGCGGCCGCCATCTTGAAATGAAAAATGGACCCTGAATGTTTTACCAGTATCCAAAAACCCTTGAACATCATACCCATATTGCAAATTGAAATTTTGCTGAGAGTTAAATTAGCATTGGATTTGTGAGTTTTAGGGCTAAGTATAGTCATATGGCATTTAGGGTATCATAATACGCGTATCAACAAGAGCTGAAAGATGGTCAAAAATAATAATAAAACATTATTACTTTGTCAGACTATTAAAAAAACCGTTAAAAATTTATCACAAACTTTTTATAAAAACCTTTAATATTTTTATACAGCAGATTGACTCAATATCTGAAGTCTTTTATTTAGTTTTGTGTGTGTTGTTGTTTGAAAATTTGACAAGCTAAAACGAATCCATGAATTTGACAGTGAAATGGCGCTACTATTGCGCGATATTTTAGATATGTATATGTCACCGTAAGATAGTCAAAACCGTTAGGTGATAAACTATCGACAGATAGTAAACCAGACCGACAGGGTTTAGAATTTACGTTTCTTTTGTTCTTACATGTCAACCTAACACAAAGACTACTCGGTGGCTTCGCTGCGCTCGCCCCCTCTTGTTTTCACCTAAGCTACCGCAGTGTTTGCCCTGGTATTTCGTTTGCAATTCAAGTTTAAACCGGCTTTCTATTTTAACCATTAGTTTATCAACTAACGCATCATATCGTAAGCAGTACGCAACAGTTTACTATCTGTCGATAGTTGGCTTTCTAACGAGAAAAAAAACGTTAGTTTATCAACTACCGGTTTTGACTATCTAACGGTGACAAATACAAACCGTGCAAATTGAAAACATCAAGAAACGCGCCTCGACGTGTTGCGCATACGCACTACCTACCTATATTTATCATGACATTGACATGGAAAATAAATAATCGCATATTAAATTCTTTATCTACACACGTATCATAAACCCTCTTTACTGCGTACAAAAACCGCACGTTACTACCAGCATAATGTTAAACTACTTGGTAAAAACTCATTTCTTATCTTACTTTCTACATATCATGACATTCAAATTTCGAACGCCGACGCCCGCCCGCGTGCTCCCCCTAATTTGTCTGGGAAGTTGGTACTACAGAACAAGCTAAACAACTGCAGAGCCTCAATGCCGGTCAAACATGCGGTTCCTGAACACATCAAAGAGAGCTTATGATTGTGTGTAGATAAACTAGTGTATGTAACTGTACATAATCTCGAGTATTAATGCCCTCCATTATTTAGCAGTCACATAAACTACTATTATCTACACAAGTATCATAAACCCTCTTTACTGCGTCCAAAAACCGCACGTTACGACCAGCATAATGTTGTACTACTTGGTAAAAACTCATTTCTTATCTGAATATTGATATTATCAATTTTCGACAAATTATGACATACAAACTAACGCCGACGCCCGCCTACGTGCCGCCCCTAGTTTGTCTGTGAAGTTGGTACTACTGAACAAGCTAAACAAGTTCAGAGCAATTCATATCATATCAGTGAATATCAATGCCACAATGCCGGTCGAACATGTCAAAGAGAGCTTATGATATGTTTGTAGATAAACTAGTGTATGTAACTGTACATAATTAGGCATTATGTATCAGTCACATAAACTACTATTACTTGCAATAATAAAGCGGCTGTTCTGTTTTATTATAAGATAATTTCCTTACCTTTTTATTTTCTCATGACCTTTTCGTTTCTAACAGACCTCATAGGATTTCCTTTTCCCCATATTTCCTAAAATAAACAAAAAGGGCAACGACAATCAGCTATGTAGGTAACATAATTGAAAATGACAATTTCATAGTTTAACTTATACTTTTTACTTAGGAACCCGCTGTGCGGCAGTGCTTTCTGTCGATACACCATAGGTACGGTACATTCACTAACTATTTGTGCTGGCGAAAAGCGACGTATTCCCACTCTGACGTCTCTTGACCCCGACCACTCATCGCATTGTTGTCTCGAACTTTTATAGGAATTTCGCTTGGTAAATATTTCCATATTTTTAAGAAAAGATCTATAAATTACTGAGTAAAGCTTTTTTGGCATTATATAAACAGGTAATTTATCTTAGTAGACACCTAAACAAATCCGTGCATAGCGGAACAACACCCAATGCTGTTTTTCGAGATAGTTACGTATTTAGTACTTTTTCAGGAATTATTTTCTAGGCATTATAGGATAACAGAAACATTACTTTAACTAAACTTCGGAAATGCCGGAGGATGTTTCCTTACGGATACATCTATTGTATCGGGGATGTTTTAAGTTTTTAATTTATAGCTATACTTAATTCTGTAGCCATTTATACGGCTATGGGTTGTTTTCATGGAGTTCCGTGATCTAGTGGATTTAAAAAGCTCCGTGTAAAGTAAAGTAAAGTGTAAAGTAGTAAAGTAAAAATTGGCACTTGCAGCCGTAGGTACGACTATTTTTCTAACAAAAATTCGTCAAACAATAATTGTACAAAGATGTGTAGATTAATTAAATTCAATTTGAATGAAAGTTTAATTGAAAATAATCATGTATCCCAACCAATATTTCATTTTTCAAATAAGCTATGAAAGCTGCTGTTTTTTCTTAGGTCTTGGATGTCTGTGACGTTATTTTTTCTGATTTGACCATACTGTACCTATTGTAGGGTATTGTTTATGCCTGTATGTGAATGTTAACGTTAATTGTTGTTACATACTTCGTAGTGTATTTGGACTTTTAAATTTGATCTGTGATTTCATCCTTGATCTATGTATGTATTGTCTGCGATTGACGTCATTGTTATTCTTCTGTGGTAACTCGAATGTTCTGTTCTCCTCTGTTATCACAAAACAGGCTCCTATATGACTTTTGTGGCTTCCTTCCTTGACTGACCATCGCATGCACCCTATACATTTGCTTGCATTATCTTGACCCCTGCCTCCATTTTGTACTTCGATTTCGTCATGAGTTTTCCTCGAATGAGAAACGAGCATCAAAAACGCATTGCGAAACTTATTGTGAAAAAAGCGACGTAAAACGAAAAACATTTATACCATCCATGTCTTTTCCACGACATCTAATTACAAAAGAACTACTTCATACATT
Source organism: Argyresthia goedartella (assembly GCA_949825045.1). Lineage (NCBI taxonomy): Eukaryota > Metazoa > Arthropoda > Insecta > Lepidoptera > Argyresthiidae > Argyresthia > Argyresthia goedartella. The sequence goes on from OX463819.1 coordinate 9,327,407, forward strand.
TTCTTTTTTATGAGTCGTCTGAAAATTGTCCATTATACGGATCTTCTGACTGTGAGGGAAACCTCCAATCTATATAGTTACGGCAATGGACTAGTTCCCTATCACGCAAAATGGAGTATTGTGCCTCGCCACCCCGTACAGGAAAAGGGATTATCATAGTGTCATAAGTTCTGTTAGTTTTCATTAAATCAAAACTACATTTTTAAACATGAATATTCATCTTACAACCAGAGAGTTATGAATGATACAAGTAACTACAACAATCTTACTAATTTACATTTTGTAATACAAAGGGTTATTGTATTGTTAGCCGAGCCTGTTCCCTAGCTCAGCGAAATTATGTATTCTGTCCTTTTGTACAAACACATACATAGAAATATTCGTAGGTAGTATAATTTCTACATTTCGTATAATTTTATACTCCGGGCACTCCGTCCGGCGGAGGTTTAACCGAGGTATGAACGAACAGTAATGTTTCGTTGCGTCAATGCAGATTTTGTTGCTTTGAAAGGGTTAAAGTGCTCACATTTGCATGTAAGGCTACCTACCCACCGCTGGGATACGGAAAAAGTGCTGACCTACCATTCAATAAAAATATAATTATATCCTTACAAAATTCGGGGAATGCTCAAGTCCGTAAGAAATACTTCGGTCCCACAGCCCTGCACGGTCCCCTCTGAACACATCACTAAAATTTCCAGCCCGAAAGACGGTCTGTCCAAATACAGTGAAATTAAGTATAAGTTTATGAATAGCTGCTGGGTCTAAAATGGAACTAAAAAGTTGAAAACAAGTTTTGAATAAAGTAAGAAATTGTTTCACTAAGAACAACTTATACGTACAATTGAACCTGGACTCACTGGACTGTCTATACTTTTTGAATATAATCGGGGGACATTATACTCCAAAAAATGTGACTCTCCAGGTAGTGTATATTTGTTAACTATTAATTTATTATACAGTGTGAATCTGAATAAAGTGCACATAACGATCTGGGTTGAAGAACATCAAAGTTCATCGACCAAAAAAAAAAAAAACTCCCCCCTTTCCAATAAGTTTTAAGGCCATTTTAATATTGCATTGCGCTATCTGAGTACCAACTGCAAAAAAATTGTAACTTTAGAATGGAAGGATTTTTCGTAGGGAAATTGACTGATTCGTGATGACGAAAGACACGTAGTGCTGCCAGTAACAAAAAGTTGAAGAAAAAGTGGTAACTGTAAACTACAATTACGCTTTGTTTAAGAAATAATAGTGATATTTTTGAGTTTTTTTTATTGCAGATTTCCACAAAATTTGGTTCCCAAAATGGAACTATTTTATTACGGACTATTCTTTATTTTGTGAGCTTTCAGACGACACTAAAATTGTGTTTCTCAATAATAAACCTTACTTTTTTAATCATCAAATGATACCTATTTTATATTTTCGAAGCTCAGCTTAATCATTAGACCTAGAAATTAGTGATATACCGTGGAGTCTTAAGATAGTAAATAAATAAATGTAGCCCACATTAATGTCCCCACTGAGAGGCACAGGTCTTTTATGGATATGCATAAGATTGATTGATTGTTATTCCATACTGCGGCGATGGGCTAGCCCCCTGTCACGCAAAATGGAGTTTTGAATAAGATGCTAAAAGTGGGACCATTGTGCCTCTACCACCCCGAATGGGAAAAGGCGTAAGGCTAAGTGTCGCCGCACGCGGGCTTCCGGCCACAACCACAAACGCCGCCACGAGAAGCTAAAAACGGCCACATAGCTGCAAGCTGCAGCGTACGCCAGACACTTGTGGCCGGTGGCTACTATTTTTTTTAACATATGCGCGCTGAATCATAATAGACTTAAGGTGGGCGATCGCGCGAATGACGTTTTGCAGCGTGTGGCGGCCACCGGCGTCAACCGTGTGCGGAGAGTCCATATAAAATGTATGAAAACTACAGGAAATATGCCGGAAGCGACGTGTTGTGGCTGTAGCCGGTGGCCCGTATGCGGAGACCCTAATATTATGTTATGCGTAACATTGAGTCAAACCTCATCAAGCTGGCTCAGTACGAGTGAATGGGCGAAGATAATAAAATAATTAAAATAATAATACCTTATCATTTTATAATTTATTTATAATAGAAATACAATTAAAATAAGCATAGCAATTACATTAAAATAGTAGTTTATGTGACTGCTGCATAATGGAGGGCATTAAAACTCGAGAGTGGGTTTATGAAACGAGCCGAAAAGGCGAGTTTCATAATAATATCACTCGAGAGTTTTAATGCCTAATTATGTACAGTTACATACACTAGTTTATCTACACACATATCATAAGCTCTCTTTGATGTGTTCAGGAACCGCATGTTTGACCGGCATTGTGGTTCTGCAATTGTTTAGCTTGTTCTTTAGTACCAACTTCACGCAGGCGGACGTCGGCGTTCGAAATTTGAATGTCAGTACCAACTTCACAGACAAACTAGGGACGGCACGCGGGTGGGCGTCGGCGTTCGAAATTTGAATGTCATTATATGTAGAAAAACTACACATAATGACCATTATGTGTAGTTTCCCAGACACGAAACCAGTTTTTAAAAAGAAGTTTAACATAATGCTGATCGTAACGTGGGGTTTTTGAACGCAGTAAAGAGGGTTTATGATACGTGTATAGATAAATATATTAATGCATTAGGTTTTCGAAGTGTCCGCTTTGTTGTTGTGCTAATGCCTGGATCCGTAATTTAAACTCCTTAAGATTACTTCTTCCACGGGCACGTCGATTATATCTCGTGGTTCTCGACGATCACGATTTAAGCCAAGTCCAGTCAAGGAGAGTATTTTATGAACTTCTTGAAAGTTCGGAGTCGGTCGGAGAGGGAGCGATATATGCGGTTCTTGCGCCTCTCGACCTTCCACGTGACATACCATAGTAATTAATAATGTCGGCTATTTCAGCGGGAGAGAAATCAGTCAAATGGGGCATATCCAAAAAAACTTGAGCAGAAGAAAACTTTAAGAAACTTTCAAGGCAACCGGCTAAACTTTTCTCCATTGTTTGGAGAAAAATTAAAAGAGGTTGGTTGTGTTTGGTCTACAACCTCAAATTAAAAAATGTGAAACTTTTGTGAAAATTGTGTTTGGCTCAGCCTGTGCCTTTAACTACAAGAGTGTGTGTGCTTCGAAAAACTGATACATTTATCTGTTTTTGTTGTAATAACGTAACTTAATTTCACTGTAAGTATTTCTGTGAGTTGAATGACATTAATAATAACTAATTTTTTATAGCCACACACATACTGTCCCAAAGTATAATTCTTTTTATTGTCTTTGCCCATCCACCCGCACTGAGCCAGCTTGATGAGGTATGGCTCAATCTTACGCATATCCATAAAAGGCATGTGCCTCTCAGTGGGAACATTAATGTGGGCTACATTTATTTATTATTATTATTATTATTATTTATATACTACCTTTTGACTTCATGGTTTATCTATCACTTATCTCTAATGTCTCTCTTATGATTACGCTTAGCTCCGAAAAGTGAAATTAGGTATCATGTAATGATTTAAAAAAATATACAAGAAACATAATTTTGGTGTCGTCTGAAAGCTAACAAAATGAAGAATAATATTCCGTTATAAAATAATTCCATTACGGGAACCAAATTTAATGGAAACCTGCAAATACAAAAAAAACTCTACAAAAAATCTCGTAATTTTAGTTTACAGTTACCACTTTTTCTGCAATTTTTATTACTGGCAGCACGACATGTCTTTCATAATCATGTATCAGCCAATTTCACTACGAAAAACAAGCTTCCAATTCGAAGTTATATATTTTTTTGCAGTTGGTACCCAGATAGAGCATTTCAAAATTAAAATAGCTATAAAAAAATTGGGAGCGATGAGTTTTTTTTTGTCGATGAATTTTGATGTTCTTCAACCCAGATCGTTATGTGCACTTTATGAAGATTCACACTGTATACCTAAGTTAAATACATCGCTCCATCACATATCCGCACATACACGGATCCAATTTCTTAATTTACGGCGGTGTCCGCCAATGTCACTTTTTTACACGAATGCCCAAAAAAGGGTGTTATATTTTCAGGGTTCATGTACCTATAGATATGTACAGTCTGCAACAGAGACATCTGACCCCCCAACTTTTAAAACGTAATTCCATTCAAACTGCTGAGAAGCGCCACCTACCACGATTCTTGGCACCTAAACTTGTTTCTGGAAAGTGTGCAGCCGCAGATTTTGTATTTCTATTTCAAATTGAAGGAAACCGGCTACATCAATAATAACCAGGAAGAAACAAAAACAATTGCTTTACAGAGCGGGGTTCGAACCATGGCCCTTCGATTTATGAAGCAAGCGCTCGTCCCATTGCACTAACCAACGATCTGTATATCATGGCGAAAATTAATATCATATGTTCTACTTCTATGACGCAGCGCTCTAACTTCATCGTCAACCGCACGCAATGCATTTACAAATAAATTGAAGGTAGGATATCAGAATTATAACCACAGAACAAGAATACGTTCAGTTCGTGTCACAATATCACATAAGTTACTGCGGATCTTGTGATTTTGAAAGTTTGGACTAGTCATCATGTCTCATTTTTTAACTGATTTTGTTAAAGCCAAAATAATAGTGTATTGGGAAGACAACCACAGTATTAAAAGTATATCTAGAGAATTAGGTATCGCGGTAAGTAAAAAATAATTATATATTATACTAATTTGTAACAATTTTTTGTTTCGTGTAACATAGGTTTAGTGTTAAAATTACTAATATAAGATGCCTATATTCTCTTACAGAGAAACACGGTTCGTCTTTGGATTCGGAGATACCAAGATAGTGGTGACGTAAAGCGTAACCGCCCCGGCCCGCAAGCAATGACCTACACAGATGCATCAAACCGACATCGTGAAATCGTTAATCTCCACACAGAAGACCCATTTAAGACAACACGATCAACTGCCATAGATTATAATATTTCACTGCAAACAGTAAGGAGACATTTACATGCAGGGGGTATCCATAACTACAAGCCGGCCAAAAAAATTAAATTAACCGAAGCCCATCGCCAAGCAAGAATGAGATTCGCATCTGAATATCTAAACTTTGATTGGGAGAACGAAATCGTAATTTTTACCGACGAAAAAAGTTTTAAGTCCGATGATGATGGCAGAAAAATATTATGGAGAAGAGCTGGCGAGCGTTATAACCATCAAAATATTTTGCCTTTGAGAACAAGTGGCAGAATAACTTTAGGTAAGAATATTTATAAACATATATGTTATATGTTGTGTTTATAAACAACATTAACATCATACAGACAGGCACATACATTGCTTTTACTTCTGGCCCCACACTTAACCTTTCACGTCCCGTCGTCGTCGCGATATCCGGTCGGCCGAAATTTTCATAGGATTGGAACTCTATAAGTCTATGGCGTTAAGTTGAAAATCGCGATGTATTTTTGCTTATATTTTTATAGGACGTATCTTGAGAGGTTAAATAGCCTGTGTCATAGAACCAAACACGGCAACATCAGAAACATGCAACTTCTAACACCTTTTGTCTTCGTGCCCAGCCGGGATTCGAAATATTATTATTTTAAATTGTATTACGCAGTGTGGATTATTTGTTATTTAACCAAATTATTGTTTTGCAGGCTATTGGGGTTGGATGTCCTCCATGGGCCCAGGGGAGTTGATCGAATTCGGCGGCCGAATGAACAAAGATAAATACTTGGAAATTTTACAAGATGTGATGATTCCAACAGTGCGCAACGTGTATCCAGAGGGGCAAATATACTTTATACAAGATAATTGTTCCGTGCACCGTTCGTGTTTGGTTAGAGAGTGGTTTGCCGCTCGTAATGATATAACTGTCATTGAGTGGCCATCTAAAAGCCCAGATTTGAACTTAATTGAAAACTTGTGGGGTCAAATGGTTCTTAACTGGGATACGAGTGATGTTAGAACAAAAAGTTATTTAGACCAAGAGGTGATGAGATCTTGGGACCTTTTCCGCCTTAGTAATATGTGTTCCAACATGGTTACAGGAATGAAGTCCAGGCTTGAACAAGTGCTTCAAAATGAGGGGCACCCTCTCCGATATTAAAAATAATTTGCTGCCACTACTTATATCGAAGCAATGTTTCAATAAATTGCTATCCAGGTATAGCACTATTCGACCCTATATGCTATTTAAATATCATGCTATGATAAAGAAAGTTGAGAGATGTAAATTGTTACTTAGACTTAGTAGCATGTTGATTCTCCCTACGGAAGATTTATCATAGTTTGAGTTTATATCTTTATTTCGTTTCTTTGTTGAAAAAGTCTTAAATATTGATATCGAAGCAAAGTTTCTATAAATTGCTATCCAGGTAGCACTATTTGACCCTACATGTTATTTAAATATCATGCTATGATTATGAAAGTTGAGAGATGTAAATTGTTACAAATATACTTACATAGTAGCATGATAATTCCCTCTACGGAAGATTAATCATAGTTTGAGTTTAAATGTTTGTCTAAGATACACATTTCTTTGTTGAAAAATTGAAATTAAATAAATAACTTTCAAAATTATTTTTATTTTATTTATAATAACAATAAGTTATAAAATAAGCTAGGTAAGTTATCTAACAATATAACAACCCATCGTTTCTATGAATCACCATATTATATTCCAAAATTATTACACCAACATTACCAATATTTTGCTTAGCAAAAACTGAGCCTTTGTGGATTCGAACATGCTACCTCTAACTTATCTTGACATGTAGCTATTTGCGCCACGTAACACTCATGATTTGTGACGAAATAAGCGTATCCTACGCTTCGACCCTGTGGTGCCTGACCTGGTGGTTTATCGAATATCGAATAGATGGCATTGATGGTAATGAAGGTCATGAAGGATTTAACCACGAGAGAGGGCGCTTTTGTAGCACTTTTATGGGGGGTCATATGTCTCTGTTGCAGACTGTACGTATGTATATTAGTGATATTTTTTAGCTCACCATTTTGACTAAACTGCTGAACAATGTTAGGCATATAGATGATGATGATGATGATTGCTTCCGACCGATTTCGGTCATGGCGACCACTTCTACTCCTAGTCGGTTTCGCGCGCGTGCGCCCGAACATGGCTTACGTAGCCGATCTTCGCAGCGAAACTCCTTGCGCATATTAGTTTATACGTTTTCCCAAGTGTCATAGTAGGTGGGTCCGTCATGTGGGGGACGCACAGGATTAGCTGCGGGTTACCAGACCTCCATGCAAATCTAACCCGCTGGCTTGCTCTTCCTGCTTTGCCTCATTATGACATGAAGTCGGAATGAGGTTGGGTGGAGGTGGGATCTATCTTTAAATTGCATACATACCTATTTTACTAAATACATAAATGGTGTAAATAAAGTTGTTGTTACAAGAAAGTTGCTCAAATAAAATCGTTTTGATAGTGAATGCTGTCCAATAATAATAATAATAATAATACCTTGGACACTATTTACACACATTGATCTAGCCCCAAACTAGGATTCCCTGTATCTTGGGTACTAGACAACAATACGCATACTTATATAGATAAATATTATACTTAGATAGATAAACAACCATGACTAGGGTACAAACATCCGTTCTCATCAAACAAACATTTGCCCCCACCGGGACTCGAAGTATGCCAGAACCTTTCGCCAGGTCATCTGCTCAAGAAAGCAGCATAGTGTGGATGACGAAATCTTTGACTCGGAACATGTAATCTGCCTATGAAGCATAGTTACTAAGAATTCTCAGTGTCAAGATGACGAACCATTCGTAAATATATTTTAAAATCCTCCTAATTCCACATCCATGCATCAGACATTAGCGTCAACATCTCCAAATCTTGGGATTTTCTGAATAACATATGCCTTTTATAATTTCACATTAAGCGTGGTCTATCAATTATTCTATGGTCCAGCGATTCCTTTATTGAAGTAAACCCGCTTATTTATCAGCATGTGATAAAAAGGCAAGTCGCCAGGTAGTTGATTATATCACTCATGGACAATTGTCGTTTCAGACGAATGATTAACAATCCGTTTTTCAACTGTGCAGTAGCGCGTCTAGTCAAGGAGTACGAGTTATTAATTCTTATTAGGATGTACCTAACAAACCCTTCAAATATGACTACACCTTTCTGTGACATCCTGTAAGCTGTAGCTATGTTCTTTTAAGAGTATATTTGCAACGTTACATGCAAAGGTTCTTTAAATTAAATTTGTAAAATTAGATATATTGCTTTCATGTTTTGCATGAATACAATTTCAAGAAATCTCATTGCATTGCTGAGAAATAGCGGTCCTAACGTTTGATTTTTTTTAAATATTCTTTCACTTAAATCTAATTGAAATTTTATAAATAATTGAACCCTATTAATAATAGATTATTATATAACATAGCTTGACGCTTTTTGTCATTCGGGGTGGCAGTCATTCAATATGTCATTTGCCTGACAGGGGGCTAGCCCATCGCCGCAGCTACGGAGATTGAAGGTTTACTCACGATGTTTCCATCACCGTTAGAACGTCCGTCTAATGTACTTAAGACAAATTACTTATCCCATTGGTACATGGTCAATACCGGATTCGAAACAGCATCTCCTGCCTGAGAAGAGAGCGTGTAACCGCTAGGCCACGGATTTCGTCATCATCCATTAGCCTACTAGCTCAAGTAAAGAGGCGCAGTATTAACCTCAGATACTATAATTTGAGTATATGTATGAAGACAGATTCCAGAGGCGTCACAACAAAACTGAGAAAAAACTGTTAAGTGCAAGTCGGACTCGCCGGCGTAACATCGTACAATAGTAAACCAGTTCATTGCACCCTATATATTATGTTATATGTAATAATTAGGCACCTACTTAATGTTAAATTAAGCTTACTTGATTATGTTTGACGTTCATTAAGTCTAAATTTTTGTGCTATTATGAATAAAAATCTTTGATCTTTAACTTGAACTTGAACTTACAAAAAAAATGTCTTATATGGGGGTCCCAATTAATTTTTGTTACAGCGGCAATATAAATATTGGCTATAATTTACATGTTCGTGACGTCGCTCTTTCTGGATCCCACGACACAGGGTATCCTAGTGTGGGGCGTACCCTAGAAGCGATGTATGTGCCTGTATATAAATATTATTTTTGTGAAAATTTAAACTGTCTGCCTATTACAGTTCATGAAATACAGCCTGCGAGAGTCAGGCGGGCAGACGGCCAGCGGAGGCTTAGTTTGGCTGCCTTCGGATATGAAACGCTAACATGAGTTAGATAATTCACCAAATAACTTCAAGTTCAAGCCCTATTCCATCCGCCCCGGTCGGTATACGAATGAAGTCTATGTAAATGTAAAGTCCTAATCATTTTTTTTGCTGCACGAAACCACAAACCTAACGTCAACTATATATACAGATGTAGTGAATAATCCTTTCCTATCGGCAAAACTCGGAACAACGATAACACCCGAATGGTGCCGATGTGTCTATGAATTACTGTATTATTAAATTACGTGTAGGTATCAAATAAATCGCATACTTTATTTATCAATGTCAAATATCAAATTGCCCGTTTGACGGGTACTGAGTGCGAGTGAAGTAGTAAGACAAAAACGAATATTTCCGAGAAAATACGAAAGGAAAGGATTATTCACTACATCTGTATATTTCTTTGCTTTTATTTTTTTTTCAAGAAGTTTTTTTAATAAAATTTATATGGGACCACGTCTAACCTGCCAATCAAAATAATAATCATCACAATCGATCCATAATTGACGAAATGATCGCGTAACAAACGTTAAAAAAACACTCGAATTGAGAACCTGCTCCTTTTGAAGTCGGTAAAAATTGAGACAATGGGCATCCTGGCTATGTAATTACAAAACTGACAACAAAACTAAATTTAGTTGGTTCGTTTTGACCCTTCAGAATTCCACAGATGGCACAATGCTGTCCTGGGGCAACTCGGCCTAATTAACATGTTGTTTAGTCGATGATTCAGCATTCGTTTTGAGCCCACCCCACTAGATCGAATCATTCCATAAAGACTCGCTTACGCTATTCGGTAAACCTCAAACTAAGACAAGACTGGGATGACGAAAGTACCGTATACTGTACACTTATATAGTTTCAGGTTCAACAGTCAAAATTAAGCCTTACGTGTAAATTATGTAGATTTATTTGGACCATATAATAGAATGGTACATCACTCGACGCGATTTCACCGAACAATGACCATCAGTGAGGAGTACGCATAATATCAAAGGACTACGGCAATTTACACATGAATAAGGCCAAATGCATAGACTGCTGCTCACTCAAACAAAGTGCGGCTTAACCCTATCGCTCGTGGACCCTGAAAAATGCATCGTGAATTTCTGTCCCATGCCATGGTAATAGCGTGCAAAACCCGAGAGATCAGCAATTAGTTCCCGATCTAGGAATGACAAACCTTAAGTTGTCGGTTGCGTAACTGGACGAATGAAACGTGGCCATGCCAGGGAGCACCAGCGGGCCTTTTTTAGGGTGCTGTGCCAAACGGGACCCTTTTACTAAGACTCCGGTGTCCGTCTATCTGTCTGTCCGTCACCGGGCTCTATCTTATGAACCGTAATAGACAGTTGACAAAATATATATTCCTGTTGCCGCTACAGCAACCAATAATGAACTACACGGTATTTTATAAATTTAATGGGGTCCCCCTACAAGAGACATGTTCCAATATCCCTGCCCCTGCAAACTGCCAAGTCATCGTCCCCACAGACCTCTTCACTCAACTGACGAAGCAGTTGAATGGCTGAAGATCACAAAATTGTATATTCAGCCACGAACGAATCAACGTGTTAGGCCATGCGAATAAATAAATAAATTGTAGTTAAAATATAATCAATAATTTCGCGTCATATATTTATCGTTTCGGTGGCGCAATGGGATTCTTTTTGTGCCGGTATTTTTCAAAATTCAACAGATAGCGCATTGTGAATGTTGACAATCTGGGCAGGGGACATTTAAAATTAAAAACAGAATGGTAATTTTCAACCTTATGATGTGTCACGTTAGCGAGATAACTGGAGTTAAAGAATCAGTGTTATCAAATATTTATCTTCCACTAATATATGCGATGTATGGAAGGACGTTTGTGCCTCAATCACGGTTAAAACTTTGCACACATTTATTTTATGAGCTAGATTAACATAGGTAAATGATACTTTTTATTCGAGTGCGCTGCACCAGAGGGAAAGTATTGTTTTCTCGCTAAATGATCATACCTAGGTAAAAGCAGATGAAGTTGCGGGCACCAACTAGTTATTAATAAATAAAAGAGGAAAAGTAGACAGATATGGCTGAAATAATATTTGAAACTTAGGGAAAATCATAAAAGAAAACATGTGACACGACCGCTTCGACTTCGCGACCGTAATATAAATAGACTTACTACAACCAATTCAAATAATATATTGGAAAAAATACTAGAAACTTATAACTTTTAATTACGATTAAATGAGCCTACAAAAGAAACTATAAAAAAAGACCTGCATCGGCAATTGTGTTCCTAATTTCGATGATCTTGAAACAAATGTTGAATTAGGTGTATCGAACATAAAGCCTATTTCACACATTCCCGTTAAAAAAGGATTATTCAACATACCAAAAGTAAAATTCGAGAAAAAAAGAGACTTCTCCAAAAAATATTGTCTAAGTTCATACATGCTCTCAATAGTTCGTCATTTGGTGAGGTTTATGAATGCAACGTGGGAATCGATACTTTCGAGAAACTAATAAAAATAATATTATTATTTTTCGAACTGTCTTTACCCGGGTGCAGAATTAGACTGTTCGCTAGAAACAAACCACACTGGATCTGAAAAGGAATTAAAAATTTGCTCTATGATAAAACAAGAATTACTCTGGAACTCTGGACATATCGTAGAAAACCGATAGAAACAAATGCACAAGAATATAAATAATAATAATTGCGAGACGATTTCAAAAAATTCTTACTTCAACTTCAACCCAAAAATCTCAAAACTTACATCGCATAAAGAAAACCTACTTTGGAAGATGATTGGAATGAGATGATGATGATGGAAGATGATGATAAATGCAACGAAATAAAAAAAGACATTATTAATTATATTAACCATAATAATTGAACCTCGCGAAATAGCCAACACTTTTAATAAAAAAAATATAATAATAATAATATCTTGGACATTATTAACACACATTGATCTAGCCCCAAAGTAGGATTCCCTGTATCTTGGGTACCATACAACGATACACATATTTATATAGATAAATATTATACTCAGATAGATAAACAACCATGACTAGGGTACAAACATCCGTTCTCATCAAACAAATATTTGCCCCCACCGGGACTCGAACCCGGGACCCTTGGCTTCGTAGGCAGGGTCACTGCTGACTCCGCCATTTGTGTCATTTATAGATTTATAGATCAGGTAAAATCACAAAGTAACAATATTTCTAATTGTACACCAAATCAATCAAATCAAACATCTATATTTATGTCGCCAACAGATAACACAGAAGTTTATCACCTTATATTTAATCTAAAAATACTAAGAGTGCGGGACATGACGGCATCAGTACTAAAATAATAAAAAATTGCTCCCACATACTAACCCCACTTCTAACTGTTGTCATAAATTTATATTTTAAGCAATGAATTTACCCGGACAAACCTTAACTTCCATCATAACACCTATTCATAATTCTGGATATAAAATATATCTTACTAAGTACCAACCAGGAGTTCTAATTCCTATAATATCTTTGATTTTTGAAAGGGCTATTCATAATACACTAAATTCTTTACTTAAAATTAATAATATCTTTGTAGAGGAACAAAATTATTTCAGAAAAACAAATCGACAATACTAGCTTTATATGACCTCTTAAACATGAGTAAGATATCATAAATAATAGACAACATGTATCAGTAATCTTCATGGACAAGATCAAGGCATTTGACCTTGTAGATCATAAACAGCTTCTGATTAAACTCGACAGCTTTTGTATTAGAGGATCTATGCAAAATCTATTAGATTCGCATCTGAAAATAGATCATATCGCCAAGATGTCAATTTAGCTTTACGGTGCTACGGAGAGAGATATCGGGACCGACAAGTACCAACTCGATTTGTCTTGAGGCGAATGGTACAAAATTTGAAAGAATTTGGTAGTTACAAAAGTCATCGTCCACAGCTGCTCGAGCGCAAAAATTCCGATTTTGATGTAAGTGTGTTGACATATTTTGAAGCATATCCAAAGGTTTCAAGCAGAGAAGCTGCCGAAGAAATTGGAACTACCGATACTCAGGTACTTGCCTTGAAAAAGTATAAGTGGAAATGTTATCATGATGGTCGGTTGGTTAAAAAATTACATCCTGAAGATCCTGAGAGACGACTACAATTTTGTCAAACCGTGCTAACAGAAGTTGCCCGTAACCCGAAATTTTTGAGTGACATTGTGTGGTCTGTCGAAACCAACTTTAGTAATAATGGCATGTACAACCGCCGCAATAACCATTATTGGTCTAGAGTAAATCCTGTTCGTGTTCATGAAACTAACAGTCAAGTAAGTATTTCTTTCAACGTTTGGTGCTGTATAATGAGAGATATGGTTGTGTTAATCCACATTTATGAAGGGCATCTAAACTCGGTCAAATACCTTGAAATACTGGCGCTCTTACGAAACGAGTTGAATGTTTTACCCGAGGATGAGCGAAACCGAGTAATATTACAGCAAGATGGTGCTCCAGCCCATAACAGCAGAATCACCGCAGCCTATCTTAATAACAATTTCAGGACCTGGATCGGTAAAAACGGCATAATCCGATGGCCTGCAAGATCACCAGACCTCAACCTCACCCCTCTGGATTTTTTTTATGGGGATATGTAAAAAATAAAGTTTACCTAAAATCCTATGCAACTGTGAACGACTTGAGGGCTGAGGTTTACAGTACATTTTTTCATATTCACCACAGCACGCTATTAAAGGCTACTGAAAAAGAGTTCCTTAGAAGAATAAATTTATGTATTCAACGAGAGGGAGCCCATTTCGAACAACTAATTAGTTAGCTTTTACATGTTTTTAGGTTAATAATAAAATAAGTTTTGAAGATTTCATGTTTTCCTTTCATTTAATTTTGTTACAGAGATTTGATCCTTATGATTGACCCTGTCGATTGACGGCATGAAAGTACAGAATGATGTTTTTTAGAATTTTAGCCGGTTCGATTCCTGGTTGTGGCAAGCATATTTATCAAAATCTTTGAATGCAGTTTTGTTTCTTTTAAAAAATAAAGGAATGTTTCCTTTGAGGGAAATTTGCTACCTCCATTATTTAGAGTACTTGCCCTCCAGGTGGTGTCACAAAATTCCACCCTGTATATTAAGTCCACAGAGGCGACTACTACTGCATACTTTAGCTATGTACAATCTATCCTAAGCTACGATGTTATTTGCTTTGGTAATTCTACTGATAGAGATAAAGTTTTCAAATATCAGAAAAAATGCAAAAGCCGGTAACCTTTGGAAAGTTGCAGAACTTATTTCAAAAAATATGATATCCTTTCCTTTACATAAATATTTCCAGAAAAAGTATAATTGTTTTAGATAGTGCGATACAATTTCATTAATTCAAGAAACTTACTTAATAAACACCATTTAATATTGCCATCTCCCAAATGAGCACTTTATATGAAAAGCGTATTCTAAGTAGTTATTAAAATATATAACTTGCAACTAAATGACAAAGAATCTACACCTAAATTCCTATAAGTATGCTATCACTAGAATTCGTTAAAATGAAGTATCCTAAGTTATTGATGAATACTTCAATGATAAATAATTAATTACTTCATAAACTCGCAAAAGTTCTAGGGCTGAGGCCTGAGTTTTGAGCCCACGGTTTACGAAACCGAGTAGTATTCCTAAAAATAGATTACCCACTAAATTAATTAACAAAAATTAATACAATCAAGGTCAAATTAAACATATCATATTATAACACAGCGTCACGCCATACGGGGTGGAGAAGGCACAATTGTGCCGACTTTAAGCCAGTTATTCAATACTCCGTGTTGCGTCACAGCGGGTTAGCCCATCGCCGCAGCTATGGAGTAATAAAGCTTTCCTTATGATGTTTTCCATGACCGTTAGAACTTCCCTATAATGTACTTAAGATAAATTACTTGTCTCATTGGTCATGGTCAGCACCGGGATCCGAACCTGCACCTCCTGCATGAGAAGCAACCGTGCCGCTAGACCACGGAGCTCTATTAAAAATACTCTATTACCATTAGCAGGTAAAATTAAAATAAATCACTAACAACATATAAATAAGGTAGTTAAGTACTAACTTCTCATGTAAGTATATAAATAAATAACTAGTAATTAAGTTGAGTAAAAAAAAACTTAAGAGCTCCGTGGTCTAATAGGTTTCACGCTTGCTTCTCACACAGGAAATGTAGGTTCGATTCCTGACTTTGTACCAATGAGATAGGTAATTAATTTATCTTAAGTACAATACGTACGTATGGTGATGGAAAACATCGTGAGGAAACCTTCATTACTCCATAGCTGCGGCAATGGGCTAGCTCCCTGTCACGGAAAATGGAGTATTGAATAACTGGCTCAAAGTGGGCACAATTGTGCCTCTACCACCCCGTATGCGAAAGGCGTGACGCTACGTGTGTAAATAAATCATTTGCATATCATTTGTGGTTGTGGCTGTGCCTACCATGCGAGGGGTCCCGGGTTCGATCCCCGTCTGGGGATAAAGAAAAAATCCCCAGGTCTTGGATGTTTATATGTGTGTGACGTCGCTGCTTCGGGTTACCACGACAAACCTTACCTTTATGTAAATGTTTATTTTTATGTTTTATATTTAGGGTTATACCGTGTGAAACTAAAATGCCATATTTAAGACCAAATGTAAAGGCATGTTTATTATTTGTTATTTAATAAATGCCCTAACTGCCTAAGTATTATTACATTACCCGGTGGTAAGCGCATAGTGGACCGGGTCACCTCTTTCGCTCTAATTAGGGACCCTTACTACCTTTCTCTTATTACACGTGTCTTTGTAATGGCATAAGGGACCCTAACTAGGGCCAGTGTAATACCGGCATAAATTGCATCTATTCATGAATCGTGAATCAGTTACATTGTAAATACATTTACGTACAGTACGATTACTTTAACTTCACCGTTTGAGATGTCCTGGACTTGAAAATTGGTACAGAGGTGTATCATGAAGAGTATATTAAGAGAAAAATCTTAAAACAGTAAATTGATTTACGATTTAAAAAAAACTGAGAAGTGTCGAACGGTAAAGTTAAAATAATTAAATACACACTAACGGACCCGACAGATGTTGTCTTGCCGGGCTGATTTGTGAATCTAAACTATCCAGGGTGCCATCCAAACGCATACAAAAAAAACATTGAAATCGGTGCAGCCGATTAGAAGTTCAGTGACATACACACGTACAGTAGAATTATATATATATAAAGATTAACCTCACGGATGCATTGCCAGCAGCCTGCTGGTGGTCAGCAGTCGGAGCGGAAGCGGCACGTGGTATGTTAGTATCCTATAGCCACAATAACAACATAGCGTCACGCCGCGTCTAATACGGAGAAGCAGTCACAATTCGGTGTTGGACAAGGTAGTCAAAAAACTCTACGAACATTTCTGAAGTCAAAGCATTGTGTGCGTAATCACCAAGTTAGAGACTTAAAAAACCCGACAACAAGTCCATGCCCTATTTCTTCCTCCCCGGTCGGTATGCGAATGAAGTCTATGTACATGAAATGCCAACAAACCAAAACGTCATCTGTATTAATATTTTTTTCAGTTGTTGATTTTTACAAAAGGTGCTGATTCAATTTTCATAAAAAATTTAAAGGAACCACCTCTGAAGTATGACCTGCCGATCAAAAAAAGAATTACCTAAATCACAAAAAAAAGACCAATTGAGTCTCCTCCTTTTTTAATTCGGTTAAAAATGGCTTGACAACCTCAGAATGGCTTATGCCCGCCTTGGCTCCAAGAGTTTCATTCATGTAAGGTGAGGTTTAAAAACACGTCAAGTGATCTTTCAAATTCACTTGACACTGGCAAAATTTACCTCAAATGAGGTTAGGATGCCATTTTTAAGAAGAAGTAAATTCAGGCGTGAGCCAAAGTAGCAACTTGGGACCGTTAGCATTTATACTGATGATAAACGACTTGCCAGACGTCATCCAGCAATCAAACTGTGTGTTGTTTGCGGATGATTTGAAGTTGTATCTAACAGTGAACGACAGGGAGGACTGGGAGCAAGTACAGCGTGACATAGAGAAGGTGGTTGAATGGAGGAAGAACAAGCTCTAGTTTAATGTGTCAAAATGTAACTTGATGACACACACGCGCGCAAAAACTTCTCAACATAACGAATATATCATGGGCGGAGTCCAAACGGCTAGGGTCACATCGGTACGCTACTTGGATGTCCGCAAGACAAGTGATTTAGACTTCCGTGGCCACATGACTGGCATGTGTAAAAAAGCTTTCCAAATTTGCGTTTTGTGTTGCGGCAATCAAAAGACTTTGAGAACATTAATACAGACGGACATACGAAAGTAATTCATAATTCATAAATTCATAATTCTTTATTGCACAAAGATATATAGAAAGCTACATTTGTGAAAAACATATGTACAACTGCGAGCTTATCTCTAAAAGAGATTTCTTCCAGCAAACCAAGGCATGATAGTGAAATTTACCATGAAAGGGTATTTTACTCTATATGAACGGAGACGCTTCGCTCATTACTATTTTTAGGGTTCCGTACCTTAAAAGAAAAAAAGAAACCCTTATAAGATCACTTTGTTGTCCGTCTGTCAGTCCGTATGTCACAACCCTTTTTCTCAGGAACGCGTGCAAGCATCAAATTGAAATTGATATCAATTAATCACGTCTTTAGTCACCCTTGATAATGCCGACCCGAGCTGTTGATACTGACTCAATTTTTGTTCTACAAAAAGGGCTATAATACTCGAGAGTTTTAATGCCTAATTACGTACAGTTACATACACTAGTTTATCTACACACAGATCATAAGCTCTCTTTGATGTGTTCAGGAACCGCATGTTTGACCGGCATTGTGGCTCTGCAGTTGTTTAGCTTGTTCTGTAGTACCAACTTCACAGACAAACTAGGGGCGGCACGCAGGCGGGCGTCGGCGTTCGAAATTTGAATGTCATAATATATAGAAAAATTACACATTATGGTCATAATGTGTAGTTTTTCAGATAGGAAATGAGTTTTTACAACGTAGTTTAACATTATGCTGTTTTTGTACGCAGTAAAGAGGGTTTATGATACGTTTGTAGATAAAATCAATTTATAACCTCCGTAGCCGTGACTCCTTGAGGGAACTGTTCAAAGAAATTAGCATTATGTATGACTGTACCGTGTCAATATTTTTATGAAAATATCATGTACGTTAGGAAGAAAATAAATAGCTTCACTAAAAATGTTGACAGACACAAGCGAAATAATATAAGAAGCGGAAATAAAATTGACCAACCTTACTATAGACTAGCTAAATTTATAACTTCATTTGTGGTTCTAAGAATACAATACTATAACAAAATACCAGAAGAGATATAAAATTTGTCAGGAAGAAATTTAAAGGCATTGTTAAAAAAACATTATGTTATGAAGCTTATTAAAGGTTATATGATTACATTAATGACAAAGAGGTATGGAACTGTGATTTTCCAGCGCAGCACAAGAACCACGCACACGTTTGCAACACAAGATCTATTTTCCAGCGCAGCACAAGAACCACGCACACGTTTGCAACACAAGATCTATTTTCCAGCGCAGCACAAGAACCACGCACACGTTTGCAACACAAGATCTATTTTCCAGCGCAGCACAAGAACCACGCACACGTTTGCAACACAAGATCTATTTTCCAGCGCAGCACAAGAACCACGCACACGTTTGCAACACAAGATCTATTTTCCAGCGCAGCACAAGAACCACGCATACGTTTGCAACACAAGATCTATTTTTGAAAATCAAAGGAAACAGAAAAGAAAAGTCTTGCAGTGTACAGTTTCTTGCGCCGCTTCTTCTCCGCTGCCGTAACACGTTCCGAAGCGGTAGTACATAGTTGTTCTTGCATTTTATAGATTCCAGTGACATCCACAAAGTGTTCGTAAGAATCTATTTTGAAATAAATATTTTAAAGTTTGAAGCTTGAAGTTGTGTAAAAACGGTCAAGTGTGTGTCGAACACACGCACGATTGGTTCCAAGCCACCGTACAATGGTAGGCATGGTGTGGAGTGAATAGTTTGGATTTAACATAGCAAAATATTATTTACAAAGTTATTGGTGCGGCTACTTTAAGACTCTATGTACGTAACGAGGTGCATTCATAAGTTCGTATGTGGTTTAGCGATAAACAAAATATTTTTCTTTTTTATTTGTATTTTTTGTTTTATAACAAAATCCGTTATCGGCAACAGAAATACTAGATGCTAGAGAATCATTAAAAGAAAACTTCAAACAAATTAATATACTTGCGGGTTTATGATACGTGTGTAGATAAAAAATATTAAGTTATGTATGTTGCTCTGTTAGTACTCTATACATCGACCAAGAGCGTTTAACAAGATACCTCTGGAGATTTTGAAATTGCCATTTGAGCAATTTAAAAAGCATGTTAAAGCGACTTTGTCGAAAAAGGGATATTATAATGTTCGAGATTACTTAAATGACAGGACTGTATGGGGTTAATCTAGCTCAACACAGACCTCGCTGTTAATAATTTTGTAATTATTTATTATTGCCTGCTTATTAAATTAAAAAAATCATAATTGTATTAGTTAAGCACAACCTATTTTTAAAAGAGATCCAAAAAACAATCTGTGGGAGTTTCTACGCCCTTCTTCTCCTACAGTGGTCAAATGTAGAGAAGAGGCAAAAAATGACGTTTGCTAAGTATATGTAAATATCTACAGTAGTAAAGTACTTTGACTTTGACTTTGACTTTGACTAACATTTGAGTAAGAGTAAGAGTAAGCTGAAAGTGATGTACTTCTAAGTTCCGTAATCGGAGTGTCCAGCCTTATTAAGTCAGATTCATTATATCTGTAACTATTGCATCACAAGCCGTTGTGCGCGGCTTCGCCCACGTGGAGTGGTGTAAAAAATAGCGAAGTGCGAGTCGTACTACAACACAAAGAGTTTCATACTTACTATTAAATTCGTGTTTGTGTGTCCCTCCCTTGATACGGTGTTATCGCTAAAACCATTCGTAGTCGTTCACGCGTATCTCTTCTCTACGTCTATTCTATACTAAATACCTTCCTTTCAGCTTCATAGGTTCCCTAACTCCCCCTTTTCCTCTATACAGGGACGTATAGGTAATTTGTAAAATATAACTTTCTCGCCAAGTATTTTTTTGTTTTTGTACGAGGCAGAAAATATTTTTGATTTTCATATAAAGTGATACCCCCCATTTCCCCCCTTAGGGAATTAATTTCACCAAATCCCTTCTTAGTGCCACCGCTGCATAATGAACCCCTGTACTTAGTGCCACCGCTGCATAATGAAACCCTGTACTTAGTGCCACCGCTGCATAATGAACCCCTGTACTTAGTGCCACCGCTGCATAATGAACCCCTGTACTTAGTGCCACCGCTGCATAATGAACCCCTGTACTTAGTGCCACCGCTGCATAATGAACCCCTGTACAAAGTTATATGACTCTAGACCCATGAATGTAATATTTTTTGGATGTATTTTTTACCCAGTTTAATAAACAACATCCGTTTTAAATCATACGTATGAATCTAGTGGTTTGCGTTGGCAGTCGTCATTAGTAACACTGTAATTAGCTACTATTCAAATCCATTAATTATATCATGAAAGCCGCTGCAGTGACATTAAGCACAGATGAGCCCGACAAAGATAATGCTTTGAGAGCTCATGTGATTAGCAAAACATAATTATTATTCACGCATTTGACTGTTTGCCGCACGACTGCTGGTAACACCCGCAGCAGGTATCATTATTTTGGCGTTTCAGCGGGCTGTCAACTCTCTGTCTCTCTCTCTCTCACATATGGTTAGGTGGGGTGAGAGAGAAAGCTCAAACGCTCAAGATACCTGGCGGGGCACGAAGGGTTCCTTACCACCGTACAGTGGTAGGGATGGTGTGGAGTGAATAGTTTGGATTTTACACTCCTTGTACGTAACCAGGTGCATTCATATGTGGTTTACAGATTAATAAATTATTTTATCTACACACGTATCATAAACTCTCTTTACTGCGTACAAAAACCGAACGTTACGATCAGCATAATGTTAAACTACTTGGTAAAAACTCATTTATTATCTGAAAAATTACACATTATGACCATAATGTGTAATTTTTCTACACATTATGACATTCAAATTTCGAACGCCGACGCCCGCCTCGTGCCGCCCCTAGTTTGTCTGTGAAGTTGGTACTGACATTCAAATTTCGAACGCCGACGCCCGAAGTTGGTGCTACAAAACAAGCTAAACAACTGCAGAGCCACAATGCCGGTCAAACATGCGGTTCCTGAACACATCAAAGAGAGCTTATGATATGAGTGTAGATAAACTAGTGTATGTAACTGTACATAATTAGGCATTAAAACTCTCGAGTGATATTATTATGAAACTGGCCTTCGGTTCGTTTCATAAACCCACTCTCGAGTATTAATGCCCTCCATTATGTAGCAGTCATATAAACTACTATTATTCTGGTTTTTAGGGTTCCGTACCCGAAGGGTTCCAAACGACCCAACGGACCCTATTACTAAGACTCCGCTGTCCGTCCGTCCGTCCGTCCGTCCGTCCGTCCGACTGTCACCAGACTGTATCTCAAGAACCTAGCTAGCTAGAGAGTTGAAATTTTCACAGATTATGTATTTATGTTGCCGCTATAACAACAAATACTAAAAAACAGGATAAAAGAAATATTTAAGGGGGCTCCCATACAACAATTCTTTCAATACCACATACAAACTTATGGATGCACCTGGTTACGTACATGGAGTGTGAAAGTAACCGCACCAATAACTTTGTAAACAATATTTTGCTGTGTAAAATCCAAACTATTCACTCCACACCATCGCTTCCATTGAACGGTGGTACGGAACCCTTCGTGTGCGATTTAGACTCGCACTTGACCGGTTTTTTTTAGTATTTGTTGTTATAGCGGCAACAGAAATACATCATCTGCGAAAATTTCAACTGTCTAACCATAACGGTTCATGAGATACAGCCCGGTGACAGACGGACCGACAGCGGAGTCTTTGTAATAGAGTCCCGTTTTACCCTTTGTGTACGGAACCCTAAAAACCAGCCAAGTGCAAGTCGAACTCGCGCACCAAGGCTTCCATCCGAATAAATCATTTTTTTTGCTATGGAACTACTATACAAATTAACGGTTAACGGATTTCTTTCTTCAAAAGTACGGAACCATAAAACCGAGCATACTGATATCTACCTCTTTAATTAAGTACACGAACTGGTATCACAAAATAGCATTAGTAGGCCTACCTAGTAATCTGCTATGCATCTCTATCCATGGTTTCCCAACGAACTGACTGAAGATATCTTAGTTCATATAAGCTCGTTTTTCTATTATTATTATTAGCTGCTTGAAACACTTGAGATAAGTACTCTGGATAAAAAGTTTTATGTGCAGTCGTATCGTAGCGCTTTTGTAGAAAGTTACTACGCCTTGCTACGCCGCCGTAGTAAACGCCGCTACGTCGTAGCACAGGCGACTTCGACAGTTTGGCCGAATTTCAACAAGTGCGAGCGAAAGGAAGAACATTCTCTAGATTACAAGAAAACATACACGGAATAAATACGTCACATAGATGTGTAAAGTTTATCCATTCAAGTAGGTGCCAGAGATGTATATATGTCACCGTAAGATAGTCAAAACCGTTAGTTGATAAACTAACGCGTTAGTTAATCAACTATCGACACATAGTAAACCAGTCTGAGAGGGTTTAGAATTTACGTTTCTTTTGTTCTAACATGTCAACCTCACACGAAGACTATTCGGGGGCTTCGCTGCGCCCGCCCCCTCTAGTCTTCACCTAAGCTACCGCAGTATTTGCCCTGGTATTTCGTTTGCAATTCGAGTTTAAACCAGTTTACTATTTATCGGTTTAACCGTTAGTTTGTCAACTAACGCGTCATATAGTAAGCAGTACGCTACAGTTTACTATATGTCGATAGTTGACCAACTAACAAGATAAAAACCGTTAGTTTATCAACTAATAGTTTTGCCCATCTTACGTTGACATACCCATAACGAACGACTGAGTAAAGTTCCTTCGGTAGTAAAATGGCGCGGCTCGGACTGTATTTTCATGACGTCTGTCTAAGGATGGCGTAAGGTTCCATGAGGCGTTATATTGATTTGCTTGTAACCCTACACTACGAAGGAGGCACCTTCTCTGGTAGAGCAAGTAGCTAAAAATCAGTTTAAACTAGGTGCATCAGAGTAACCTCCTTAGAAGTTAAGTAATCCGCTGCCCTAATGTACAGATGTAGTGAATTATCCTTTCCTTTCGTATTTTCTCGGAAATGTTCGTTTTTGTCTTACTACTTCACTCGCACTCAGTACCCGTCAAACGGGCAATTTGACATTTGACATTGATAAATAAAGTATGCGATACCCTTTTTTAGGGTGCTGTGCCAAACGGGACCCTTTTACTAAGACTCCGGTGTCCGTCTATCTGTCTGTCCGTCACAGTTAATAGACAGTTGACAAAATATATATTCCTGTTGCCGCTACAGCAACCAATAATGAACTACACGGTATTTTATAAATTTAATGGGGTCCCCCTACAAGAGACATGTTCCAATATCCCTGCCCCTGCAAACTGCCAAGTCATCGTCCCCACAGACCTCTTCACTCAACTGACGAAGCAGTTGAATGGCTGAAGATCACAAAATTGTATATTCAGCCAAGAACGAATCAACGTGTTAGGCCATGCGAATAAATAAATAAATTGTAATTAAAATATAATCAATAATTTCGCGTCATATATTTATCGTTTCGGTGGCGCAATGGGATTCTTTTTGTGCCGGTATTTTTCAAAATTCAACAGATAGCGCATTGTGAATGTTGACAATCTGGGCAGGGGACATTTAAAATTAAAAACAAAATGGTAATTTTCAACTTTATGATGTGTCACGTTAGCGAGATAACTGGATTAAAGAATCAGTGTTATCAAATACTTATCTTCCACTAATATATGCGATGTATGGAAGGACGTTTGTGCCTCAATCACGGTTAAAACTTTGCACACATTTATTTTATGAGCTAGATTAACATAGGTAAATGATACTTTTTATTCGAGTGCACTGCACCAGAGGGAAAGTATTGTTTTCTCGCTAAATGATCATACCTAGGTAAAAGCAGATGAAGTTGCGGGCACCAACTAGTTATTAATAAATAAAAGAGGAAAAGTAGACAGATATGGCTGAAATAATATTTGAAACTTAGGGAAAATCATAAAAGAAAACATGTGACACGACCGCTTCGACTTCGCGACCGTAATATAAATAGACTTACTACAACCAATTCAAATAATATATTGGAAAAAATACTAGAAACTTATAACTTTTAATTACGATTAAATGAGCCTACAAAAGAAACTATAAAAAAAGACCTGCATCGGCAATTGTGTTCCTAATTTCGATGATCTTGAAACAAATGTTGAATTAGGTGTATCGAACATAAAGCCTATTTCACACATTCCCGTTAAAAAAGGATTATTCAACATACCAAAAGTAAAATTCGAGAAAAAAAGAGACTTCTCCAAAAAATATTGTCTAAGTTCATACATGCTCTCGATATTTCTTCATTTGATGAGGTTTATGAATGCAACGTGGGAATCGATACTTTCGAGAAACTAATAAAAATAATATTATTATTTTTCGAACTGTCTTTACCCGGGTGCAGAATTAGACTGTTCGCTAGAAACAAACCACACTGGATCTGAAAAGGAATTAAAAATTTGCTCTATGATAAAACAAGAATTACTCTGGAACTCTGGACATATCGTAGAAAACCGATAAAAACAAATGCACAAGAATATAAATAATAATAATTGCGAGACGATTTCAAAAAATTCTTACTTCAACTTCAACCCAAAAATCTCAAAACTTACATCGCATAAAGAAAACCTACTTTGGAAGATGATTGGAATGAGATGATGATGATGGAAGATGATGATAAATGCAACGAAATAAAAAAAGACATTATTAATTATATTAACCATAATAATTGAACCTCGCGAAATAGCCAACACTTTTAATAAAAAAAATATAATAATAATAATATCTTGGACATTATTAACACACATTGATCTAGCCCCAAAGTAGGATTCCCTGTATCTTGGGTACCATACAACGATACACATATTTATATAGATAAATATTATACTCAGATAGATAAACAACCATGACTAGGGTACAAACATCCGTTCTCATCAAACAAATATTTGCCCCCACCGGGACTCGAACCCGGGACCCTTGGCTTCGTAGGCAGGGTCACTGCTGACTCCGCCATTTGGGTCATTTATAGATTTATAGATCAGGTAAAATCACAAAGTAACAATATTTCTAATTGTACACCAAATCAATCAAATCAAACATCTATATTTATGTCGCCAACAGATAACACAGAAGTTTATCACCTTATATTTAATCTAAAAATACTAAGAGTGCGGTACATGACGGCATCAGTACTAAAATAATAAAAATTTGCTCCCACATACTAACCCCACTTCTAACTGTTGTCATAAATTTATATTTTAAGCAATGAATTTACCCGGACAAACCTTAACTTCCATCATAACACCTATTCATAATTCTGGATATAAAATATATCTTACTAAGTACCAACCAGGAGTTCTAATTCCTATAGTATCTTTGATTTTTGAAAGGGCTATTCATAATACACTAAATTCTTTACTTAAAATTAATAATATCTTTGTAGAGGAACAAAATTATTTCAGAAAAACAAATCGACAATACTAGCTTTATATGACCTCTTAAACTGAGTAAGATATCATAAATAATAGACAACATGTATCAGTAATCTTCATGGACAAGATCAAGGCATTTGACCTTGTAGATCATAAACAGCTTCTGATTAAACTCGACAGCTTTGGTATTAGAGGATCTATGCAAAATCTATTAGATTCGCATCTGAAAATAGATCATATCGCCAAGATGTCAATTTAGCTTTACGGTGCTACGGAGAGAGATATCGGGACCGACAAGTACCAACTCGATTTGTCTTGAGGCGAATGGTACAAAATTTGAAAGAATTTGGTAGTTACAAAAGTCATCGTCCACAGCTGCTCGAGCGCGAAAATTCCGATTTTGATGTAAGTGTGTTGACATATTTTGAAGCATATCCAAAGGTTTCAAGCAGAGAAGCTGCCGAAGAAATTGGAACTACCGATACTCAGGTACTTGCCTTGAAAAAGTATAAGTGGAAATGTTATCATGATGGTCGGTTGGTTAAAAAATTACATCCTGAAGATCCTGAGAGACGACTACAATTTTGTCAAACCGTGCTAACAGAAGTTGCCCGTAACCCGAAATTTTTGAGTGACATTGTGTGGTCTGACGAAACCAACTTTAGTAATAATGGCATGTACAACCGCCGCAATAACCATTATTGGTCTAGAGTAAATCCTGTTCGTGTTCATGAAACTAACAGTCAAGTAAGTATTTCTTTCAACGTTTGGTGCTGTATAATGAGAGATATGGTTGTGTTAATCCACATTTATGAAGGGCATCTAAACTCGGTCAAATACCTTGAAATACTGGCGCTCTTACAAAACGAGTTGAATGTTTTACCCGAGGATGAGCGAAACCGAGTAATATTACAGCAAGATGGTGCTCCAGCCCATAACAGCAGAATCACCGCAGCCTATCTTAATAACAATTTCAGGACCTGGATCGGTAAAAACGGCATAATCCGATGGCCTGCAAGATCACCAGACCTCAACCTCACCCCTCTGGATTTTTTTTATGGGGATATGTAAAAAATAAAGTTTACCTAAAATCCTATGCAACTGTGAACGACTTGAGGGCTGAGGTTTACAGTACATTTTTTCATATTCACCACAGCACGCTATTAAAGGCTACTGAAAAAGAGTTCCTTAGAAGAATAAATTTATGTATTCAACGAGAGGGAGCCCATTTCGAACAACTAATTAGTTAGCTTTTACATGTTTTTAGGTTAATAATAAAATAAGTTTTGAAGATTTCATGTTTTCCTTTCATTTAATCTTGTTACAGAGATTTGATCCTTATGATTGACCCTGTCGATTGACGGCATGAAAGTACAGAATGATGTTTTTTAGAATTTTAGCCGGTTCGATTCCTGGTTGTGGCAAGCATATTTATCAAAATCTTTGAATGCAGTTTTGTTTCTTTTCAAAAATAAAGGAATGTTTCCTTTGAGGGAAATTTGCTACCTCCATTATTTAGAGTACTTGCCCTCCAGGTGGTGTCACAAAATTCCACCCTGTATATTAAGTCCACAGAGGCGACTACTACTGCATACTTTAGCTATGTACAATCTATCCTAAGCTACGATGTTATTTGCTTTGGTAATTCTACTGATAGAGATAAAGTTTTCAAATATCAGAAAAAATGCAAAAGCCGGTAACCTTTGGAAAGTTGCAGAACTTATTTCAAAAAATATGATATCCTTTCCTTTACATAAATATTTCCAGAAAAAGTATAATTGTTTTAGATAGTGCGATACAATTTCATTAATTCAAGAAACTTACTTAATAAACACCATTTAATATTGCCATCTCCCAAATGAGCACTTTATATGAAAAGCGTATTCTAAGTAGTTATTAAAATATATAACTTGCAACTAAATGACAAAGAATCTACACCTAAATTCCTATAAGTATGCTATCACTAGAATTCGTTAAAATGAAGTATCCTAAGTTATTGATGAATACTTCAATGATAAATAATTAATTACTTCATAAACTCGCAAAAGTTCTAGGGCTGAGGCCTGAGTTTTGAGCCCACGGTTTACGAAACCGAGTAGTATTCCTAAAAATAGATTACCCAATAAATTAATTAACAAAAATTAATACAATCAAGGTCAAATTAAACATATCATATTATAACACAGCTTCACGCCATACGGGGTGGAGAAGGCACAATTGTGCCGACTTTAAGCCAGTTATTCAATACTCCGTGTTGCGTCACAGCGGGTTAGCCCATCGCCGCAGCTATGGAGTAATAAAGCTTTCCTTATGATGTTTTCCATGACCGTTAGAACTTCCCTATAATGTACTTAAGATAAATTACTTGTCTCATTGGTCATGGTCAGCACCGGGATCCGAACCTGCACCTCCTGCATGAGAAGCAACCGTGCCGCTAGACCACGGAGCTCTATTAAAAATACTCTATTACCATTAGCAGGTAAAATTAAAATAAATCACTAACAACATATAAATAAGGTAGTTAAGTACTAACTTCTCGTGTAAGTATATAAATAAATAACTAGTAATTAAGTTGAGTAAAAAAAAACTTAAGAGCTCCGTGGTCTAATAGGTTTCACGCTTGCTTCTCACACAGGAAATGTAGGTTCGATTCCTGACTTTGTACCAATGAGATAGGTAATTAATTTATCTTAAGTACAATACGTACGTATGGTGATGGAAAACATCGTGAGGAAACCTTCATTACTCCATAGCTGCGGCAATGGGCTAGCTCCCTGTCACGGAAAATGGAGTATTGAATAACTGGCTCAAAGTGGGCACAATTGTGCCTCTACCACCCCGTATGCGAAAGGCGTGACGCTACGTGTGTAAATAAATCATTTGCATATCATTTGTGGTTGTGGCTGTGCCTACCATGCGAGGGGTCCCGGGTTCGATCCCCGTCTGGGGATAAAGAAAAAAATCCCCAGGTGTTTATATGTGTGTGACGTCGCTGCTTCGGGTTACCACGACAAACCTTACCTTTATGTAAATGTTTATTTTTATGTTTTATATTTAGGGTTATACCGTGTGAAACTAAAATGCCATATTTAAGACCAAATGTAAAGGCATGTTTATTATTTGTTATTTAATAAATGCCCTAACTGCCTAAGTATTATTACATTACCCGGTGGTAAGCGCATAGTGGACCGGGTCACCTCTTTCGCTCTAATTAGGGACCCTTACTACCTTTCTCTTATTACACGTGTCTTTGTAATGGCATAAGGGACCCTAACTAGGGCCAGTGTAATACCGGCATAAATTGCATCTATTCATGAATCGTGAATCAGTTACATTGTAAATACATTTACGTACAGTACGATTACTTTAACTTCACCGTTTGAGATGTCCTGGACTTGAAAATTGGTACAGAGGTGTATCATGAAGAGTATATTAAGAGAAAAATCTTAAAACAGTAAATTGATTTACGATTTAAAAAAAACTGAGAAGTGTCGAACGGTAAAGTTAAAATAATTATATACACACTAACGGACCCGACAGATGTTGTCTTGCCGGGCTGATTTGTGAATCTAAACCATCCAGAGTGCCATCCAAACGCAAACAAAAAAAAACATTGAAATCGGTGCAGCCGATTAGAAGTTCAGTGACATACACACGTACAGTAGAATTATATATATATAAAGATTAACCTCACGGATGCATTGCCAGCAGCCTGCTGGTGGTCAGCAGTCGGAGCGGAAGCGGCACGTGGTATGTTAGTATCCTATAGCCACAATAACAACATAGCGTCACGCCGCGTCTAATACGGAGAAGCAGTCACAATTCGGTGTTGGACAAGGTAGTCAAAAAACTCTACGAACATTTCTGAAGTCAAAGCATTGTGTGCGTAATCACCAAGTTAGAGACTTAAAAAAACCGACAACAAGTTCATGCCCTATTTCTTCCTCCCCGGTCGGTATGCGAATGAAGTCTATGTACATGAAATGCCAACAAACCAAAACGTCATCTGTATTAATATTTATTTCATTTGTTGATTTTTTCAAAAGGTGCTGATTCAATTTTATAAAAATTTTAAAGGAACCACCTCTGAAGTATGACCTGCCGATCAAAAAAAGAATTACCTAAATCGGTTCATAGCTGACGGAGTAATCGTGTAACATACACACAAAAAAAGACCAATTGAGTCTCCTCCTTTTTTAATTCGGTTAAAAATGGCTTGACAACCTCAGAATGGCGCTTATGCCCGCCTTGGCTCCAAGAGTTTCATTCATGTAAGGTGAGGTTTAAAAACAAGTCAAGTGATCTTTCAAATTCACTTGACACTGGCAAAATTTACCTCAAATGAGGTTAGGATGCCATTTTTAAGAAGAAGTAAATTCAGGCGTGAGCCAAAGTAGCAACTTGGGACCGTTAGCATTTATACTGATGATAAACGACTTGCCAGACGTCATCCAGCAATCAAACTGTGTGTTGTTTGCGGATGATTTGAAGTTGTATCTAACAGTGAACGACAGGGAGGACTGGGAGCAAGTACAGCGTGACATAGAGAAGGTGGTTGAATGGAGGAAGAACAAGCTCTAGTTTAATGTGTCAAAATGTAACTTGATGACACACACGCGCGCAACAACTTCTCAACATAACGAATATATCATGGGCGGAGTCCAAACGGCTAGGGTCACATCGGTACGCTACTTGGATGTCCGCAAGACAAGTGATTTAGACTTCCGTGGCCACATAACTGGCATGTGTAAAAAAGCTTTCCAAATTTGCGTTTTGTGTTGCGGCAATCAAAAGACTTTGAGAACATTAATACAGACGGACATACGAAAGTAATTCATAATTCATAAATTCATAATTCTTTATTGCACAAAGATATATAGAAAGCTACATTTGTGGAAAACATATGTACAACTGCGAGCTTATCTCTAAAAGAGATTTCTTCCAGCAAACCAAGGCATGATAGTGAAATTTACCATGAAAGGGTATTTTACTCTATATGAACGGAGACGCTTCGCTCATTACTATTTTTAGGGTTCCGTACCTTAAAAGAAAAAAAAAACCCTTATAAGATCACTTTGTTGTCCGTCTGTCAGTCCGTATGTCACAACCCTTTTTCTCAGGAACGCGTGCAAGCATCAAATTTAAATTGATATCAATTAATCACGTCTTTAGTCACCCTTGATAATGCAGACCCGAGCTGTTGATACTGACTCAATTTTTGTTCTACAAAAAGGGCTATAATACTCGAGAGTTTTAATGCCTAATTACGTACAGTTACATACACTAGTTTATCTACACACAGATCATAAGCTCTCTTTGATGTGTTCAGGAACCGCATGTTTGACCGGCATTGTGGCTCTGCAGTTGTTTAGCTTGTTCTGTAGTACCAACTTCACAGACAAACTAGGGGCGGCACGCAGGCGGGCGTCGGCGTTCGAAATTTGAATGTCATAATATATAGAAAAATTACACATTATGGTCATAATGTGTAGTTTTTCAGATAGGAAATGAGTTTTTACAACGTAGTTTAACATTATGCTGATCGTAACGTGCGGTTTTTGTACGCAGTAAAGAGGGTTTATGATACGTTTGTAGATAAAATCAATTTATAACCTCCGTAGCCGTGACTCCTTGAGGGAACTGTTCAAAGAAATTAGCATTATGTATGACTGTACCGTGTCAATATTTTTATGAAAATATCATGTACGTTAGGAAGAAAATAAATAGCTTCACTAAAAATGTTGACAGACACAAGCGAAATAATATAAGAAGCGGAAATAAAATTGACCAACCTTACCATACACTAGCTAAATTTATAACTTCATTTGTGGTTCTAAGAATACAATACTATAACAAAATACCAGAAGAGATATTAAATTTGTCAGGAAGAAATTTAAAGGCATTGTTAAAAAAACATTATGTTATGAAGCATATTAAAGGTTATATGATTACATTAATGACAAAGAAGTATGGAACTGTGATTTTCCAGCGCAGCACAAGAACCACGCATACGTTTGCAACACAAGATCTATTTTCCAGCGCAGCACAAGAACCACGCACACGTTTGCAACACAAGATCTATTTTCCAGCGCAGCACAAGAACCACGCACACGTTTGTAACACAAGATCTATTTTCCAGCGCAGCACAAGAACCACGCATACGTTTGCAACACAAGATCTATTTTCCAGCGCAGCACAAGAACCACGCACACGTTTGCAACACAAGATCTATTTTCCAGCGCAGCACAAGAACCACGCACACGTTTGTAACACAAGATCTATTTTCCAGCGCAGCACAAGAACCACGCACACGTTTGCAACACAAGATCTATTTTCCAGCGCAGCACAAGAACCACGCACACGTTTGCAACACAAGATCTATTTTTGAAAATCAAAGGAAACAGAAAAGAAAAGTCTTGCAGTGTACAGTTTCTTGCGCCGCTTCTTCTCCGCTGCCGTAACACGTTCCGAAGCGGTAGTACATAGTTGTTCTTGCATTTTATAGATTCCAATGACATCCACAAAGTATTCGAAAGAATCTATTTTGAAATAAATATTTTAAAGTTTGAAGCTTGAAGTTGTGTAAAAACGGTCAAGTGTGTGTCGAACACACGCACGAATGGTTCCAAGCCACCGTACAATGGTAGGCATGGTGTGGAGTGAATAGTTTGGATTTAACATAGCAAAATATTATTTACAAAGTTATTGGTGCGGCTACTTTAAGACTCTATGTACGTAACCAGGTGCATTCATAAGTTCGTATGTGGTTTAGCGATAAACAAAATATTTTTCTTTTTTATTTGTATTTTTTGTTTTATAACAAAATCCGTTATCGGCAACAGAAATACTAGATGCTAGAGAATCATTAAGAGAAAACTTCAAACAAATTAATATACTTGCGGGTTTATGATACGTGTGTAGATAAAAAATATTAAGTTATGTATGTTGCTCTGTTAGTACTCTATACATCGACCAAGAGCGTTTAACAAGATACCTCTGGAGATTTTGAAATTGCCATTTGAGCAATTTAAAAAGCATGTTAAAGCGACTTTGTCGAAAAAGGGATATTATAATGTTCGAGGTTACTTAAATGACAGGACTGTATGGGGTTAATCTAGCTCAACACAGACCTCGCTGTTAATAATTTTGTAATTATTTATTATTGCCTGCTTATTAAATTAAAAAAATCATAATTGTATTAGTTAAGCACAACCTATTTTTAAAAGAGATCTAAAAAACAATCTGTGGGAGTTTCTACGCCCTTCTTCTC
Organism: Argyresthia goedartella; assembly: GCA_949825045.1. Taxonomy (NCBI): domain Eukaryota; kingdom Metazoa; phylum Arthropoda; class Insecta; order Lepidoptera; family Argyresthiidae; genus Argyresthia; species Argyresthia goedartella. The sequence goes on from OX463819.1 coordinate 9,360,802, forward strand.
CTACAGTGGTCAAATGTAGAGAAGAGGCAAAAAATGACGTTTGCTAAGTATATGTAAATATCTACAGTAATAAAGTACTTTGACTTTGACTTTGACTTTGACTAACATTTGATTAAGAGTAAGAGTAAGCTGAAAGTGATGTACTTCTAAGTTCCGTAATCGGAGTGTCCAGCCTTATTAAGTCAGATTCATTATATCTGTAACTATTGCATCACAAGCCGTTGTGCGCGGCTTCGCCCACGTGGAGTGGTGTAAAAAATAGCGAAGTTCGAGTCGTAGTAGAACACAGAGGGTTTCATACTTACTATTAAATTCGTGTTTGTGTGTCCCTCCCTTGATACGGTGTTATCGCTAAAACCATTCGTAGTCGTTTACGCGTATCTCTTCTCTACGTCTATTCTATACTAAATAACTTCCTTTCAGCTTCATAGGTTCCCTAACTCCCCCTTTTCCTTTATACAGGGACGTATAGGTAATTTGTAAAAAATAACTTTCTCGCCAAGTATTTTTTTGTTTTTGTACGAGGCAGAAAATATTTTTGATATTCATATAAAGTGATACCCCCCATTTCCCCCCTTAGGGAATTAATTTCACCAAATCCCTTCTTAGTGCCACCGCTGCATAATGAACCCCTGTACTTAGTGCCACCGCTGCATAATGAACCCCTGTACTTAGTGCCACCGCTGCATAATGAACCCCTGTACTTAGTGCCACCGCTGCATAATGAACCCCTGTACTTAGTGCCACCGCTGCATAATGAACCCCTGTACAAAGTTATATGACTCTAGACCCATGAATGTAATATTTTTTGGATGTATTTTTTACCCAGTTTAATAAACAACATCCGTTTTAAATCATACGTATGAATCTAGTGGTTTGCGTTGGCAGTCGTCATTAGTAACACTGTAATTAGCTACTATTCAAATCCATTAATTATATCATGAAAGCCGCTGCAGTGACATTAAGAACAGATGAGCCCGACAAAGATAATGCTTTGAGAGCTCATGTGATTAGCAAAACATAATTATTATTCTCTCATTTGACTGTTTGCCGCACGACTGCTGGTAACACCCGCAGCAGATTTCATTATTTTGGCGTTTCAGCGGGCTGTCAACTCTCTGTCTCTCTCTCTCTCTCGCATATGATTAGGTGGGGTGAGAGAGAAAGCTCAAACGCTCAAGATACCTGGCGGGGCACGAAGGGTTCCTTACCACCGTACAGTGGTAGGGATGGTGTGGAGTGAATAGTTTGGATTTTACACTCCTTGTACGTAACCAGGTGCATTCATATGTGGTTTACAGATTAATAAATTATTTTATCTACACACGTATCATAAACTCTCTTTACTGCGTACAAAAACCGCACGTTACGATCAGCATAATGTTAAACTACTTGGTGAAAAAACATTTCTTATCTGAAAAATTACACATTATGACCATAATGTGTAATTTTTCTACAGATTATGACATTCAAATTTCGAACGCCGACGCCCGCCTCGTGCCGCCCCTAGTTTGTCTGTGAAGTTGGTACTGACATTCAAATTTCGAACGCCGACGCCCGCCTGCGTGAAGTTGGTAGGTACTACAGAACAAGCTAAACACAATGCCGGTCAAACATACGGTTCCTGAACACATCAAAGAGAGCTTATGATATGTGTGTAGATAAACTAGTGTATGTAACTGTACATAATTAGGCATTAAAACTCTCGAGTGATATTATTATGAAACTCGCCTTCGGTTCGTTTCATAAACCCACTCTCGAGTATTAATGCCCTCCATTATGTAGCAGTCACAAAAACTACTATTATTCTGGTTTTTTAGTATTTTTTGTTATAGCGGCAACAGAAATACATCATCTGCGAAAATTTCAACTGTCTAACTATCACGGTTCGTGAGATACAGCCAGGTGACAGACGGACAGACAGCGGAGTCTTTGTAATAGAGTCCCGTTTTACCCTTTGTGTACGGAACCCTAAAAACCAGCCAAGTGCAAGTCGAACTCGCGCACCAAGGCTTCCATCCGAATAAATCATTTTTTTTTGCTATGGAATTAACGGTTTTCGGATATTTCTTTCTTCAAAAGTACGGAACCATAAAACCGAGCATACTGATATCTACCTCTTTAATTAAGTACACGAACTGTTATCACAAAATAGCATTAGTAGGCCTACCTAGTAATCTGCTATGCATCTCTATCCATGGTTTCCCAACGAACTGACTGAAGATATCTTAGTTCATATAAGCTCGTTTTTAGTGTTCCGTACCCGAAGGATTCCAAACGGGACCCTATTACTAAGACTTCGCTGTCCGTCCGTCCGTCCGTCCGTCCGTCTGTCACCAGGCTGTATCTCAAGAACCTAGCTAGCTAGAGAGTTGAAATTTTCACAGATTATGTATTTCTGTTGTCGCTATAACAACAAATGCTAAAAAACAGGATAAAAGAAATATTTAAGGGGGCTCCCATACAACAATTCTTTCAATACCACATACAAACTTATGGATGCACCTGGTTACGTACATGGAGTGTGAAAGTAACCGCACCAATAACTTTGTAAACAATATTTTGCTGTGTAAAATCCAAACTATTCACTCCACACCATCGCTTCCATTGAACTGTGGTACGGAACCCTTCGTGCGCGATTTAGACTCGCACTTGACCGGTTTTTTCTATTATTATTATTATTAGCTGCTTGAAACTTGAGATAAGTACTCTGGATAAAAAGTTTTATGTGTGCAGTCGTATCGTAGCGCTTTTGTAGAAAGTTACTACGCCTTGCTACGCCGCCGTAGTAAACGCCGCTACGTCGTAGCACAGGCGACTTCGACAGTTTGGCCGAATTTCAACAAGTGCGAGCGAAAGGAAGAACATTCTCTAGATTACAAGAAAACATACAAGGAATAAATACGTCACATAGATGTGTAAAGTTTATCCATTCAAGTAGGTGCCAGAGATGTATATATGTCACCGTAAGATAGTCAAAACCGTTAGTTGATAAACTAACGCGTTAGTTGATCAACTATCGACACATAGTAAACCAGTCTGACAGGGTTTAGAATTTACGTTTCTTTTGTTCTCACATGTCAACCTCACACGAAGACTATTCGGGGGCTTCGATGCGCCCGCCCCCTCTAGTCTTCACCTAAGCTACCGCAGTATTTGCCCTGGTATTTCGTTTGCAATTCGAGTTTAAACCAGTTTACTATTTATCGGTTTAACCGTTAGTTTGTCAACTAACGCGTCATATAGTAAGCAGTACGCTACAGTTTACTATATGCCGATAGTTGACCAACTAACAAGATAAAAACCGTTAGTTTATCAACTAATAGTTTTGCCCATCTTACGTTGACATACCTTCCTGAAAAGTTCCTTCGGTAGTAAAATGGTGCGGCTCGGACTGTATGTTCATGACGTCTGTCTAAGGATGGCGTAAGACTCCATGAGGCGTTATATTGATTTGCTTGTACCCCTACACTACGAAGGAGGCACCTTCTCTGGTAGAGCAAGTAGCTAAAAATCAGTTTAAACTAGGTGCATCAGAGTAACCTCCTTAGAAGTTAAGTAATCCGCTGCCCTAATGTACAACTGTACCTAGCTAGCATGCGGGCCGCAAAACATCTGACGTACGAAATAGCGGCCCCTAAGGTATTAAGGGAAAAAAACGAGCGTAAGAGTCAGCTTAAAAAGAATAAATAAATCAGGGTATGTGATTTACAGGGCGGTGGCCGGCTTTGGAAGATTATGGTGATGTACGACCGACCGCTGGGCTGACCGACGCCTGCGCCCAACGAAGATATCGGGTGGTTTAAACCGACCTGAACCGACGAAGATAGGATTAACTGCAGCCAAAGCAACAGGTTCACAAGGAACGGTTCATAAAATTTCCCGTCTGTCTGGATATGCTGTCCAATTTATCTGTTGATAGGTGAATAAAGATTTGATATATTTCGTAGTCAGTTAACTAAAAGTTATTTAAACTTTTCTGAGTTTTCTGACAGTCAGACTGGTTAGCTAACTTAAATAAGGTTTTCTCTGACGGTTATAATTTACTAACCTACCTATTGATTTTATAATGCACTTAGTCTAATGGAAATAAGATAAGAAACGGCACCATTAATATTTTAGTTCGGCTTGGACTATTAACTAAGTAGGTTTTGTTATAATGGTATTAGTGAAGTGAAGGTTTCACTAACTAGCGCCGATGGGCTAACCCCTGCTATTTCACTTTTCCAATTTTACATTCAGATAGACAGAGGGTTACAAATCTGCAATACATCGACCTTATGTCGTTTACCGTAAAGTGGATGTGTCGCAGATTTTTGCGATGCGACGCCGCACCGCAAATGATGTCGCGAAGAACACAAATAATCCCTTACACCTTTAGACCCTATAGATACAATACACTCATAACTCGACTACCTTTGTTTCTCTATGGTTCAGTCTATCAACCGCAGCTCTCGCACCGGATAGCGGACAAATCGTCTCGGAAAGACAATCGGACACACCGCTCTATACCGGAACCTAGACAAATGTCCAGTGGAACGGGGGCTTATTCCAGTTAAGAACTTCGAACCTACATTCGATACTTAATTGTACCTTTTGTAAAATAATTCAGAGAATAATTCTTCATAAGATTGAGGCAGCGATATAAAAAACGGCAGAGAGCGAAGCAGATTAACCCATTCCGTGGCATCCTCATATATGTTAAAATCTCCCTGGTGCCCCCAAATTGTATTGATGAATCCTATAGAAAATTAGAAACGAATAATGGTTAACTGATTGATAAAATTGCGAATATTGGCGAATTATTGAGAAAAAAGCGAGAAAACAACGTGTGCGTAGGTGGCACAGGCTGTCACGGTTTAATTAATTGTGCCACTGACCGCAATGTTTGAGTTTAGTGTTGGATGATATTAGGCATCACGCTCTGCCGTGACTAACTACCCCGGTAACCCTTGTTTGTGGATTAATTGGTTCCAATTTCCGTTATGTCATCTGATTCCGATATGATCCACTGATCATATCGGAATCAAAAATAATGTTTCGGACACTTTAGTCCAGATAATTTTAGGTTACCTTTTCCTAAGAAATTAATTTAGTTTATAGGTTATGATTTATTCATGGCAAGGTAACAATGGCTTTGTGGTTTAGACTCTTCCAATAGAGATTCATTAGCCTATGCTACAGAACGCAACATGGTCATTCACTGTTTTTGTTCTATGTGTTTGGGACAAAATAATGCAGGTAACCATCAAATTATATGTAGTTCAAGTTACCTTCGATTAGTCAAAACAAATATTCACTCAAAAATTGTTATCACCCCGCAATACACTCAAAAGGAAATTTCCGAAAATCACACTCGACCGTTTTCGCTTTCAGAAACTTTACCACAGACGGGAAGTACCAGCTACCGAGGTTTCTATACGTAAAATATATCTATTTGACCACTAAAAAATGCAAAAAATATATTTATTGATTGTGATTATTACTTAACGCAAATGGTGCGTTGGTGGCACGAGGTCGAAGTTTCGTAAAACGCTATCGGCATGATGCTGGCACGGAATAGGTTAAAAATCTCGTACAAATTATAATCGGCAGGGTGTAACAGAAAATTCTTATTTTTGACTAAGTACACTTTTGTATTATTTCTTTCGTAGATACATATTCTCAACTGTAAAGAGGTACTTCATTTTCGACCTCATAAATCAATCAGTTGGCCTCTTCCTCTTGGTCCAAACTGATTACAGTTGCTGGAATACCTCCGACTGAAGTGAACTGACGAGCTCCATATCCGGAGATGGATGGAGATCGGTCAATCATGCCCTGCCGTTAACCGCAGTGGAATTCTGAATAAGCCCGACTCTGCTCGAACTTTGAGGTCGTTGCCCGCAGTGCGTAAGCAAGCCTAATTAACTAAGATCAAAAAAGTAAATTCGGCGGACCCTATTAAGTGAATAAAGGACTACAAATTCAATTAGAAATAGAATCGTGAGAATGTATACCTATATAAATGTTATAGGACTAACTAAGGCCAACTGTTGCCAGTAGAATCCAAAGCTTATTAATTTTGACGATGGTTTGATTTCTTATATTCTACCTACAGGTAGTAGGTATACCAAGTTACCTCCGCATAGCTTAGTTTAACAGCGCAAGTGGGCAATATATTGTGACAAACTAATTAATACAAGCTTGCCGGGACGTGATTGATTTCTTCAGAGCAACCATAAAAAAGCTAATTCGTTTAACCTTTTGACCGCCATATATTAAATACAAAATGTGCCACTCACATAGGGTTACCGGACAGAAAATTTAAAAAGCCTGAGAAAAAGCCTCATTCCCATTTAAAAAGACAGATTTTCTAGAATGTAAGCTTTGTAGGTAAAAAAAACGTAGTATTTTTTTAAATCTTGTTATTACAACAACAAATAATAGGAAGATTATTATTGTAATAAACATGATCTAAAAAACATAAACATAACATAACCATAATATGCACATATATTGCTTCTGGCCCCACGCTAGGATACCCTGTGTCGTGGCAACCAGAAACAGCGACGTCATACACAGATAAACATCCAAGACATGTGGGTTTTCTTTTTCTTTATCCTCAGCCGGGGATCAAACCCAAGACCTCTCGCATGGTAGGCAGAGCCACAACCGCTGTGCCCCAGAGATCGTACAATTAAAAACAACAAATATTTTATTGAAAATTAAAAGAATCTTGAAATTTCTTAAACCCTGCCGGAATCCTGAGATGAACCTGAAAAACCTGAGATCTCAGTCCAAAGCCTGAGAGTCTGAGATGAGCCTGAGAAGCCTGAGATAAGGTAACCGTACACTCACACGCCAACCATGTTTGATATGCTACGCAAAATTCGACTTGATTCATATGAGATAAGGTCTCTTTTATTATAAAAATAATATCGGCTATAGCCGCCAGTGGCTTGACTTCAGATGTCGGCATTGCCGACTGGGGCGATCAAAAGGTTAAAGCTGGCCTTTAGAGTTTCTTTAGTTTAGATTTAGCGGGCCGTATGCCCCTCCGTCTATGCTCGCCCCTTGGCCACCATTCCGTAATAATAGCCTTGGTCCGTAATAAATATAATGTAATAAAATGTATTTTGTGACAAAAGGTAACGTTAGTCAATGAGACTGATGCAACTTAGTTACCATACAATGTTATGTATTGTTCCCAGTAAAATTATATAGTATACTGTAGTGTATAATTGGCTTTCAACTGTAAAATTTTAGCTGTAAGTTTTCCACACAAGAAAAATAAAAATAAAATAAAATAAAGTAAACCTGTTAAGTCACCTAGATCCTTTAGGACATCATAGTATCCATCTTTGCTCCCTGACTGATTTGACTATGAAAAACCATACTTCAAACTAAAACGTTTTCGAGATATTGGACTTTTATGTTTTCAACCGACTTCAAAAAGGAGGAGAGTCTTAATTCGACTGTTTTTTGTTTGTATGTTTATTACGTGATTTTTTCGTCAACTATGAATCGATTGTGATGATTCTTGTTTTGATTAGTAGGTCATACTTTAGAGGTGGTCCCATAAAAATTTTAGCAAAATTTATTCAGCTCTTTTTGAAAAATAACAAACAAACAAAAAATATATACACAGATGACGTTTTGGTTTGTGGTTCCGTGCAACAAAAATTTGATGAGGACTTTTCATGTCAGTAAGTGTTTTCATGTCAGTCCCTCTTCCCCCGGACCTCAGCTCTGAGAACACGTCTTTACAGTGTATTTGTGGAATTAAATCATAAAAATAAAGTAATATTCAAAATTAAATCAGTGTTAAATATTAGGAGCGCATACAATCGAAGAAGGTGATAGCTGCGCACACACAATCCCCGACTCCACTACTACTAGCGCGCTGAGTCACCACCACCGTGCCCCGCCAACACTCCGCCCGCAGAACAGGTAGTACTCCACATCTACTACGCCCCGCCCATTCCCATTGATTAGTAAGTGCAGCTCCACTCATCACTTACTCACCGCTCACGAGTCTACTGCCTGTCGACTACTGCCGTCCTGGTACATTGCGCTAGCGATACAGTATGGCTACCAAACGTATTCCGCCGCCGAAGTTGAACGCTTCCGTAATTTTAATGGACTCTGCCTCGGAATCAGAATTTGAGCAAGGAGCTGGTGGCAATCTACCAAATCTTCCTGCGAGTATAACACAGAATGTGAACATGGAATTGAATGAAAACAGGAAGGCGATCTGGCTGAACTCAAAGCCGAAATACGAGAACTATTTTCGACTTCAGAGACTGAGCAGCAAAACAAATTCCAGAATTTACAAGCCTCATTAGCTGACATTAAAAAACAAAATCTGGCACTCGCTGTACAAAACACTGAGATACAAGCTTCAATGGAAATTCGTTACTCAAAGCATAATGACATAAAAAAGGAATTTGAAAGCCTCAGACTAGAACGTAAAGAACACCTGTCGTACATCAAGGACCTAGAGACCAGGCTAGAAAATATGGAGAGATACTCTTACGCAACTAAGTTAGAGATCAGGAATATTCTGAAGGAAACCCAGGTTGAGGATAAAGAAGAGCTGATTAAGATAACCATGAAAATTGGCACCGCCCTGGGGATACAGGTCCAAAAATCGGAAATAAGAGATGTTTACCGGGGATTTGCTAAACCAGATCAGAAAAAACCACTATTGGTTGAATTTACTTCTGTAATAATAAAGGAGAACATAATGAAGGGTCTACAAAAATTCAACAACAAGAAAGACAACAAGGATAAACTTAATACGAGACACTTAAGCATGAACTGCACTGAAACCCCGGTATACATCTCAGAGTGCCTCACAACCAAAGCAAGAAGACTACATTACCTGGCTCGCGACTTTGCGAAGATAAATGGGTATAGCTTTTGCTGGACCGCATATGGCAAAGTTTACCTCCGGAAAGCAGAAAACCCACCCCTTTAACAGGGTAGACGATGAGGTCGTACTCAACAAACTGAAAGTGAATACTTCGCCGTCAGTCTGACTAGTGACGCTCATAATATTGTATCTGCTCTTCGCTGTTACACAATTGTTCTTTCTATATAAAATAATATACTGCACAATCACACACTACCACAACACTCTGAAACATAATGCTATACTTACACACAAAACATACATATTAAGCTCTGCTACTCCATATATCAACTCCCACATCCAACACACACACTCACTAACCTGCGAAAATATCCTATACTCCCATATTCTCGAATCTACTGATATTCTAAACTTCAACTCTAAGAAATTTACAAACGAGCCCTAGCTACTACTTCCTTTACATTTACTTCAATTAATGTCATTATCAGAATGATATAGAGTAAAGTGGCGAAATTTCTTGTACTACTATCGAAGAGCCTGGCGACTACTCCTCAATACTTAAACAAAACTACCCTACGAATAATCACGGTCAACATTCGCAGCGTAAATGCCAACTTCGATTATTTTATGCTATTTTTATCCAGACTAGACCTTATAATAGATATAATTGTGATGACTGAATGCTGGATTAATGACCAAAGTACAATACCTAACATAAATAATTATAAAAGCTTAAGTACAAAGCGTAGTTATAACCAAAACGATGAAGTTATTGTTTATACAAGAGAACACTTAGACATAGAGGCTTACGAACCGATGATGTAGTGGACGGCAACTGCTTGGTATTGAAGCTAAAAAATGACCACACGATTATATGTTCTTATAGACCAAATTGTTTTGATAATCCAGCAAATTATATTGCTTCCTTGGACAGATTACTACATAGTATACATTGTAAAAATATTGTTTTTACGGGGGACATCAACATTAATATCATGCCTGTGTCTCTTACTGGACAAGCTGCTGAATCTTATGGCCGCTTTTGGACTTAGACAAGGAGTTGATCGACCAACCCACCAAAAAACTTACTTGGACCATTTTATAGTAAAGTTGTGTGATAAGGCATACCCAGTTGTATTCAATGAGTTCACAGACCACTGTCCAATTTTGCTCATCATAGATAACAATGAAATGAAGGAAAATAAAACTTGTCATGAAAAGGTCCGTATAAACACTGAGGGCCTAAGGGATCATACATAGAATGAGCTTCTAGCTACTACTGATGCTAATGTAGCAGCTGAGCTCTTAGTCGAAACTTTAAAAAATATTATTGAGGATAACACCACTGTTACTAAGGTATCTAAACGTAGACAGCCACGGAAGCTATGGATTACGATAGGAGTAATAAAATCAATAAAGAAAAGAGAACTACTACATAAAAAATCTAAGAAAAATACAAAAATTGAGATTATAAAAGAAAAGTATACAACCTACAGAAATATTTGTAACAAAATAATAAAAAATCTCAAAAAAGAATTAAGCAAACACTCTGGAATTTCTAAGGAAACCTGGAGGATTATTAAAGAAATCTGCTCACTAAATAAGACAAATATCTCTACTTCTGATTTGCTCAATATAAGACCGACCCATGTAGAGTCGCTGGAGGAAGTCAAAAACTACTTTACCACAATAGGTTACCAACTGGCAAAGGGCATCCTTACTAGGCTTAATAAAACTGAAGCGGAACTTGCATACCTATCGTCCTCTAGAATTACACCAGAAAATTCTATGATGCTGTATCCTACTGACCCAACGGAAACATTGCAAACTATAGCAACGCTAAAAACCAATAGTGTGCCTGGCTGTGATAACATACTACTACTACACAGTCAGGTCATAAGTTCTGTCACACAATAAAAACTTTTGAATTTAGAACGCTGGCCACAGAAAAGTTTATTGAATTCGAATTTCGAATTTTTCATGAAAATAAAAATTTGTACTTTTTAGAATTTTCCTGATTTTTAAATATGGAGTGGACACTTAAAGAAGACCGTGTCGCAGTTATTGCGTTACATCGTTGCGGTTACGCGCCAATTCAGATTTTCGACTTTCTGAAAAATTTGAATATAACCAAAAGATTCGTTTATCGTACCATAAAACGATACAATGAAGACTCTAGTGTAGATGACAGGTCAAGAAGTGGTCGCCCTCGCTCTGTTAGGACTCCAGCAGTGATAAAAGCTGTGAAGGCGCGAATTCAAAGAAATCCCATACGTAAGCAGAAACTGTTGGCCCTTCAGATGGGGTTAAGCAGGACCACGGTGAAAAGGGTGTTAAACGAAGACTTAGGGCTTAGGGCATATCAAAGAAAAACAGGACATCGTTTGGACGCTCGTTTAATGGACCTGAGACTGAAGAGATGCCGCGCTTTGTTGAAGCGGTACGCGGGAAAAAAGCATCGGGAAATTCTTTTTTCGGATGAAAAAATTTTCACCGTGGAAGAGAGCTACAACAAACAAAATGATAAGATGTACGCACACAGCAGTGAAGAAGCGAGCAACCGTATTCCGCGTGTCCAACGAGGTCATTTTCCATCCTCGCTCATGGTTTGGTTGGGAGTCTCTTATTATGGCTTAACTGAGGTACATTTTTGTGAGAAAGGCGTAAAAACGAATGCAGTTGTGTATCAAAATACAGTCCTCAAGAACCTTGTGGAACCTGTTTCTCATACCATGTTTAATAACAGGCACTGGGTATTCCAACAAGATTCTGCGCCAGCTCATAGAGCGAAAAGCACACAAGACTGGCTGGCGGCGCGTGAAATCGTCTTCATCTGGCACGAAGACTGGCCCTCCTCCAGTCCAGATTTGAGTCCGTTAGATTACAAGATATGGCAACACTTGGAGGAAAAGGCCTGCTCAAAGCGTCATCCTGATTTGGAGTCACTCAAGGCATCCTTGATTAAGGCAGCCGCCGATATTGACATGGAGCTCGTACGTGCTGCGATAGACGACTGGCCGCGCAGAATAAAGGCCTGTATTCAAAATCGCGGGGGTCATTTTGAATAAACTTTATTACCATAAGAATCTATGTTTTATTAAGTTCATTTTGCTATATAAATGTTTACATAAATAATAAACATGTCTAAATTATTTCATATTGCACATGTGACAGAACTTATGACCTGACTATGTATAATTAAAACATTTTGTCATCTATTGTCTTCACCACTATCACACATGTGCAATTTGAGCCTGGTACCTTTCCTACTTTTAAAAAAAAAGAAATAGTCTGGCCAATTTTCAAAGCGGGGGATAGAAAATTGCCAACCAACTATAGGCCCATAACCTTGTTAATCACGATTTCTAAAGGCTTTTGTTTAAACGATTACCAAAAACGTACCTATTTTACTACCAATAAATTCGAAATGACTGCCAGAATGGATAAATGTCCACCAAATTGTGTTTGGATAAATGATCACCAAACTTCTTTTTATGTTTTGTGTACTTCATTGTGAAGTTCATGTTTTAAGTATTTTTTGTTGTTCTTACATGTTCAACCTAATACGAAGGATAAAGGGGGCTTCGCTTCACTCACCCCCTTTACCCTTCACCTAAGCTACCGCAGTATTTTTCCCCGATATTTTTTGCAACTTTTGTTGTTCATTTATCCATTTGGGGTCTGGAAAAAATATTTTGGTGATCATTATATTTGTTGCCATTTCTAAAATAGTTGAGAAGGCAATGAATAAAAGATTGGTCAGGTATCTGGAATCAAAAAATCTATTGTCAGGCAACCAATTCGGGTTCAGATCAGGAAAGAGTACAGAATATGCGGTGATGAAGCTGACGTCGCTTGTAACTGAACACGCCGACAGAGGTTAAAAATGTGTAGGCGTATTCCTCGACTTACAAAAAGCGTTCGACACAGTGTGCATTCCTATCCTACTAGCGCGCTTAGAGAACATTGGTGTGCGCGGCTCCCCCTTAAGATGGTTTACTGACTATCTAACTAACCGCAAACAAGCTGTGCGCATAGAAAAGCTCTTGAGTGGGAGTGCCTCATGCACGTATGGTGTACCACAAGGCAGTACGCTGGGGCCGACCCTATTTTTGGTATACATCAATGAAATCTGTAAACTGGAAATGATAGGAGCTGACCTAATAATGTTTGCTGACGACACGGTCATTCTCTTCCATGAGACAAATTGGACCAACGTGAAACGTCTAGCTGAGCAGGACTAGCTAAGGTGACATGTTGGCTGGAGGACAGTCTGATAACGCTTAATACGATGAAGACCAAATATGTTTCAGTAAAACTGCTGCTGTAAGTCCAGAACAAAACTTCAACCTTACCACACACGTATCCATGCAACAGAGGATTGGCGGAAGGTTTTATGTGCGGCTGTGAAACTTAACTTTAAAAAACAGACTCTACACCTGGCTGCGATCCCACGATTATGAGGGCACCGAAAGCCTAATAGACTGTGCCTACTAAAACCATTAAGATAAGTATATTACACTTACATTCACCACACTGCAATCACTACAAGCCTAACACACACACCTACACTAACAACTACACCTACACTACACTTGATAACTCTGGTTAATTATTATTATTTTCAAACCAGACCGACCAGTTTGAATAATTTCTATTCACATATATTTGCCGAATTCTGAGCTAAAAATAGCACCTTCGCCGCTTGGTTTTGGGTTCTCAGGCGGCAAAAATATATTCCTAACTCGTTCGAAAAGGCTTTTTACGAACCTCGCTCTAACCACGCCTTCGGCTCGTGCCGTAAACTTCTTGGTTCGTAAATATAATCCTTTGCGAACTCGTGGGAAATGTACTATTTCCTCAGTCCAGAGGAGGTTTAGGTAAATAGAAATTAAGGAAATACGCACTAAAACCGCCAAAAAAACAAGTGATATCTTGTATGGGAAGTGGAGTAGTCACAGCTTCCTATCGCTAGATGGCGCAGTTATCCATAGAAGATTCAAACTCCTTTGTCATTGATTAATTAGTTAGATACATTTAACCTTTTTGTTGGTAGCGGACTTTATGTTCCACAGCTGTGCGGTGCACATACTTACTACGCAAAGGATGGATGGCGTTAGTAGCGGATTTCTTCCACTTACCGACATGTAAATTACTAGATAACGACTTTCATTTAACGACCAACTTTTTATTACGAACTAGCTGATTCCCGCAAATTCGTCTGCGTGGACTTAAGGAATTAAAATATGGCGCAGGGGGGATAACAACATGACAACTACAGCAAGATTACTACAAGAAGAAGTATTGCCTAGACGGGATCTCGGAGGATGGACGATGATCGAATAAAAATTATGAAGTCGACGGGTCTCAATGAAATAGTTGGCACAGGACTTTGAAAATTGGCGCTATAGCGATTAGGCATGTGCCCAGCAGCGGGTTGATGTTAATGATGATGATGATTAAAATAAGACTTGTGTTTGGATTACCAAAAATGCACATATTTTACTATATGGGTACCAATAAATTCGAAATGACTGCCAGAGTGGATAAATGATCACCAAATTGTGTTTCATGAAATGCTATAGAAATGAAGCTTTTTGTTTTTATGTTTTGTGGAGGTACTTAAGTTTATGTTTTAAGTATTTTTTGTTGTTCTTACATATTCAACCTAACACGAAGGTTAGGTTGAACATGTAAGAACATGTTCAACCTAACATGAAGATAAAGGGGGCTTCGCTGACCGCCTTTACCCTTCACCTAAGCTACCGCAGTATTTTGTATGATATTTTGTGCAACTTTTGGTGATTTTTTATCCATTTTGGTGATCATTTATCCATTTTGGTGATAATTTAAATTGTAGCCTTAAAATAATTAGCTTAAAGAACACATTAACTGGTTTTTCCTCTTGTGACAATATAACAAGGTTATCTACATTTGTAACCCGTGAGCAAGCAACACATCTATAAGTATAATTAGCCGTGGAAAAATCAATCAGACCTTACGTATATTCCAGCAGCCAGCTCCAATTTGTCTATTTGTCCAGCAGCAGAAGTTGTTCCTGTTTCAATGAGGGGTCACCGCCTCCCTAAACCTCCCGTCTTTCACTGCGTACTGATTACGTTCAGGGCCCCAGAAAAAGTTCACTGTTAACAGTTCATATTCGTATATTTATCCAGCAGCAGTCACTGTTTGAAACAGTGACTGCTGCTGGATAAATATACGAATTGAAACAGAAACAGTCTGTCACCAATTGAAACAGAAACAGTCTGTTTCTGTTTCAAACAGGTGGTAGGGGCCCCCCAACCCAGCGTCTTTTACTCCGCTGACGGTGATTACGTTCACTACGTCGGAAAGCGTTAATTAACAGCTCCTATGTCTCTTTTTCTCGTAGTCAGAGTAAAAAT
Source organism: Argyresthia goedartella (assembly GCA_949825045.1). Classification (NCBI taxonomy): domain Eukaryota; kingdom Metazoa; phylum Arthropoda; class Insecta; order Lepidoptera; family Argyresthiidae; genus Argyresthia; species Argyresthia goedartella. The sequence goes on from OX463819.1 coordinate 9,376,063, forward strand.
AAACCTATGAAACTTCTGCATATTGTATATCTAGAAAAAGGGACTCATATTGCGTTTTTTTTCCCTTCCTTGTAGGTTATACACTAATCATGTTAAAAATTCCAAGGAATTTTCGAAGGAAAATCAAGGTATAAGGTAAGTTTTCCATTAAAATATCCAAGACAAAAATAAATTGAAATTTCCAATTCTAATCCGATTACAAAATTTTGAAAATGGAATAATTCATACAATTTATAACCATAATGTTCTAGCCTAGTCCTTAACATTCCAAATTTCGAACTCTACGTCCCTATGAGGCCGTGTCCTTAAAGTGCATAACCTCTTTAAGTTTTGAAACATTCAAATGTGGTAGATACTAATATAGTACGGTGACTTTCGAGAAATATCATTTTTAATGAGGAAGTATTTAAAAACTTAAGTGAACCTTTTTTGAATAAAATCGGATTGACTTTTCAAAAATGTGTCAAAATAAAATATAATTTAAATCAAAAGTACTTTAAGGAATAGGTATTGATATCAACTTCGAAGCAAATCAACGGCAAAATAACTTTCTACCCCTATTAGGGGATGAATTTCAATAAAATACGAAACACGTCTTCCATCAATTCTGTTTAAAAGGTTTATGCAAAATTTGACGTAGATTGGACCAAGGAATCACGTTGTCCCATTTAAACTTTGCCCCCCTTTGGGGTAGAATTTCGGAAAATTCTTTTTTATCGGATGCCTACTTCATAAAGAACACAACCTTCAAGTTTCAGGTCTCTACAATCAGCGGTTTAGGCTGTGCGTGGATCCTTCAGTCAGTCATTCAGGAAAAAGCATTTTATATGTATAGATTTTCTCGAAAACGCGACACTAGCGTATGTACTATATTACTTATTTTACGATCAAATTTTAGGTGATACAAAGTTCACCGGTTCAGCTAGTATACAACAATAAAATCTCAAGCTATGCTACACCTAGCCGATATGAAATATCTTTATTTTTAGAAATTACTGTTACTGTTACTATCATAGTTCTATCTCTCTCATGTATGAGTTACGAATGAGTGAAAGATAATAAATAATTTAATATGTTATTAAGGTGAGTTTTTATTTAAATTTCGACTTCGTTTTCTTTCGAGTGGAGTTCTTACTTTGAGTTAGGTACCCGATTACTCAGAGTCGAAATACGCTAAGTTTCCTTTTGTTTTAGTTTGACCGCATATGTGGTAATTTACATCATAGATGCTCAGTAAGAAAGTAAGATTTACTGCTTTGCAATGAGGCTGTGTAAGATGGTATTTACAACACAATGCATTGTGTTGTAAAATGGAACGTTTTCTATAGAAATAGTTCCATTTTCAAATAATTTTACGTCATACTTATGCTTGATTTGTAAAGTTCACTTTACAGATCAAGCTATGCAAAACCCCTTGGTAAAACAATTCTCTTTTTTTATTAAATGATAAGAAAACTTTTTCCTGAAAAAAAATATGGAAATGGCGATGGCGGCATTTCATTTCATTTGATCTAAATTTTTATCCACTTGCGACTGGAATAAAATAAGTAATTACAAGTTTTTACTACTTTAAAGTGTTAGTTCAGCACGTCGAGTACTGCATCCTATAAAGAGCGGTTTCTGTCATCTCAATATTAATCCAACCTAGATTTCTGTCATCTCGAAGTATCAGAAATCAAAAAGTGGGTCAAATTTAACTTGCAAGATTAGATCACAGACGCACAGAGCCCGGGACGGGTGTAAGAGGAAGTAAGTACAAAATCTTTTACCGAACAAATCTAGAGACCGATACCTACATGCCTATGAAAATTTCAATAAATGGCGTGCAGAAAAAGGAATAAAGTCTTTGTCAGAAAGTTCATTGCTTGTGTAAGTATTTCAGTCAGCTCTCTAAAACTTACATTATGTCATACCTATAGAAATGTTTTATTTACCTCGCATGACTGATGTAAAGTAGAATGCTTACCTCGGTTGTAAGTAGCTATTACACTTTCAAACTATACTGTGCTCGCGTGGGCGCCAAATTTGATCTAGTTCTGTATAGCTCACTTACTTCTTATGTAACAATCTACTATTAATGATCTGATAAAATGGGCATTTCAGTGCTTAAAACGATTCTGGAATCATGTCGTTACAGCAAAAATGTGTAACTGGTCATAGTGTTAGAAGATTTTTTTTTTTAATCTGTCACATGTGTTAAGTCCCGTCTTAGTTTTGTAGCAAATGGTCAAACTGAAAATCTGTTCCTATTTGTTTGTCACCCCGTCAAACAGTTCTAATTGGTCACAAGCAGAATAATAGTAGTTTATGCAACTGATACATAATGGGGGCCTTTAAATACGAGTGGAGTTTTATGAAACGAGCCGAAAGGTTTTGAAAGTCGTGAACAACCAAACCAAAATATATTTTGTTATCTTTATTCTCCTTGAAATAACCACAAATACCTACCAACAATGTTTATAATTCATTTTCGAAAATATCCAACTAGATATTCCACAGCTTTCGCAAAGCGAAATTTTATCATTTCTATCACTGTCAATAAAATTAAATCGGACTTTATTATAGAATAATACTTAAATCAGATTCTGATATGCCAGAGAAATGCATTAGAAAATCAATCCTTATGGATACACAGGACTTCGACAGGTCCATGTGATGTATATGAGATTACATTAATAAGTAATGGAAAAGTAGATATTATAAAGAGATAGTTTGCATATCTCATGTGAATCGCTGATATGTATATGTCTAGGTACGACGTATGGGGATATGGTTTTCGCCGTAGCCACCGCTTTATAATTATAGGGTAGTGAAATATATTTAGGTATCCTGCTTGTGACCAGTTAGAACTGTTTTACGGGGTGGCGAATAGTAACAGATTTGCAATGTGACCAATATCTACAAAACTAAGACGAGACTTAATAGAACTAAATTTACATGTGACGGATTAAAACAAAAAATATGACTTATAACATAATGACCTGTTACAATACATTTTTGCCGTGACGAGTTGATTCCAGAATCCCTGCAACAGCACATCTTTAGCAAAGCGGTACCTACCATAGCCGATCCTTATCAAGGCCAAATATTAGGGTTAATTATACCACGCAATTTTCGATACAATTTATTTTTATTATCAAATAATGTAGACAAGTAGGTAAAGTTCCTAAATAAATCTGCATACGATTCATAATACTCAAAATTTAACATATATATTACTTTTGTCATTATTGGGATCTTATTACATTACTGTTACAATAACAAAATGTGGATAGATAACCACAGACGTGCGAGTATCTAGGTATGTCGTGTACATACGGTTTTAATTATTTAGCTATGTTTTTTCAAAGTGGCAAGATTCATACAAGTTGCAGAGTTCAACATAATCAATAACCGATCTGATCGTCGTTTTGCATCAGTTAGAAGTTACATTGTAACTAGGTTGATATAGGTAGGTATATCGAAGTAGTTTGGAATGATAACTTGAATCTAATTACTCACAAATTACAATATTATAAGGTATGTACATACAAAACTACTGCCTACGTGTGTGATTAACTTGTATGTACAATTTACATCCATAGAATTAGTAAGGCTAGTTTTAAGTTAGGTACAGTAAGGAACGGAATTAAGATGGTCCGGCCTGCATACTAAGTAAAGGTCTTGGATGTTCAACAGGCTATAGAAGTGTGGGGCCAGAAGCCCTGTATATAATAAGATGTTTGTTTTTTTTTTAGTTTCATTAGCCCAGGAGATAGCGCGAGGATCTGGAGAGGTGTCTCCCTGATTGGCAAAAGATAGGGAGGTGTGGAGGGAGACCTTTTCCCAGCAGTGGGAAACACCACAGGCTGCATAAAAAAAGTCTCATCCTCCTGGCCCATCTAATTATGTTACTTGTTGTACATTTAAGTTTCTGGAAACTATGTATTCCTGAGCATTAATTTTTTATTATCAATACCAATAAAGATTATGGTATTATTAATTCAACCTAGACTTAAAGAGGAATCCTTTTGTTTTGAGCCGTGTCACGCGGTCGTAAGGCTTCGGTCTGATTGCGGTTGACAATCAGCGCCGACGGTTTCGCTTCCGTAAATAAAAACCGATCAAGTGCGAGTCGGACTAACGCACCAAGGGTTCCGCACAAATCTTTTTGTGGAGGAACTGGAAATTTACGGTTTTCGGATTTTTTACTTTGACTTTATAATACCTGGAGTCATACCAAATTTCATGACTCTATGTCAACGGGAAGTACCCTTTAAGATTTTATTCCTTTTGGAGTATCGAGCTAATTCAGATAAAATGCGGCATAAATGGCCTCGTTTATTGATCGCGATGACCTTGAAGGTTGATGTTTTCACAGCTTTATGGGAAATTGATATTAATTTCATCTTGATACCTCCACTGAGTAAAGCGGCCTTGCCAGACGGATAGACAGGCAACGATGTGATGCTTTAAGGGCTCCTTATTTCCTTTTATGGTACGGAACCCTCATCACGGACACATCGCTAGTAAGCGGGGGGCGTCGCAAACTTTATTATTTACGTATGTGAGAGCAAGTCGAGGCCACTCAGAAGTAACCGATGAACTTGTATGACGAGACGATAACAATCAAAGATAACATTTATTTGATCTAAGAGTTGAAATGAAACTCATAAATGAAACTTTCATGAGTGATTAAATTGGCTAAACCCCCAAGCCCCTACTTGAACCAGCGACCTATAACTTAAAACAAGTGCAAGCGATCTTCTATGAGCGATCGAGGATTAAGCCCTGGCATGCGATATTCATCTATGGTATTTCGGTTTGATAAAAAATTCGTTCGCCTTAAGAGTAGTAATAATTGTAACTGCAGGGTAAAGGTGTATCGATTGTGTGACTTTCTCATATTGGGCAACCTGATTGCATCAACGTGCATAGGCGGCATGCAATTTACTGCATTCTTAACACGTACGAACTTACAGGGCAACTTCTATGCAGGCTAACTAATCAAGTATGATTTCATGTAGTGAAGATTTTAAGGCAGAATAGGGACCATTATACAACTAAAAATATAAACTCACTGGCGCAGTATAGGCAAGTATTTATTGCTGTGTTTACGATTTAATTGCGTCAAAAAGGCAACGAGTTGCACTGGCAATGATCTACCAAAAATAAACAGATACTTAGTTATCAAGGAAACAAGGAAATGCTGCTTATAATTGAGGAAACAATTATCTACGCCTCAATAAGTACTTTGTAACAACGGTTGAAATAAATGCTTATTAAGTATTAAATATGCTGCCGAGAATTAACAAACAAAAAAAACACGTTTCCCATGTGCCCACCCTAACACACATTTGTTGCAGAAATCACGCGAGTTTAAAACGTAGGCCGACGTTTGCGTCAGTCTTCGTAACATACCAATTTTAGCGTACTTATGTAATATAGGTATAGATAAGGATATATAAAATCGTGATGATTTATTACTAAGATTCATTTAACTAAAATTAAAGTCGAAGGTAACAACATAAACTCCTAAATTCGATAATTAATCTGATCATAGATAACAAAAGGATATTATTACACAAAACAATTTATTTAGTCGGTCTACCCAATAGTTTTGAACTATTACGAAAATGTTATCTGGCTGGTGGGACACCACAAAATTAGTACGAACTATTTTCATAAGTGGTTCTATAATATTCTAATTAACTAACCACCGAAACTATAAGTCTATTAACCTTTTGACCGCATCAAATACAAAATGTGCCATTCACTCGCCAAACTTGTTTGCTATGCAAAATACAACTTAATTCCTACGAGATAAGGTCTCTTCCATTTTGTCGGCTGTGGCCGTCAGTGGCACGAGTTTCAGTTGACGGCCAGCGCCGTTTGTGGCGGTCCAAATGTTAAGTGCCAAAGTGGTTGAAATACAAAGTTATTACGCAGACCTAAATGGTGAAAATTCGGTCGTCTTGTTCGGGCTCGCCGTATAAATAAACTGGGGTTAGTGAATGTTATGATATAAATTCAAAACAATTCTGGCGCGCGCCTGACTTTGAGCGAATGGTCTGTGTGTTCGTGATGGATGGGTGGGTTAACTAATGATCGATGAACTACCACAACAACTGTAGCCTATTTCTTTACCGCAACTCTTTTTAGAGATAAGCTCGTCTTTGTACATGTTTTCTCTGAATGTTGTCTTTATTTGTCAGAGTGCAATAAAGTAATGTACATTACTTTATTGCACTCAGATAAATAAGTATGTGGCGCTATATTCAATCTGTCTGCATTTACACGACCCTAAAGCTGTAATCCTCGCCATTGAAAGCTTCATGAAAATATCTTCACGCTCCCTTCTACCCTAACCCATTTTTATTTGTCTTTAAGATTTGCGTGAAAAACTGTTTTTGTTTATGTTAATAAGTTTAACAACACACTCATCATAAACCCTCTTTACTGCGTCCAAAAACCACACGTTACGACCAGCATAATGATAAACTTCTTGGTAAAAACTCATTTCTTACCTGAATATTGATTATATGACCATAATGTACAAAAATTTGTCAAATTATGACATTCAAATTTCGAACGCCGATGCCCGCCTGCGTGCCGCCCCTAGTTTGTCTGAGAAGTTGGTACTACAGGAACAAGCTAAATAACTGCAGAGCAATGATCAATGCCACCAATGCCGGTCGAACAGGCGGTTCCTGAACACATCAAAGAGAGCTATGTGTGTAGATAAACTAGTGTATGTGACTGTACATAATTAGGCATTAAAACTCTCGAGTGATATTATTGTGAAAATCGCCTTCGGCTCGTTTCATAAGCCCACTCTCGAGTGTTAATGCCCTCCATTATGTAGCAGTCACATAAACTACTAATAGGAACCTAAATGGGTAAACTCCTTTTTAAGTGTGAATAAAAAACTATGTACAGTACTCCAAAACTGACAATGCGCATATAAATCTTCGCCAGTTGTCGTTCCCGAAAACACCCGAATCATATAAACGTATGAGCCCTAAACATTGCACTTGCATTGTTTCTATATTTGTAAAGAAATAGGGGCCAATGTCATGCGTAAACTATCGAACGCAATGACGGCGGTCGGCCACTGACGCAGTTTCAAACAGTTTTATCCACTCTATGTAGATTTCGTCTCCCGAACGCTCGGAAATACGACCTTTGACAAACAGTGGCGAAGATTTCTATGCGCATTCTTAGTTTTGGAGTACATCTTTTCTGATCCCTTTGAAATTGGCCTTTTAAATGATATTATTCGCCATGTTCAGAGCGCAATTATATGACTCAAATTCCTATTTAAAATTGCAGTCACATTCTCAATCATTATACCTTTCAAAGGTATCTGGAAAGATGTCAAGAGAAACAGAATCTTCTACAGTTCTATCTCACAAAAGTGTTTTAACTATATATGGTGATTTTTTATTAGTTTTCTTCCCGAAGCGTAGCAACTATGTATTAGTAGTACTGTCGATTTGTAGGGTGGAAAAAATTGCAATCTTAAGTAGTAGTGTTCCATCGCTAATGCGTCGTTACCTACCTACATACTACTACCCGATAAAAAGCCGATAACCCGCGGCATTTCCCAATAAATTTATTTTTTATTTATCATCAGTTGTACAGCTTAAACCTAAAATCTACGGAACAAAGTGACTTTAAAACCACGGTGCACGGTAGGTGCAAATTGAAAGCCGACCCCGACTGCAGACGACATATCGCCGGCGATACAGAGAGCGTAGATACGACGCGAGTGAGCGAGACAGCGAGCCTGCACGCTGTCACGCCATAGACTATTTAAAATTGGTTATTCAAAACTATTGGGTAGGTGTTGCGTATTATCAATAGTTTTTAAACTTGAAATAGGCACATTAGGAATCTAGAACTATACTACAGGACCTAGAATAGCTAGGTATTGCAATATGGACATTAACAACAGTGATGTATCAATAACATTGCACACTATTTTTATCAATTAAATATTCACAATCGTAGTACAAAAAAGTATTATAAGTACAAATAGAATATTAAAATAATCAAACATATTTTTATCATTTTGAAACAACCGCGAATTAAAACTTAAATGTATTAATATACACATTAGACTGTAAAAAAATGTTGTACATTCATCACATATTAAGAAAATTATAAGTTTCTAATCATTATATTTAGCACGCATTTACAATTGAATTACAGATTTAACATCATCACATACTGTCACAGATTATAAGTACAATAGTTAAGTAGTTTTCCACTTCTCGGGCAATTGCTATAACTATAACAAGAAATGGGCAGTGTTTCATAAAAAACAATAATATTTATAAAATTGGCAAAACTGGAATCTCTAAGTAAAAAGTTTCTAAGTTCTACAAGAATCTGGCTAAATACTAAACACAATGTTTACCAATTACAGTCTTAGAAGAGTGGTAGAATAACATCTGGTGATTTTGTTCGATGGCTGTAATCCTATCCTGTCTATCTCAGTGTTGCCACATTATAATAAAATGCTTAAATATAAAACATACAAATTTGTACTGGGGGTTGTTAACTTTTGTGACCCTTTATCAAGAGTTGCTTAGTTTCTCGAAATATTCTAACTGCTATTCAATGTACAGTATTCGAGTTAACTTGTTTAAGCTCCTATTTAGAATTAAACAGACTCAGTGGAGTTTTGTACAGATTGAAAAAGCAACAATAGTATAGCAACGAAAATTACATCAAAATGTGTTTGTTGCTTTTATTTTCATACAATTTACAATGGACGGACGCGTCAAGAATAAAACAGTGGTTAATTATAAAAACAATAATTTAACAGAATACGTATTTTACAAACACCGTAATCAAAATCATGCACCATTTTAGTTTTGACACGAACACATTAAATGCTAATCCATTACGGTAGACGGCGGTAAAGAATGCACACATCGGGCTTACCAGATTAAATTCAGATAGTTTCCGCTATGAAGGCTGCATCGACTTCGTCACTCAATGCGACAAATCGTAGTTATATTTTTCCAAAGCCACGGATTATGTGTACTGCCGGATACTTGATGATACTACTTTCATCGGCCCAGCCCTTTTCTGGCAAAGGGTAAAGACACGTGTGACGGTGGCGTCACTCTCACATGCCAGAAAAGGATAAGGAGTGAAGACCGTAATAATAAAACGCTCTCGTGTCTAAGAGCGGTCAAAAAACACGGACCTGAGACGCAGAAACATATGATGACGGCATCTCAAGTCCGCCATACTTCATTGACAATAAGGAGCTAGAACTAGATGCGCTTGCACATGATTTGGTGCCAGTAGGGCGCATTGGCCGGTTTCACACTGACTTTGACCTTGACTTTTAAGAACAATAGTGTGACAGAGACAGCGCTTTGCTTACTACAGTATATGTCTTTACGCAGATACCCGGCCGTTTTATGTAGCTATCCGATCGCTGGTTAACACCGCTACCCGGTTGGTTAACACCCGCTTAAGCCACCAGACCGGCGTCTTTAGCCATGCCGTAGAACACGGAATTCTTGTCCTGCAGCAGCTGTTCGGGAGGGGCAAACTCCACCAACTGCCCCTTGTCCAGGACCATGACCCGCGTGGAGTCCATGATGGTGTTGAGGCGGTGCGCGATGGTCAGCACGGTGCACGAGGCGAACTCCGACCGGATGGTTTTCTGCGGAAACGAGCAGTTCTTCAGGATCCGCAGTGTTTCAAGGGGCGGATGGTGGCCCGATATTGAGCAGGTTTACCCAAGGAGTTAAGGGGCTATCGCGTCCGTGCAAAGGTCTCCGTTACTCCAGGCGGAATGACCCGCAGTGTGAGAGGGACGCAATGGGGGAAAAATGACAAAAAGTCCATTTTAAATTGATACAAAATTAACTAAAATAGCTGTGAAATTTTCTATAATAGGTGATTTAGGTATTGTCAAAACCCATCTAAATAAATATTTTTGAAGTCTTTGCGCTATTCCAATTTGTCAGAAAATCAAAGAAGTGTAAATTTAGACCACATTTCAATAATTATTTCTATCAAGTGAAATTCCTCCAATCGCGTTTCTGTTATTACAAAATCTAGGAAAAGATTCCAAAATTGTTATATTAATTTATTTAACTTGGAACTTCATTTGAACAACAGAGAAATTTCAATTCAACCTTAACTTCCTCTCCATTTTTAAGGAAACCTTAGGCAGTGAGAATGGGAGTAAAATTTGGGAAATATGCTGCACATCAAAAATACTGATTTGCACAGCAAATATCAGGGATAAATGCTGCGGTAGCTTAGGTGAAGGGTAAAGGGGGTGAGCGAAGCAAAGCCCCCTTTATCCTTCGTGTTAGTTGAACATGTAAGAACAACAAAAAACACTTAAAACATAAACTTAAGTACACATAAAATATTTTATCTACACACGTATCATAAACCCTCTGTATCTACACACGTATCATAAACCCTCTTTACTGCGTACAAACACCGCACGTTACGATCAGCATAATGTTAAACTACTTCGTAAAAACTAATTTCTTATCTGAGGAATTACACATTATGACCATAATGTGTAATTTTTCTACACATTATGACATTCAAATTTCGAACGCCGACGCGCGCCTCGTGCTGCCCCTAGTTTGTCTGTGAAGTTGGTACTGACATTCAAATTTCGAACGCCGACGCCCGAAGTTGGTGCTACAGAACAAGCTAAACAACTGCAGAGCCACAATGCCGGTCGAACATGCGGTTCCTGAACACATCAAAGAGAGCTTATGATATGTGTGTAGATAAACTAGTGTATGTAACTGTACATAATTAGGCATTAAAACTCTCTAGTATTAATGCCCTCCATTATGTAGCAGTCACATAAACTACTATTATTGCGTACAAAAACCACAAGTTACGATCAGCAAAATGTTAAACTACTTGTTAAAAACTCATTTCGTGTAATTTTTGTACATATTATGACATTCAAATTACGAACGCCGACGCCCGCCTGCGTGCCGCCCCTACTTTGTTTGTGAAGTTGGTACTACTGAACAAGCTAAACAAGTGCAAAGGAATTATCAATGCCACCATGCCGGTCGAACATGCGGTTCCTGAACACAATAAAGAGAGCTTATGATATGTGTGTAGATAAACTAGTGAATGTAACTGTACATAATTAGGCATTAAAACTCTCGAGTGATATTATTATGAAACGAGCCGACGCCTTCGGCTCGTTTCATAAGCACACTCTCGAGTATTAATGCCCTCCATTATGTAGCAGTCACATAAACTACTATAAAACATAAAAAGTGTTTTTGTTGATCCTTTTTTGCTGTGCAAATCAGTATTTTTGATGTGCGATTAAATACAAGCCGTGAAATTTTAGGAAAACAAGGTTTTCTCAATTTTCGTTACACTTTCGACTTAATATGATGAGATGGAGCTAACGACACTCCATAGTCCATATGTTAAAATCCATCAATCCGTTGGGGGTGTAGCTAACGAAATGTTGCTAACATACCATACACTCGAAAAACGACCCGCCCCTGCGGCAGTTGGATAACAAGTTCCCAGTTGGGAATCCATAGCTACTGTTATCCGTGGGGCCGGGCCGTTGCGATGTGGGAATCGTATCGGTGTACAACCCCTCCCCACCCTGACTCGCCTTGTTGCCTGCAGCGTGTCGCGTGGCCCGGACCTTGGTACATGTGTCGTGACCATATCATAGATCATTTCATGAAATAGCCAACCATGGTTGAGTTAGAACTTTCATTAAACCAACGAATATTTTAGGGCGAGCGCAGCGCAGCCACGAAAAGTCGTCGTGTTAGTTCGACATGTACACCACAAAATAACACGACGTTGTACTGAATACCAATGCTTTTAATTAAAAAGACATGTTTCCATGAACTCTTTCTGACCATCTCACGAAATGGTTGGCCAGATCACGAACTGATCATCTCTTTGAGATGGCCACGTATGACGTACCTGTATAAGATCGTCGGTCTCTAAGTCGACGGCGGCCGTGGCCTCGTCCAGCACCAGCAGAGGCGTCTTCCTCAGCAGAGCGCGCGCCAGGCAGACGAGCTGCCGCTGCCCCACTGAGAGGTTCTCGCCGCCTTCCGAGATCTCGTGGCGGAGGCCCGCCGCCAGGCCTGCGAGGAAGGTCAGTGGTGATTCAGAATAAACATAACTAGAAATTATAAATTTATAACTCCCCCGACACAATCAATGAAACCAGTAAGTCAAAAATTGGCTGACTCGTTTCCTTGTTAAGCTAATAAAACTTTCGAACCACAAATCCAAATTTAATAAAACATAGCTAAGAACCATTACAGGGAAGTCTACTACCAATTACAGAAATCACAACAAAATTCGTCCACCAGTTTGACCGCCAGAATGCCACATACAGATACACAGACAGACAGACCGCCGCTTCAAAATAACACCGCTCTTTTTTCGTCGGGGGTCAGTGAGATAGAAGAACGTGATCTATAAATAACAGGAAATTCTTTTCTGGGACAAATCGCGACGTGTCACTGAAGTCGCGGCAATTTGACATGATAGTGGTTAATAAGACGGAAAAGTCGCTCATCTCCGCTGGAAATATTTGGATGCTACGGTCCACTGCCCTGCACGTGTCCTCTGGTTAGTATTAACTAGCAACAAATCACTAAGAAAATTATCAAGTTCCCGAATGAGAGCTTTCGTATGACGACTACCTCCGTGGTGTTGGCGTTGAGGCTCTGCTTGCCACGCGAGAGGTCCCGGGTTCGAATCAGGGCGGTGGAGGAAGAAAAACCCCAGGTCTTTGATGTTTACATGTTTGTGACGTGGCTTTTTCTGGTTCCCACGACACAGGATATGCTAGTGTGGGGTTTAAGGCTATGTATGTGCCTGTTGGTAAATGTAAATATTACTGTACAGAAATCATAATGGTGTGAGGTAACAAAACATTGTATGAGCAAAGGCAAACTTAGTCAGGGAAGGAAAATTAGTGCAACAGGAGAGTCCTTACCAAAAAAAAAAACTACTTTCCAACACTTGTTTAGACGAAAATGTAAGCGAAGCGAACGAAGTGTCTTTACACCAGGGACTAAACGGGTTCCCGTTATAAAGGTTTTTCCCTTTATTCTGAGTGATACCCGAACCACTATTTCTGATAACGGGAACCATATGAAACCGAAACAGATATGTTGCAATAACAAATCGTTACGGGAAACTGAAAATACGGGGAACCGAAATCGTTTACTCTATTTAAGCGGACCGGGAAGTTAGAGCGGGAGGGACCAAACGGGTTCCCGATATAAAGGTTTTTGTGAGTTGTACCCGAACCACTATTTCTGATTATGGGAACCATTTGAAACCGAGACAGATATTTTGCGTTAACAAATCGTAATGGGAGCCTGAAAATTCGGGCAACCGAAATCTTTATGTTTACCTACTTTATTTAAGCGGACCGCGCGGTAGGTGGTAGGTAGGTAAATACCCTACGTGGCGGCGGTACTTCAAAGGACTGCTTGATCACACTCCAATCGCGCAAGTGTTGCCAACACAGTGGATTTTCCACTAGATCTGATAGTTTACTTTGACTTTCATTTTAGCGGTCAAAAATGGTTTTAGTGGCTAGTGGATTTTCTAGTAGATTAGGTTGATTCAGTTATTCTTCAGGTATGCCATTCAACTAATATACTTTGTCCACTCTTTTGACATCTGACACGAAAAATACGTCTTATACTGTACAGAGTACAGAATAATTATCATAATTATTCTAGATAGAATGAATGTACTTATAAAAAAGTGCATAATTTTTTGTTGTGTTAGCAACACAAAATACCTAACATGGTGGTTTTCGGAGATTCCTCGAAACTAGTTTTTCAATTTCTTGTGTGATTAAAATCATGGACTTGATTTGTATGAAAACTAGGTCGAGTTTAATTTATTGAAATGTTTGTTTATGATATGTGTGTACGAGTAGTTCAATGGTACGTGGTGACCTTTAAGTAATAAAATAATGTATACATTATTACTCAAAGATGGTGACCGCTTTTTTATTTTAGGTAGAAATTGCATACATTTTTATAATCAGCTTTCAATATCATTCATTATGTGATACCCCTGATGGAATTAGAAGTTTTTTTTTCTTGCCACAAAATATGGCGTACAAAATCTGCTATATTGTTCATAAGATGACGTCATATATATGTACATAGATACGTCATATGGGTACTCGTAGATGAACCCTGAAAATATTATGGAAAACGAGTCAAGTGCGAGTCGCTCTCGCACACAAAGGGTTCCGTACAATCGTTGCAAAAAATAATCTCTTACGGAACCGAAAAAATGTTGTATTTTTTTACAAATCTATCGAGTTTTGTTTGATACGGCTGTAGGATTTCATGTAATTGTTCTTACTTATATTGAAGTAAGCATAAACAGCATATGAAGCGAGTCCGACTATTATGTCTTTAAAAATATAAAAAACCAGTCAAGTGCGAGTCTAAATCGCGCACGAAGGGTTCCGTACCACCGTTCAATGGAAGCGATGGTGTGGAGTGAATATTTTGGATTTGACACAGCAAAATATTGATTACAAAGTTATTGGTGCGGTTACTTTCAAACTCCATGTACGTAACCAGGTGCATCCATAAGTTTGTATGTGGTATTGTTGTATGGGAGCCCCCTTAAATATTTATTTTATCCTGTTTTTTAGTATTTGTTGTTATAGCGGCAACAGAAATACATAATCTGTGAAAATTTCAACTCTCTAGCTAGCTAGGTTCTTGAGATAGGCTGTATCTCAGGTGAGATAGGTGACAGACGGACGGACGGACGGACGGACGGACAGCGAAGTCTTAGTAATAGGGTCCCGTTTGGAACCCTTCGGGTACGGAACCCTAAAAAGTAAAAAAGTAAAATAAATGTCACCACCGGGAATTAAAGCCGGAAACTCGAGAATAAAAGCAAGAGCCTATGATGTTCGGCTATCACAGAGCTTGCCAACCGGCGCAAAGTTATGATACTCTTTGTATGCACAAATTTTCTGTTTGCGGAAAACGTTATAAAAAAACGGCTCTTGTATGGGGACCATCTTTATTTAAAACTTTATTTATATTTTACTATTTGTTGCTCTAGCGGTAATTACAAAGTTATTGGTGCGGTTACTTTCAAACTCCATGTACGTAACCAGGTGCATCCATAAGTTTGTATGTGGTATTGTTGTATGGGAGCCCCCTTAAATATTTATTTTATCCTGTTTTTTAGTATTTGTTGTTATAGCGGCAACAGTAATACATATTATGTATAAATTTCAGCTTTCTAGCTATTACGGTCCAGTTATACAGCCCGCTGACAGACGGACAGACGGACAGCGGCAGTACCTTCGGGTACGGAACCCTAAAAGCGGACTATAGTACGATCAAATCCAGTTGCTATTAGGATAGGACCTTTTGGAATGGAGTATAGATGATGAATATAACCATTAACCAATAAATTTAACCAATATTTAAAATCAACCATGATATTCAATAAAACATAATTAACATTTAACGAATAAAAATATCATATCAACTACTCCGCTCATAGTTCGTTCCGGGCGGGAATATAACCATCAATCATTAACACCACACAAGTGGTTAAGTCTAACAGGAGAATTGACAACGTCGCACTTTCTCTCGCTCGGGCCGACTTAGGAGCGGCAACGTCGCAGGATTCATTTCCTTGGGTAAGGCAATTTAATCAATTGTATGCTCTTTGTCTCTTACGACAGCAAACATTTACTCATTACATTAGATATTTTATTCTAAACCAATGGAAGTGATATTTCTGTCGCTTATTGATTGTATGCTCTATTTCTCTTACGATAAAACATAGTTTAACACAGTTACTGTTATTGATATTTTTATTCTTACAAAAAGAAGTGAAATTTCAGTCCGTGAAGTGAATGGTTGATTGTTTAGTACTTGAATAAAAATATTAACTAATATTTTCAACCAACAAAATTAGCGATATTTTTTTTATCAATTAACCATTAACCAATTAAAAAAACAACCAATAATCTCATCTCTAGAATGGAGCGGCGTATGACGTCAATTGACGCGCCGCCTTTCAGTACCTAACGGTAAATGGCAACGCTGTGGGGAAAACAAGTTACGTGGAAGTATTTCTTTTTAAATGTAACGATTAACAGTTTTTTCATTGTTATAAGTGATGATACTGATTCTGATATTTCATACGAAGAAAGCTCAGAGAGTGAAGGAGATGCTATGAGTGGAGTAGAAGAATTAGAAAATTAGCTTTAGTAGTATTATTAGTAATAACAACTGATTAATATTATTAATCTGACTGTTTTTCTGTCCCTACAAGTCGTCACTGTCGCGTACCGCAACTCCAAAAGGTCCTATCCTAATAACAACTGGATTTGATAGTAACAGTTCAAATTTTAATTCGAAATAAAGGTTCCCGTTATTTTAGAGAAACCCTTATTATTGGTAACTCTTCAAAGAGGTTCCTCTATTAAACCGTTCCCCGTCGGTTTGGTTCCCGTTTTGGCTTAGAGGTTTCCGTATTTTTAGGTTCTCATGATTTGGGGAGCGGTATTTAGCGTTACCGGGAAATTTGGGTTTTTCAGTCGTCGAAGCGATTCGTCATTTTTTTAACCCTCACAACTTGTGTTGAATTATTCCAATGCATCCCGACGGAAGTTGCTTATTTTATTTTGTAGCGTTTTTTATATTTCATAAGGTTAGGCTAGGTTAAAAACACAAGGTAAGGCTAATTATGGTTAAGTTAGATTTAGGATTCATTTGAGAACGAAAACTTTTAAATCGATTTCAAACTTTTCGTTCTCAAATTAATTTTTTTCATTTTATTTCATTTATTTATTGCATACATGTGGTACATAAGATGTCAAATAACGAATAAAGAGCCTAACATGCGCCCTGCTAGGGCATAGCAAACATAGTTTTAAAATAAAAACTAAAACATAAGATAGTAATCTACTTCCTATGGTACAATATCTTAATCTTATAGAAATCTTTCTTTTCTTTATAACAAACTATAAACGTAGTAAAAATAAAAAGTTTATAAAATTTTAACATTTAACAAATTTTACTATCTTTGTTGGGTAGGTTCGTTATCATAGAACTCTTCTAGGTTGTAAAATGTATTGGATTTTAGGAATTTATGTAGTGTGTTCATAAACTCTTTAAAGTTATCTAGGTTTTTTATAGAAGGTGGTAAGTTATTATATATTTTTACGCACATGTTGTAAGGGCCTGATGATACAAATACTAGATTAGAGTCTGTGGCAGCTAATCTAGGTCGAGTTCTAAGGTTGGGCGTTCGCGCATAGGGAACATGTGTAGATGTTTTCTTACAAATAATGATAGTTCTAAAATACAGATCGAAGTTAAGGTGAGGATTTCGTAGGTTTTGAAATATGGTCGACAGCTGGTCATACGGTCTATATTAGCTATAATTCTAACACACTTCTTTTGAAGAACAAAGATGTTGTCTATGTCGACGCTCTTTCCCCACAGTACGATGCCGTATTGAAGACGAGAATGTGCGTATGCATAGTAAGCTTTCAGGGCGGTTTCTAGATCTGTTGCTTTCTTAATTTCGTATAGGGCGTATGAAAAGCTAGATAATTTAGATTTCAATTTGCTGATGATGATGTTTCCAGTTGAGATTCGAATCAATGTGAATTCCCAGGAAGCAATAGTTGTTCACACATTCAATTGACTTGTCCCTAAATGAAAAGTTTATCTCAAATGGAGCTCTTTGGTACGGATGAAACTGTATTATTTTAGTTTTATTAAGGTTAAGTTCGAGATTGTGGTCTTCGAGCCAGTTGACGATAGTATCAAATGTGGAGTTTAGATGGTTATTTAATGAGTGGACGTGATTGCCTGGGATTAGAACAGAAGTGTCATCTGCAAATAGTGTGCACGAGTCTTCGATAACTTTCGGAAGGTCGTTTATATAAATCAAAAACAGCAAACATCCAAGAGAGCTGCCTTGTGGGATTGATCTGTGTACGATTTTAGTTTTTGATTTTACTTTAGAAATCTCACCTGTCTGATGGTTGTAATGATCTACTTCTACATGCTGTGTGCGTTTATCCAAGTAGGGAGCTAACCAATTAAGGGCTATGCCTCGCACGCCGACTCCTGAAAGTTTTTTAATCATGGTATTTTGAATAACCCGGTCATAAGCTTTGCTCATGTCGTGAAAAATGCCAATTACGTTTTTTCCATTATTAATAACGTCTAAGACATTATTTATGTATTTAAAAACTGCTAGTGTAGTAGACCTTGCTTCTCTGAATCCGTGTTGATTATCATTAAAAACATTAAACTTTTCGCAAAATGTGTAAAGCCTGTTATACATTGCGATTTCAAAAATCTTAGCAACAAAAGGGCGATTGGGCGACTTTTTTAACAAATTAGGAAAACGCCGGTATTGAATGATTGGTTTATCAGGAATGCTAACGGCGTGACTAGGTATTGAGGACACTGTTTTAATAAAGATATAGGGAAGTCGTCAATTCCTGCACTGTTTTTATTCTTTAACTTTTTAATAATTGTGTATACTTCATTGTCAGTTACAGGGTGGATGTAAAAGGAGTTTTCTAGCGGGGTTAGTACTGGTCTACCTGGTGGGGTTGTAAAGGAGTAGTTAGGGTTTTCGCAGACAGATAGGAAAAAGTCATTGAAAGTATTAGCTATATTTTTCGGATCGTTTATTTTTTTGTTTCCCTCTAGTAATTCGATGTTTTTTTTGTTTATTTTCCGAAGTTTGTTTGATGTCTCTTTTACTACTTGCCACACGGTTTTGGTAAAGTTTTTTGAGTTTTTAAGTCTTGTTATATAGTTTAATTTCCTTGATCTAGTTATTGCCTTTTTTAGAGTTTTTGAATATTCTCTGTAATGGTTCTTAAAGATTGTGCTTTTTGTTTGTGATGTATGAATTCTAAGAAGACGTTTATGCTGGCATGATTTTTTGATACCTTTAGTTATCCATGTTTGTGTGTTTTTATGATTAAGTTTGATTTTAACTTTTGGTATGCATTGATCCAATGTTTGTATTATTTTGTTATAAAAAGTATCAAAGTTTTTATCAACGTTTGCAGTGGGCTTGTAGTATATTTACCCAATTTATTATACTCAAATCTGTAATGAATTTTTGAATATTTAATGAGCTAAATTTTCTCATTAGTGTATGCTAAGTTTTTGGCTCTTGTTGTGTTTTTATGAGGTCTATGGGTACAGCAACTGTAACACCTCTATAGTCAGATAAACCAAATTCAGTAGTGGTTACTATTGTGCTCGGTTCGCTGAAATTGGTAAAAATGAGGTCTATGCAAGTGCACGTTTCTCGTGTAATTCTAGTTGGTTCCTTAGCTTGCTGGTAAAAATTGAAACTTTTAAATAGATCTAATAATCGTGAGCTGGCTGGGGTTGTCACTAGCATATTTACGTTGAAGTCACCACCCACTATAATATTTTTCTTTTTGTGCTTTAGCTGTAAACTATGCAAGAGTTTATCTAGAGAACTATGAAAAAGATCTGGTATTCTGCTGCTATTTGGCCAGTATATTAGAATTATTATTAAATTAGATGTCGGAATTTCAATACCACAGACCTCGAACACTAATTCGGTCGACATTTCAGGAATATCAACCAGTTCCCTGAAATGTATATGCTCTCTGACATAAATACCAACACCTCCACGAATATGATGCTTTCTACAAAAGAATGTAGCCAATTTATAACCTGTTATTTGTGTAAGTTCTGTTTCTCCTACCAACAACCATGTTTCACACATATAATACTATTTTCTTTTATTCTAGGGTCAGTTTCTATAAGAGGTATATTATGGTTTAAGCCTCCTATATTTTGATATAATACACTCAAGCTAATTACGAAAGTTATAGTTTTGGCCACTGGATGTGTTTCTGTTGCTGTCATTATTTGCTGAGATGATATCGTTGCAATAGTTAATGTTTTGGCCACTGTGGGTGTTTCTGCCGTAATTTGTTACAGACATGCTGTCATGAGCGGATAAGGCATTGTTAGTAAGTTCAACTGGTTTTGACGTGGAGTCTTGGTAAGGCTTCCCGTTGATGAGGAGAGGGTTGTTGCGTATGACTGCATGTTTGCCTTCTTTCCTTGCTTCACGGAGAATTTTGACAAGGTCTTTTCTTTGTTTATCTATTGTAATCCGCCAGGTAAGAAAGGAAATATTATCAGCGTTGTCCTTTGACGCCTCTGGAATCGATCGCATTAGTTAAATTAATTGGTCCATCCATCTCGTTTGATCTCAAATCTAACAAACTTTATTTTAATAATGAAAAAGCAAATGAGATATTCAGTATTCTTGTTTACAACACCCCCGAAACATTAATGAAACCTTATGGCTAAATTTGGTTGACTTGTTTGATATTTAGGTTGATATTTTTTTAACCTCTGAACTGATTTTAATAAAATATATCGGCGACCAATCGCAGTGAAGTTTACTACCAACTATTAAAATTGCATTAAAATCAGTCCACGTTAGACCGCTATTCCGTATTAAGCTGAGAACTTTCGAACTACTGAACAGATTTTAATAAAACATATCTAAGATTTTTCACAGGTAAGTGACTACTATTATTATTTACTGAAAACCGCATCAAAATACTACCACCTGTTTGACCGCTAGGGTTCCACGGACAGATATACAGACACACCGACCTACAGAGGCTTCAAGCTTTAATAACACCTCACCTGGTTGTTAGGGGTTAAAAATGTGGAAGTCAATCTGGGTCTCAGTAATACATTCTTTCAGAATTGTGAGCAACATCACCAAAATCCGTCCACCCGTTTGAGCGCCTTTGCCACAAAACCCTCTTTTTCGTCGTCTTTGACTTGTACCGTATCACCAATATCCGTCCACCCATTTGAGCGCTAGGGTGCCACAGACAGATACACACACACAGACAGACACACACACCCACAGACACACACAGACAGACACCCACACATACACACAGAAGTAAACTTCAAACTTATAACAACTCTCTTTTTCGTCGTCTCTGACTTGTACCATACCACCAATATCCGTCCACCCGTTTGCCGCAATCCACACAATGCCGCAATCCACGACAGAACGGTTGGGCATCGGGAAGGAAGATCTGCACCACAATGCCGCAATCCACGACAGAACGGTTGGGCATCGGGAAGGAAGATCTGCACCACAATGCCGCAATCCACGACAGAACGGTTGGGAATCGGGAAGGAAGATCTGCACCACAATGTCGCAATCCACGACAGAACGGTTGGGCATCGGGAAGGAAGATCTGCACCACAATGCCGCAATCCACGACAGAACGGTTGGGCATCGGGAAGGAAGATCTGCACCACAATGCCGCAATCCACGACAGAACGGTTGGGAATCGGGAAGGAAGATCTGCACCACAATGCCGCAATCCACGACAGAACGGTTGGGCATCGGGAAGGAAGATCTGCACCACAATGCCGCAATCCACGACAGAACGGTTGGGAATCGGGAAGGAAGACCTGCACCACAATGCCGCAATCCACGACAGAACGGTTGGGCATCGGGAAGGAAGATCTGCACCACAATGCCGCAATCCACGACAGAACGGTTGGGCATCGGGAAGGAAGATCTGCACCACAAAGCCCCGCACTGATGCTACACGGAACAAGTCCTTTTTCCAGGAGTGTTTTTCGAGCCGCAAAAGCAAAATCCACATACAATCAATCAATTCCATTCCAGAAATATTCCCTAGTGGGGTCATTAATTTTGCGTCGACACGAGGAGGATGACATTATCTCAATGTCATAATGAGTCCACGGCGAAATAAGGCAAGCCACCAGCAACAGCAAGTAGCACTAATGAACTGTTTATTGTGTGATATTTAAATTCTTACGTATACTATTTTTACATAATTTAACCGCACCGCTACCGAATCCCGTTCTGAGTCTTCGCGATTTTGAACCTTAAAATTTAAAACCTATAACGGGAAAATTTCAGGTCCAGCTGACCGTAAGCACGCAAGCGGATATGTACTTTATATACGTAGGGATTATACTATTTCTATTCGATATATTTTATTTTTTCTTGTTGTAATTCGCCATACACTTTTGACCTAAGTATTTACTTGTTAA
Source organism: Argyresthia goedartella (assembly GCA_949825045.1). Taxonomy (NCBI): domain Eukaryota; kingdom Metazoa; phylum Arthropoda; class Insecta; order Lepidoptera; family Argyresthiidae; genus Argyresthia; species Argyresthia goedartella. Next base: position 9,398,202 of record OX463819.1, read on the forward strand.
GTTTACTTTTTTCTTAGTGAGGGTGTTACTCCAATGGCGCTGGGAAGTTCGGTCCGCAGTCGGATTGCCCTTAACCTAAACGAGAGTCATGGTGTGGGATCTCCGATTGCTATCCCTGGGGAAAAGAAACTCAAAACGTTCTCGAAGATATGTGGGGTAGGGGGAATTTCACAATATATTGAACAGGAGATAATGTGCATATCATGACGAAGAAGGATCGGAAGCCACCCCAGCTCCTTACCATAATGTGAGAGTTCTGAGGTTTTGATGAATTTGTTCAAGCATTAACAGACGTCCGAATATGGTGCGGCCGCCCCATTGCACCGCACCCGCGCAACAGACGAGAGCACAGCTTATCGCACAATTCTGTCGCTTTTGAGCGTAATAGAAGACGGTCGTCCGCCTTGCCTCCGATAAAAAAAAAACAAAATCGCCTTAGTTGTGGCTGCCATCTCTACCACATCACCGGTACTAATAAGAAGGAAAAAAAGAAAAGAATGAGCAAAATTTGACTTTAAAAATAGACAAGAGTACAGCCATATGAAAATTGTTAAAGAACTCGATGATGTGAACTTTCGTTTATACCTTCGAATGAGTCCTGAATCATTTGCCGAACTGTTGGATCTCGTGGAAACAATATCACAAGAACTCGCTAAACTACTAATCCGCTGAACGGTACGGCGCGTCGTCCAAACGACCGAACTTGGTGCGGAGCGCAACGTGCGCATGTACAAACAATCGGACCAACCGCACCGATAACAATAATAATAATGTTCGGCGGACCGTTCGCCAACGATCGAATGTGTTACGTAGCGCACCAAGGTCGCGGTACGGAGCGCACCATATCCGATCGTCTGTTAATGCTGTTATTGTTCATCAACAACAGCAAATTATACAAGAATACGTGACAATGGCGAAATTGGCCTACGTTGTTCATCTTCTGCGTCTTATCGTACCTATCACTATTTGGTGAGGTTGGCGGCTCTCCATACTTTTCTCTGTTCTTAGCCAGGCGCAGAAACACATAAGTTGTTAAACTACCATTTAATTAAGAATTATCGGCCTTACTCATAAAAAATTAAATTCACTGTTTAGTTAATTCAGTGTTTTGTCTTGCTTTGCCATTTGACATTTAGTCGACGTGTGAAAAGTACAAATATTTTTATAAGTAAGGCCATGAGTATAAGTAACAGGATAGCAAATGTAGATGTGCCATGATCTTGTCAATTAGACAGGATAGTGTCGGTCGATGTCGCCACTCACCCTGCACGAAGGCCTTCAAGTGCGCGTGGTCGAGCGCGCGCCAGAGGTCGTCGTCGCTGTAGGTCTCGAAGGGGTCGAGGTTGAGCCGCAGCGTGCCCGAGAACAGCACGGGGTCCTGCGGGATGATGGTGATGCGTGCGCGCAGCTGGTGCAGCCCGATGGTGGCGATGTCGATGCCGTCGATGAGGATGCGCCCGCCCTGAGCCTCCACTATCCTGAGGGGGGAAACATATACA